>JAMJFZ010001796.1:12020000-12342500 GCA_026225945.1 Cricetomys ansorgei
TAATAAATTAGATATCATTATTCCCATTTTATAGGCGGTAAATATAGGTTTAGAAAGACTGAGCAGTTTGGCCAAATGAATCCCACTGGGTGGAACTGGCAGACTAAGATAGCTAAGATCTGTTGATAACTCTGAACCCTGTACGCATGGCCAACCTGCAGCCCTAAACCTACATCCATCTGAGACAGCTATGAATATAGTTCAACTACATTTGTAGGTAGCAACAGCGTATCACGTCAAAAGGTTAAACATCACTGTAAGCAGATCCAGCCTCTGATGCAAGGACTAATTCCCAACCATGAGTTGGTCAATGGAGCTGAAAAACAGAAACAAGGGCTGGCAAGATGGCTCATCAGGAAATGCACTTGCTGAGCAAGCCTAGTCCCCGGAACCTTTGTAAAAGTGGAAGGAGAAAAATGACTCCACAAAGTTGTGTTCTGACTTCCACACTCTTGACATCACACACACACACACACACACACACACATACACGCACACACGCACACACTAATAACTTTTTAAAGAAAATAAAAAACAAAAACACAGAAACAAGGGAAGTACAGACAGGACAAGAGCAAAGAGAGTTAGACGTGAGCTCTGAAGGTCCAGTCCTGCCAATGTAACTTGTTGAAGTTTTTTATTACAGGCATGTAACAGTTTTTAAACAGAAAAGTAAACTATAAAAGAAGAAAAAAATAACTTAAGTAGAAAAAGACTCTCCAAAACTTCTGTGTCTAAGCTCCTGCCACCAGACGAGCCTCCCTCCCGTTGTCAGACTGAGTAGAACGGTTTCTCAGAAACCTCGGCTTCTCCACACCCACAAAATATGAAGCTCCATGCAAATGCCACTAAGCTCTCCCTAAGTTTCCCTGCCGTGGGCTCCCCCTGTCTCCAGCTGGCCCTGGGGACAGTGGGATTACAGCAGTGGCTTGCTGGGCAGCTGGGTTTCACAGTACAACGCTTGCTCTCCATCTGCTCTCTCAGCTTGGCCCAGGCCATGGCTGTGGTTTCAGTGGGAAAGCCCCTGTCCCCAACACTGGGCCTTAAGTGCAAAATAAATCCCATAAGCTCTCTCATCCAGACCCGTACTGGGATTGAAATCATGGGTGTGGATGCCCCCGGCTGTTCCTGGCAAAGGGTGGGGCTGGGTTCCTGCACACAGATTTGCACAGAGCTCCTGGGAGCCCAGAGTTCCGGAAAGCTGAGACCTCTCTAGCTCCCTCTATTCAAGCCAAGGCTGGTCTGTTCCCAGGGCCTTGTCATGATGAATAGGACACCATAACCTGAAGGCAAGAGACCTGGGCTCATATCCCAGGCTAGTCACAATGCAGCTGTGGGGTCTTGAACAAGTCTCTGACCTCTGCCAGGTGTCAGCTCCTTCAACTTCCGGAGATACCATCGGCCCTATAGGGCATCTGGCAGATAAGTGGGACTATGGGTATGCAGGCACAGCCATCTTCCTGCCTGGAGGATGCTGGGATAGACATATGAGCAGCAGAGGGACAGAGTGCCCAGCTTTCTGGGAAAGTCTAGAGAGCAGTAGTTATGTCTCAACTTCCCCATAAACACATCTGTACTCTTAAGAAGGTATGTTCTTCCTGCACAGAGAATAGAAAGTATTTATCCAGAGAGAGATCCATCTGAGAACAGTGAGCAACATGAGTGTGCACAATCCCTGCTCTATCACTAGTGAACTGTGTGATCTTAGACTCAGCCTTCCTGGACTTCAGTTTCTCCATCTGTAAGATAGGAGTGCTCATCACTTCACCTGGTTGAAGGTCCACCTTATGTCTGGTGTATACAAAGTCCTCAAAGAAACAGAAACAAATGCTGGCTAGAGATGTGCCAGGAGATCCTGGCTTTCAAGCTCTCTCACTGCCTCCCTTAGTCTTTCCTCCCTTCCATCTGGACACTCTAAGGATCTCTTGTAGGTTTGATCCTGGATTTGCCTCTCCTGTGACTACTACTTAGAAAAGAGTCACTTCCCTGAGTCTCTGTAGAGGACAGAGTCAGGGCTTATGCTGACTGCAAACTGAGGGGCCGTGTAGGAATGGCTGCCAAGAGCATCTCCCCTAGGAGATGTCCCATGTCCCCAGTACCTGAGAGCTGGCAGTGAGGTTTGGAGCCCCGTGGAACACGCACAGGTGTGGTATGAGAGATGTGGTTTGAGCTAGCCGCCTTGAACTTAGATGAGGGAAAAGTTGCATCTAGCACCTAGAGATAAGCAATTGTAGTGTAGACAGTAGTTTCTATTCCTGCTTAGATCATGGAGTTAGCATCCCTTCACCCTTCAAGGCTTTATTCTTCAATCAGCCAATCTTCAACTGGAGAGAGTCCAAACATGAATAGGAAAGGTCACCATTCTGAGCCATTTTCAGCCATAAGACCTCAACACTCTCACTTTCCTGATGGAGGAAATGCTTTCTAGAGAGGAAAAGTGACTTGCCAAGGTTGTATAGGTAGTCAGAGAACCTCACAGGGATCCAGTGGAGTAGAATCCTCCCCTAGGGACCCAGTAGAGTCCTCCCCTAAGGACACAGTAGAGTAGAGTCCTCCCCTAGGGACCCAGTAGAGTAGAATCCTCCCCTAGGGACACAGTAGAGTCCTCCCCTAGGGACCCAGTAGAGTACAGTCCTCCCCTAGGGACCCAGTAGAGTCCTCCCCTAGGGACCCAGTAGAGTACAGTCCTCCCCTAAGGACCCAGTAGAGTACAGTCCTCCCCTAGGGACCCAGTAGAGTACAGTCCTCCCCTAAGGACCCAGTAGAGTACAGTCCTCCCCTAGGGACCCAGTAGAGTACAGTCTTCCCCATCCTCCCTGGGGGAAAAGTCAACCACAGAGTTGGAAATTGGGAAGGCTTTGGGGGATGCTGATGGTGTCAGCTGGATCTCAAGGCCACCCCAGAGGCAGAATGATCACTGGCTTGAGGGTTAGAAGACAGGGTTGCCCAGTCACTGAGATTGCCTGTCACTTGGGGGGTTCTCCTGTTCCTTTATAAGCTGGGGCAGTTCATTCACTCTCAAAACTAACTCAAGAAGCAGATGAGAATGTATCTTGAAAACCATTCACACCCACCCACCCTCCTGTAGCCCTTCTCCCTAAGGTTCTGAGCCAACCGCTCGGCCTAAGAAAGAGAGTTGAGAAGCTCTCTGTGTAGGTCTGGGGAGGGTAAGGGGGCAGGTTTCTGTCAGCAGAGGGGTCCAGGGTACCAGTCTGCATTCAGACAGGCAAAGTGGTGTCTAAGCAACTTTGGTTTTAAAAGATTTGGAGGCCAAGCTCTGGAGTGGAAAGGAGAAGGAAGCAGAAGTGGCACTCACAGTACCACACTGCCCTCTCCAGGTCAGAGGAGAGAAGGCATGGAGGCTGGTTGAGTCACACAAAGATACTACAGAGCCCTGGGGTTCTTCCATTTCCCCTACTTCCACGTGGCCAAGCCCTTTCTAAGGTGAAACAGAGACCTGGAAAGTTACAGGGGACTACTCCCATCCTCTGTGATCCACTCATTGTTCAAGAAACACAGACTTTGCTCAGGGCCTGATACCATCCTTTGTACCTCTAGTTTCTCAATCTGAAGCCAGAACTTAGAGCACAAGACACTCAAGATCCTGCCTGGCTCACTTTACCTTCTCTACACTAGAATAAGATGGCATATCTAAACTTGGGGACATTTTCCAGTCCTTAAAGAAAGCTTCCTGGCTGAGGGAGACATGTCGAGCTTGAGTTGAAGGATGAGCAGGGACCCTGAGTGTCTCAGGGATGAGCTCTGTCACTTCTAGAGTCGTCGAACATCACCAGTTCCACAACCAACCTAGGAGAGAAACAGCAGGGGCTCGAACTTGTGCCTTGTACCTTGAGTGTTGTCACCCTCCCTCCTGGTAACAACCGTCCCCCCATACTCCCATGGCCTGCCCTTTCCGAGGTGTGTGGTTCATAGCAGGGTACCCTGCAACTGACTGACCAGCTCTCAGGCATGGGCTCAGCTTGGGCCATGGATTCCTGTGCCCTTGTGCGGACCCAGGAGCCACTGCAGCAGGCAGGGCCATGTGACAAGGGTGATTCACACACCACCACCCAGACCAGCTTTCTCTTTCTTCCTTTCTCGGGCCATCACGAAAGGCACCGTCTCAGCACACAGCAGCATTGTTCCCAGGGTTAGGAGGGCCTGGAAGCTGAGGGGAACTGGGAGGACTAGCCTGGAAAGAGGTGGTTTGCCAGGCAGCATATGTACCTTGTGCCGGCCAAGCCCACTTCCTGCCTGGCTCCAGCTCCAGAGTTTGAGTTTATATCTCCATCCAGAGAGCCCACTTGCACTTGGGTTGCTGGACCCTTTCATTTTCCACTCTCTGCCTGCGTGTGCATTGCTTTGAAAACTATTCACGTGCTGGCTCTGTTTTCTTCTCAGTGCGTTCTTCTTTAGAGACCGTATGATAAATCATCGTTCTGCACACTTAACCTTTAGGGGCACACATTATCCTTTCTTTTCTGTTCCCTACACCTCATCAAACACAGAACTCAGGCGAGCAGCTGTGATGGGTAGAAGTAGGAACAGCCCCACCTGACAGGGGTGCTGATGGGTGAAAGGGGCGTAGCAGAAGCCTGGTTGGGGCGTGATGGAGATGCACTGTCAGGAGTTGCTTCAGTGAAGAACTGAGGAAACTCCTCCAGTGTTCTCGAGCCTGTGATTATGAAAAATTTCAACCTTGGAGTGTTAAAAATAAATCTCTAGTAAATAAACACTGGGGGCTGAAGAGGCTTTGGGAGGGTGGAGGGTCTCATTCAGTCTAGAAGTGGCTTTGTCTAAAGCAGACCAGAGGCTGGCAAGTCTGTCTGTACCTGGGCTAAGCACCTCAACTCCTTGGAAAGCAATTTGGATGTCAGCTCAAAAACCTACTCAAAAATCTACCCTCAGCGCCAAACTATAAAGGGGGCCACCCTTCTCCACTCTTCCTGGTATCCATGCCCTTTCCGTGTAGACTAGACGTTCTGATCTTACGACTTGCTTAGACTAAATGTGATGCCAGGCCATTAGAGCCTAGCCTTCAAGGGGCTTCTCCTTCTCCCTCACTCAGCTCAACTCCATTCTCTCTTAAGAAGATGAACAAACAAGAACCGGTTCCTCCTAGATTCTGCCACCTGAGAGCAGGTAAGCCCAGGCCACCTGGCAACTAGCTACAGACAAGCACAGGAATCCCAGTGTGGGGCTGTAGAACCCCCAGCCAAGCTGCCCAACTCTCAGAATCACAGGCTACATTCAGGATTATTGCTTTAGTCGGTAAGTTTGTGGGTATTTACCTATGGGGGTGGGGGTGATCTGCTCCTTCCCAGTCCCCTACAGCTCTGCTGAACACAGAAGACCCTGGTTGCTGCTGTGAAGGACAGCCCTTTAAATACAAAAGTAATCGTCTCTCTGCCTCTAAGCACAGGGTGGCTCCTGGGGAGATCATCCAGACTAGCCCCCTCCTTACAGGAAAGCCATGCACCCGGGGCAGCCTTTGCCATTCCCACCACTTAGTGCCTGCCCGGGAGCAATATCAGAAGAGCCAGTGTCAGCATCTCCAGTGACATCCTGTCCACTCGCAGGGCACTCCGACCATCCCAGAACCCCGACAATCCAATCTCTCAGCACATTTAATTGAAAATTAAGAGAAATGGAAAGACTGAGTTGAGGAGGCCACTAAAAGCACCATAAAAACGCTTAAATTGATTAATCCTTCAAGCCATTTTCTGACCCAAATCCGAACTGCCCAAAAAGTCTTCCAAACAAATGTGGTTAAGCAGGCTTCCCATGGAGACCTGCCCCATAGCCAGAACAGAGGAGGAGTCAGAGGCTAGCTTCCAGCATTTGCCACGTGGAGTCAACACAGCACACTGAACTCGAGCTTGGGGTCTGAAGAGGAAGGTCACCAGCCCCACCACAGGAGACAGAGCAGACCAATGGCAGCAGCCCTCAGAACCAGGCCCAGCAGGAAGCAGTGTGGTGGGGAATGGCTGCCATGACTGAGGTTCTCTGGCCAATGGCCATGCTGCAGCCTGCCAGTTTCAAACGAGCCCTCACAGCCTGGCTTCCTGTTTTTCCTTTGCGCTCCCTGTGTGTCATGGCACAATTATTCTGAGAGACATTCTCAAAATGGACCCGGTGTCCAATTTTCTTTGCTTAATAACAGTGCGGGAAATAGGGGTGAGGGAGGCAGAGAGACAGGAAAAACTCCAAACCTCAGAAAAGGATGAAAACACTTCTAAATTCAATTTTTAAATGAGAAAAATCAAGATCATCAATTCGCAGTCCACGCTGCACTATCCAAACTGGTCCCCTCTTGTAAGCTGCACCTTGGAAGCCAAGAGGCACAATGAGGCTTCCAGGGGGCTATAGAAGTCTTTGAAATTTCCCTCCCAGGGAGCCTAGAACTCATCGGCAAGGGATGGTGACAAGGTCAAGTGGCCAGTGGCACGGGCCTGGAATGCCGTCTTCTACCATCAATTATTTCTCAACCACAGAAATGACTTTGGCAGGCAGGGCTCAATGCAGAACAAAGAACAACTCTCTGCTCTTCTGTCGGCTGCTGGGTAGATTCCTCAGGCCTCATCTCCAAACTCATGAAAGAGATTTGTGATCATAACAGAAGGTAGAAATCCAGAGGGTGTGTGTGTTCAAGGTCTTTCATGTGACTTGCTTTTATAGATTGGGCGTTGAAAAGTTAAGCTATATCTGGGTAGGAATAGAGGGGAAGAAGGAAGTAGGAAGATAACCAGTCAGAAAGTGCTTGCCTTGCAAACATAAGAACCTATGTTTGATTCCCAGAAGCTCCATATACAAAAAAATCCAAGTGTGGTGGCTTGTATTTGCCACCCCAGACAGGAGAGGTGAAAGACGGATCCCAGGACCTCACTCACCAGCCAGGCAGCCTGAACTACTAGGTGAATTCCAAGCCAGTAAGAGACCCAGTCTCAAGGAAAGATGACTGATGACTGAGGAGCGACACCTAAGGTTGTCCTCTGGCCTCCACACCCGTGCATACACAGTGCACCTGTACCTGCACACACATGAGCATACATGCACACATTCACGCACGTCCATGTGTGACTAGCCTGACTTTGTCCAGGTTTTCCCTATGAGTGTGTATACTAACCTTGACACTTGTGAGTGGCTGCAATGTGTGAGCATGGATTTACATAAACTAACGTGTCTATAGCACGTAAATTCAGTGCCAATGTCTCCATGAGCTTGTAAAATACATCCTTGTTGGCTGAATTGAGCAGAAAGCTGGAGAGTATGTGTATGTGTATGTGTATGTGTATGTGTATGTGTATGTGTATGTGTATGTGTATGTGTATGTGTATGTGTAGGCACCAGCATACTTCATACATGCTTTGCCCCAATGTGGATACAGTCTGTGTTCAGGTTGGGACAGCCAGGATGCACATCGGGTGTGGGCACGCATGATGCCTGTGATAAGAGTACCTGAGCCCAGCATGCATCAGTCCACCCAGATGGGCAGGGTGCCTGGCCTAACCCCATCACCTCCTCCCTTTCCATGAGTCCAAAGCAGCCTTTGTCTCCCTCCCTTTGGGATCTGCCAGCTAATGGCAGGGGTCTCCTCCCAGGAAACAACACTCCTCCCCTGCTCATTTGTCTCCTCTGAGGGGCTGATTGGCCTGGACAGCCTCCAGGCTCCAACCGTAAATGGCAGCCCGTGCTCTCGATGGACGACTTTCTTAATTGCCCATGATGCTTGTGGGCACAGTGCAAACACGACAGTAGCTATTAGGCTTCGAGGTCTGAGCAGGGCTACATTTTGCGCCTGTGTGAATTTAGTGTTCCTGGGAGCTGAGAGGCCAGAGTCGGTTAGAGCCACTGAGGATCTGTTATTATGATCTGGCATCGTCTTGCCTTAGCTTCTTGAGACACTGAGGCCACTTCACCACACTCCAAAACTGCAGCAGTCCTTCTACCCTCTCCCCAGCATGCACGCCTCCTCTTCTCCTGTGTCTTTCACCTTTCCTCTTGTATGCACTTCTCTTTCTCCTAATTTATCTCTTGACTTTTCTCTCCCCCACCCCACCTCTCCATTCTATTCTTTTCCCTTCCTCCTCTTCTCTCTCCCCTCTCCCTGTCTCTCCTGTCTCCTTTTCTCATTTCTCCTTTCTTCTCACTCTCCCCTCTGTCTCACTTCAATCTCTCCTCTCACCTCTCTCTCTACTCTTCCTCCTCTTTCCCTCTCTTGTAACTCTCCTATCTCTCTCTTCTATGTCTCCTCCCTCTCTCCTCTCTTCTGTTTCCCTCTCCCATTACACTTTCTTCCTCTCTCTCTCTTTCTTTTCCTCCCTCCTTCTTTTTCTGACTTCTATCTGCCTCTTTCTCTCCTCCAGCTCCCCAGCCCCTAGAAGCAACCTCACAGGCAGACAATGACCAGTGCCCCACCTCACCAATGCCAGTTGTGTCTTCCCATTCCCCAACCCCCTACCACAGCCCAAAATCTTTGGGTCCCCATCTTGCTCGTTTCTTTAGATCCTGGATCGCCATGGGGAAGTTTGTCATTTACATTTTACTCCAAGGTGCTGTAGTGGTTAAGTGTTCTATGCTTACGGTAACTTTATTTCTGCATTGCCCCCTGCTAGGCCCCCAGATAGCCAGTGTCTGTTTCCTTACTCTTGACTTGGTAGCTTCAGCTCACGTGGAAGACAGATACAGAAGAAAAACTTAGACATAGCCAGAAGGTACATGACTATGGGCTTCCTCTAGAGCTTCAGGCACAGAACCACTCTTCCTGGGCTCAGGCTGCAAAGACAGAAGTTCAAGTCCTTCAGCTGCAGCCTTCGAAGCGAACACAGCTGAATGTCAGATCTCTTCCCAAGAACTGGAAGGAGTCATCCAAGAAACTGGTAATGTTGTACTCGATAAATGCCGAGCCTCATTCAAGCAGGATGTGTGGTTTCACTCAATAAATGTTTATGAGTGAGAGAAAAATGAATTAATGAATGAATGGCCATTGGAGTCCCCTCCTCAGAGACTCTTGGGGATAGAAATGATATTAAGTCTTGGTGATTTCTCCTCAAAGGGAGCTGTATGCCATGGTATCAGCAGGGCTTTCCAATAGGAGCGAAGGGCAGTCCCTAAGGAGGTATTCTCCCTTTGCTGGTGCCAAGTTTCCTTGGCAGGAAGAGGAGGAGGAGGCCCCATCCCTCACATTCTCATCTGCACAGCATACTCTCAGAGGGCTCCCAGGCCCCAGCCTTGCTCAACTACCTCTGGAGGATGTGAAGCCCATGCTCCACCTACCACCCTTCCTGCTTTGCCCACCTTGCCAGCCTGGGTGCTTTCACCAGCTCCCTACAGCTTGTCAGAATAAACAGAAGTAGAGCACGCGTTCTGTCCTTCCACAGCAAGATCGGGGAAGATGGAGCTCTATCTAGAGGTCTGCATCTGAATGCCCATGCCCACGTGACTTCTGCCCTGACTTCTGTCTTCCCAGCATACTTTCAAGGTCCTCCTCGAGGCCTCATTGATGACTGCTGTGTGCTGACACCCATCTCAAGGGTACACCTGGGAAACTAGGGGAGCTGAATAAAAAGAGGACTTTGCCCCATTTACAAAAGGCATCAAGGGCATCACTTTCTAGCTAGTCATTTCCAGCAGCAGCGACTGTGCAGGAAGATATCCTGAGTTTTTGTGGTTTTGTTGTTGTTGTTGTTGTTTTGTTTTTTTAAATGAAGAATTCTGAAAGTGGGAAAAACCATCTTCCCAGGGAAAAGTCCGCCAACTGGTTATCCTATATAAGCAGTCAGCCCTGAGATCGTATACATACAGCTAAAATTATACAGACTGAGCAGGTTATAGTTATATATAGAGGTGTGCAGAGTGGGGTGTTGGTGTGAGTGAGACAACACCTGAAAAGAAGGACATTAATTGAGAGAGAGCAAGGTAGAATGCATGGAAAAGCTTGAAGGAAGAAAACGTAAGGGGGAAATGATAAAATTATGATTTCAAAAGATAAAAATTATTATTTAAAAAAAAAATGCTTACAGGCCAGCAGAATGGTTCATTAGGTAAAGGCTCTTGCCTCTCAGCATGATGATATGAGTTGGATCCTAAAGTCAGCATAGTGAAAAGAGAAAAATGACTCCAGGCAAGCTGTCTCCTGAGCGCCACAAACTGGTGTGTGTGGGATAGGTGTACCCAGCCACTTGGATCTTAGTTCATTCGAGATGTAGTCAAGTTGACAATCAAGAATAGCCATCACGAAAGGCATTCACCATCAAAACCACAATCAAATATCTCTAACAACTTTCAGAATAGTCGGAATTTAAAGACTGACCACAGTGAGTATTAGTGAGGGCAAGGAAGAACCAGGCACCACGAGTGGGGTCGGAAAATAGGACACCCACTTTGGAAAGTGGTTTGACAGTTTCTTAGAAATTTCTCTATGCCTGCATATGATTCAGTCATACTGTTCCACAGTACCTCCCCGTGAAAAGTAAAGACTTGCATGGGATCTGCATAACAGCTTTACATGCACTAGTCAAAGACTTGTGATAACCCATCTGTCATTCAACAGTAGAATTATTGGGGTGCCACTGGCATACAACAGACTATATACATTTAAGAAGTACCATTTGGCAGGTTTTGACACATGTACTGACCTACGAAGTCATCACTAGAGCCAAGACAATGGTCATACTCACCGTTTCAAAATTTTCTGGGAAGATGGCTTAGTTCAGTAGAGTGTTTATTGCACAAACATGACAACCTGAGTTCCAACACCCATATGATTTTTTTTTAAATCCAGGCATGGTGGGACACCTGTAATCCCTGGGGAGGCAGAAACAGGAGGATCCCTGGTGCTTTCTCACTAGCCAGTTTAGCTGCATTAGGAAGCTCCAGATTCAGTGAGAGACATTGTCTCACAAAAGAAAGGTGGAGAACAATAGAACAATGTCATCTTCTAGCCACTGTCTCACACACACACACAAATAGGATCACCTTTAAGACAGATATGTTGGTCTCTGCCTGGAAGATAGTAGGCACCACATAATATTTGTTGGATTTCTTAGAAGAAATGCTTTAAAAAGTCAAAGGGTTCTTCTTGAAATCCTGGGGTCACAGAAGACACCACAGCCCCACCACGTTCCCTATATTTCTTTCATTCTCTCTCCATGTGTCACATCACAGGCCCTATATGTTGATTTGAGTCATTTAACATCCATGAGCAAATGTGAATGCCTGTGAATTTCCAGAGGGACCCGAGCTGCATCAAACCCTCATTGTATACAATCTCTGTAAACATACCTTTCATCAAGGCACACTTCCATAGTTAGTCTGAAGTGAAAATGCTTGCCCTTCACAGTAGATGCAGAAGTGTGTTCTAAGCTACATGTGAAACCTGAGTGAGCTGTCTGTTCCTGATGCTCTGTAGTGTGACCTCACCAGGGTTTACTAAGAACTTATGAGTGACCTCTCAATGTGTTTCCATTAGACTTGCTTTGTCCTCAAAGGACCACTTCAGAGTCTTTTTATGACCATAGCCAGTGACTACCTCTCTGGTGCCTATTTATATTTCAGGTCATTCTCACACGTCAACATCTGCTTCTTATCTCGGAGACATTTCCCCAACAGCACTGTGGGAGTAAGAGGCGCAGACTCATTGTTCCTTCCTTGCAGGTAGGAGAACCCAGGTACAGTGAAATAAGGAGACCTGCCCCAATACTCCAGAGCTAGTGACACTGTGTGCTCCTGTGCCATATGACAGAGCTATGGGCAGATGCCACACTGCTCACACGGCTAACACCAGGCCATGAGTAGAAGGAAACACAATCTCCAGAGACCATGCCGTTTACCAGCTCTGTAGGATCAGAGAAAGCTTAGCTCTGAGGTCAGCCATGGGAGTCTAGCTCCATCCATCTCAAAGCTTATCAGCCACAGAGACACTGGCCTTTACTTGCTCTTCGAAGAGAGGGCCTGACACTGATGCCTGAAGAGTTCAAGGACTCCATGGGTCTAGAAGCCTAAGTGGATATCCTTTGTCCCCAGAACCAACAATCAGTTTAAGTAGATCCCTGTGCTAGGACCCCAAGGTCAGAGGAAGCGTTATTCTGTCTACATTTCTCCACAATCACTGTGAGGAAACAGGACTAAGGGATAAGAAGCAAAGAGGAGCAGAGCTGAGCCTAGGAGGTCAGAGAGATGAAGGCTGATCTCACCGATGATCCCTGGGACCCGCTGGACTCACATCCAATTCATATTCCGACATTTCAAGTTTTTGTCCTCATAGGCCCAAGGGATTGGTTAAAATTCAAATAAATATATAAGCAAGCCAGCATTCAGAGCCTTAAAAAGAACTTTAAAACTAACTAGCCAGATACCAGCCAGGAGCTTGAGCTAAAGAGCTCAAGCTGGGGATGGAATTTGGGGAGCTGGTAGAGGGAGTATGTGACTAAGATCACAAGGTCTTAATGACAGATAGGTCTGCTGTTAAGCCCTGCTCTCCAGAGTTCTGGCTATGCAACCCCAGTCAGGTTTCCTGACGGCTCTGAGCTTCAGCTTCCACTGTTAGTCAATGAGAATGACAGAAAAGGAGTACATCGAGGCGTCATAAGGATTGGGTATAGTTATGCATAAGGAGTGGAGCGGGCTCAGTGCTCACCCAATGTAAGTTGTTATTATAGTTTTGATCAGAGAGAATGGCAAGGGCAGGGGCCTTGAGAAGTTCCCTGGATAGATATCTAAACAAAGACAATACCATGAGTATCAGAAGACTCAAGGCCAAGCAAGCCAACAAGGCAGCCAGAGGAAGCCGTGGGATCCTCTGCATCCTTCTTCTGTCTTTCGAGTTGCTGTTCTCACTTGACAGATGGCAAACTGGGAGCTCAGCAGGCCGCATGGCAGGAACCTCACAGCAGCTCCAATTTCAGCATGGGCTCCTCTCTCTCCCTGAGTCCTCCCCGCCACCTTTGTCAGACCTGGATCCCTTCCCTCCTGGAGATCTGCTAGGGACAGGATGTTCTTTGCAACATACCTCTTCCAGAACAGCTCAGCAAACAGATGACTTGCTCAAGATCACCCCTTGCTCCCACTTGGTGGCACCTATGGACATGTCCTGCTGCCTGTACCTGGAGATTCTAATAATGAAACCCCATTGTATAGAGATTCCCATAGAACCCAGGACCACCTGAATAAAGAGTTCAAGACTGTATCTCCCAGTCACCATACATTCGTACATTGGTTAGAACACCTACACTACACAGACATCCTGATGCTATCCAAGTATAAGGATTTGGAGGTGCAGGAGATAAATCACCCAAGTCATACTCAGTGGGAGGAAACAAGCCACCCAAGTCACCAGGTTGGCTGCAACATGTGTCAGGAAGTTGGAGATACAGATGAAAGGCTTTGGAGTTCCGAGAAAGGAGCTGAACTCTCGGCTGGACAGGAGAGAACAGGCATTTGACCCAAGTGGCATTTCTGTGCCCTAGACAACCAAATCCAAGGAGATTTAGCTCCTGACTCTCCCAGATGAGATGCAGGAACAGGTGGTAATGAAGGTGTCTGGGAACACTTGCCCTGAAGACCTTGAAGGGAAGCCAGGGCTAAAAAAACAGTGTCCTTAAACAGGCTGTATCCCAGGCTCTGAGCCTCCCTAAGGCATGGCCTCATAGTTGACAGCTCCCAGATACAGCCTGGCTGGGTTTCCAGATAGGCATAGTCTCACTCGGGTCCTGAAGGAACCTCCAGAACCAGAGTGACTAGAAGCCATCTCTGAGCCCATGACAGGGTGAGGAGATCTAAGGTTTCACCTGTTCTCCACTCAACCCACCATGGGCCCTTGAGATGGCAATAGAGGAGAACCCTCTCTTGTGCCTCAGTCATTCAGCAAATGAGAATGAGCTCCTCTGCCCTGCAATTATGGCAGAAAAGTTGCATAGCAGACAGAAAACTAGACAGGAAGGTCAGCCTCTAGCCTGGAAACCCTGAAATCTCTCTCTCTGAAGATCCCAGGGCTCTGGTCCTTTCCTTCTATGGTAGGTTTGTGTATCTATTATTTTGTTTCTGAGACAGAATCTCTCCATATAGTCCAGGTTGACCTGGAACTCACAATCTTCCTGCCTTGGCCTCCCAAGTGTCACCTATTTATTTTAGTGGACATTTATTGAGCCTCCACTCTCTGCTAAAGCTGTGGTACCTCCCTCCTTCCAAAATCTACTCTTTGTAGTAGAGTGCCTAGTGCTATTGTAGCTTGACCCTTTCTTAGGAAAGCCAAGGGATTTGTAGAATGATCTCTGAGGGTCCCCATCAGTTCCACCACACATGGAACCCAAATCCAAGCAGGAGCTGCGGATTTGACCAGTGCCTTTTGGTGGACCTCTTCTTACTCTAAGCATCGCTCACATAGAGATGTTAGACATCTCAAGTCTGGATTTACAGGGCTCCATCTTCTTTGTGACTGATATGAACCCAGTGTTCCTTCAGGGCAAGGGGGAGGAGTCTCATTTATCTATTATCCAAGATCCTCCAGTACTTTTGGCCTACTATAACAAATACTACAAACTGGGTAGCTTGTAGACAGCAGGCACTTGTAGGCACTGAGAGAAACATGGAGGCACTTTCATAAATGTAAACCCCGCCAGACCTCAGAAGAAGGAACCACCATCATGGCAAGCATCGCCTTTGACAGTAGAACTCTGAGCATCTCATCTCAGGGGTTTTTATTGACACCTGAGCTCCTCAGGTGTTCTATTGATAGCATGTGCAGATCATGAGCAATCAAGTATCCCCCACATAAAGCCAACACCTGCAGACAATACAAAACACCAAGACCTAGGCAGCCCCTGACCTAGCAGTGCAAAAACAACCATTTTAAACATAACTAAAAATAAACTTCTCTAGTAGGTACTCATTGCTCACAGCTGCAGGGCCTGAAAACTCAAGATCAATGCACCCCAAAACTCTGATGTCTGGCGAGGGTGCCCATGTCACATCTCAAAAGTGCCACCTCTTCACACAATCACCTTGGGGGTTAGGATTTTAACATTTAAATTATGAAGCCAAGGGGCTGGAGAGATGGCTCAGAGGTTCAGAGGTTAAGAGCAGCACTGGCTGCTCTTCCAGAGGTCCTGAGCAACCACATGGTGGCTCACAACCATTTATATAATGGGGTCTGATGCCCTCTTCTGGCATGCAGGTGTACTCATAAACATAAATTTTTTTTTAAAAATTATGAAGCCAAGTAAAAGTGGGCATCTGTGTGTGTAGTATAAACACCCAAGAGTAATGTTTCTCAACCTGTGGGTCACAGCCCCTTTGGGAGTCAAATGACCCTTTCACAGGAATCACCTAAGATCACCTGCATATCAGATGTTTATATTACCATTCATAACAGTAGCAAAATTACAGTAACGAAGTAATAAACAAAATAATTTTATGTTTGGGGATCACTACAGCACGAGGAACTGTATTAAAGGGTCAGAGCATTAGGAAGGGTGAGAACCGCTGCCCTAGTGTATCATCAGCTTAGCTGATACACAATGGATCAGACTCAGCCAGCTGACGCAAAAGAAACCTGCAGGTGTCAGAATTAGCAGGAGCAATTGGAGCTGGCTCCTCTGGCATACACCAGCTTTCAACAGGCACGCGCATCTCTTCCCAAGCCTGTACTCAGTGATGTCACACTGTAGTTTGGAATTGACCGTGGTGGAAATAGTTGAACCATGGAAATCAACAGACACTCTAACTCTGGGATGGGAAATGCCCTAGTTAGAGTTACCATTGCTGTGATGATAAACAATGACCAAAGAAGCTTGAGGAGGAGAGGACTTACCTGGCTTACACTTCCACATCACTGTTCATCATTGAAGGGAGTCAGGACAGGAACTCAAGCAGAGCAGGAACCTGGAAGCAGGAGCTGACACAGTGCTGCTTACAGTCTTGTCTCAGCCTGCTTTCTTTATAGAACCCAGAACCACCGGCCCAGGGTTGGCACCACCCACAATGGGTGGGGCCCTCCCGGGCGGGGCCCTCCCACATCAATTACTAATCAAGAAAATGTCCTACAGGCTTGCATACACCCGGATCTTATGGAGGCATTTTCTCAATTGAGGTTCCCTCCTCTCTGGACACAAACTTATGTCAAGTTGACATCAACCTGTCCAGCACAGAGAAGTTGGTTTTTTGTGGGCTTGGGACAGGATCTCACTATGTAGCTTTGGCTGACCTGGAACTATGTCAACCAGGCTGTCTTCAAACTCAAAGAGATCCACCTACCTTTGCTTCTCAAGTGCTGGAATAAAGGTGTCTGCCTCCACACCCAGCTGTTTTGTTGTTTCGGGTTTTTTACCAAACAATGAATATTAAAACTGTTGTTTTTATCACAATACAACTGTTCGGGGCCATTGAGTTCAACTTCTGCATGGTAAAAGAGAAACTAAGAGGGAAATAATTGTTGAAGGCGCTGTCACTTCAAGCAAGGGATCTGTTACCTACTGTCTCTGAGGTCTTGGAATGAAAGGGGACCTTGAGGAGTCCATTGGAAACCAAGGTCCAAATCAACTGGTATGAGGCACCATAGTCCATAATCCAGTGCCAATATGGCCTGTTGTGCCTGGATGTTACAGACCCACTGAGCTAAGCTGGGGTGAAATGGGGTTGACTTTGTCTTTCCTGGGTTGTCCACGAGGCAAAAAAGGGTAACCTTTGCTTTAAAATGCTGGGCCTAGCTCCAGAACATGCTTTTTGACCCATAATTACTTTCAGAGTACACTGTTTCCACTTAGGGAAATCTGAGCTTCCTTCCAAATGGCACCGGACATGACCTGAATTATATGTTTGCCTTCTGAAACAGGCACCCAAGTCTGTTCCCTTCAAGACCCAACTGACTGGGGTGTGGAAGGAGGCTGGCCCTGGGGAGCTGGTTGAAATAGAAGAAGGCATGCTGCATGGGAGTGATCAAGCTAGAAGCAGACTCTCCCATGGGTCCACAGCAATACAGAGCCCCTGTGATGCTGTCTCCATCCATGCCTGGAATCATGCCAAGTACAGCTCTACAGCCTGGGCCACTGTGGTTAGAAGAGGGCTGCCCTCTGCCCAGAGGCTTTGTTCACTGGTGCAAAATGTATTTGCCCATCACTAGGATGGGGCAGACACTGGAGACACAGCCTTCAGTGACGTGCTTATCCTGTCGTTCTGGAGCTTGCAGTCTGAAACAGTGGTTCTCAACCTTCCTAATGCTGTGACCCCTTAACATAGTTCCTCATGTTGTGGTGACTCCGAAACCATAAAATTATTTTTGTTGCTACTTCATAACTGTAATTTTGCTACTGTTGTGAATTGCAATGTAAATATCTGATATGCAGATGGTCTTAGGTGACCCTTATGAAAGGGTTGTTCAATCCCCCAAAAAGGTTCTCAACCTATAGGACACTGTAATGGATCTTCAAGAAGAGGTGAAAATATAATATGATTATTTCTGGACCAGGACAGAAGGGTGGGATCCATGATAGTGTGATAAGAGATGATATTCAATCTTGACATTGAAGATGGGACCAGTAGTTTCTGAGCTTTCAAATGAACATCAAATGTATTTGGTTTAAATAGCCACATTATCACATAAAGTAAGGACAGTGTTCGATGCATTCTGTAGAGATAGAAAGTAGGCTCAAGGTGTTTACCTGTGACCATAACTAAGAAGGAAGGATAGAGCTTGAAAGACACAACTAATGGGAAGGATGTGAGAAATGAGCTACCAAGTTTGTCTTAGAGACCATTGTGAGCAGGGGTACTTCTTTCTTCCCCAGATCTAATATATAGGCATCTTCAATGCTCTGCCTAGGACCTCTCTCCTGCTGGCCTTTCTCTTTTCCACAAATGCTCACTCAGCTCTAGCCACCAGTAGTCCCTGGCTCTGACACTCTTTGGGCCCCACCTTCCCTTTTGGCCTCAGCTCATCTCCAAGACTAGCACCAGCAGGCCACCAGTGACACAGCACTCCCTAGAATAAACAGGCCAAGTGTCAGGCAGCTGGGAGCACAAAGCAGGACCTGTCAGTAATCTCAGCAGCTGAGTTAGCTCCACTCACTAGTGACTCTGCTCCTCTGGCTTCAGAGAATCACCCAGAAAATGTGCAGAGAATACAGATTCCTGGGCGCCACCTTTGAAGATTCTGATTTAGGAGACATGGTAGGAATAGGAGATCTGTTCCAAAGATGAGGGAAATGGGAATCCCGGGACTTTCAATTCTACTCACACTGTTGTATTTAAGTAAAACCACCACCAGGTATTTGGTATGGTACATTCACATAAAAGAGGATAGCAAACTGTGAAGTGTTCTAAAAAACAAGATGTAGCTGGGTTTGGGAACTAGCTAGACCTTAAGGCTTTAGGAAATTGTTTCCCCATCAGCTCAAACTTCAAATAGAACTGACTTTTTTGCAAGGCTCATTTCCCAGAAAGATTTCTGGGAAAGAAATGTTAGGGAAAGAAACACTCTTGACGACTCCCCTCATTTCATCCCCCTCCCTGCCTGGAGGTATCTTCCAAGGCTTTCCAAGGCTCACCCTTGACACTAAGACTATCTTCCTTTTTTTCCCTGGAACAAGACAGAAGCTTGAAGAGTTTAAGGCACATGTGTGATAAAAAATGCATTAAGTAGAAACAATACAAAACTCAGAGACAAGTTTTAAGATGATGTGGGAATGGGGGTGGAGCACAGACTGGGGGACAAGGATTCTTCTGACTCTTCCACAGTGAGAAAAAGGCAGGAGACCAAAAGTACTCATTTTCTTGGGCTTCTTCATCAATGTGGCACAGGTAGGGAGACAGGAAAAAACAAAAAACAAAGAAGGGTCAGGGATGGGAAGATGGCTCAGTTGGTAAAGGTTTTGGCATAAAAGCACGAGAACCTGAGTTCAATTCATGTTTTTTTTTAAAAGCTGGACACATTAGCACGTGCTGGGGAGGTGAACAGGAGTGGGCCTTTGCAGGCCAGCCAATCCAAACAATCAGCAAGTTCTGGATTCAGAATAGGGTGCAAAGCATAGAAGATACCTGACATTGGACTGTGGCCTCCACACATTTGCACACACAAACACAAACACATGTGTATACCATGTACACACACAAACACATACACAGGTGTATACCATGTGCCCACACAAACACATACACACGTGTATACCGTGTGCACCCACAAACACAAACACACGTGTATACCATGTGCACCCACAAACACAAACAAACACACGTGTATACCATGTGCCCACACAAACACATACACATGTGTATACCATGTGCACCCACAAACACAAACACACGTGTATACCGTGTGCACCCACAAACACATATGTACATGTATACCATGGGCATACACAAAAGCAGAAGAATTGTAAAATTTAAGAGGTTCACAAGGTTGGTTCTTTCCAGAACTGTGAAAGGAAGCATCCGTGCCAAGCCTTTCTCCTTGTTTATAGAGACCATCTCTACTTTGTCTTCCTTCGAAGTGTCTCTGTGCTTGAATTTCCCCTTCTCATACAGATTGATACTGCTCCAGGACCTATGCCTTAATCATTCCTATAAATATTTTCATTTTGAAACCTGCAATGGGAGGTTCAATTCAACAAATACTTCAAGTTAACATTTCTTCTGTTCTTGAAGCACCCAGCATCCCCCACCCTCCTCCTGTTTCACAGCAAGTCAAACTGAGGCCCCAGCCAGCAGACTGACCACTTACCCCAGCACCAGTGAGTCATCAGCAGGAGCCAAAAGCTGACCCAGCAAGCCGGCCTCCAGCCGGAGGGGTCACCACAGGCTCCAAGAGCCAGAAAGCAGAGGCTTTTGGATAGACGCCTGAGTCCGTCCAACCCCATGTGGTTTGCTCAGAGAACCTTTGATTTACTTGAAAATATAGATGTATAGAGAGCTGCGTGCCCCAACATATGTACGAGAGTCCTGGTGCCAGTCATTTGCAAAACCCCAAATTGTCCCTATTAGGTTCCCAGGAACTTCTTTGCCCTGCTCTGCTGGACCTCAAACCTCACGGCCAGGCCAGCCTCCAGCAAGCCATCCCGGTCACTCTGGAGTCCGACCATCCTCACACGAGCCTGTCCGGCCCCTCCTCTGCCACATCACCAACACCCAGCAGGGCCACAGTCCACTGAAACTCAGAGTATACTCCTTCATTTTAAAATCTTGTATCGTCTTTTAGAAAAGAAGATGTGCCCCTGTCATAGGTCCCCCCCAAGGGTGGCCTGGCAATACAGGTTTGGATTGGACAGTGAAGAGGGCTGGCCTAGCACCTCTGCCTGAGGTGGCTCTGGACTCTGGTTAGTCTCTCTGCTGGAATACAATGGACTCCTACTGTAGTAGGGCCATCTGGAATCAGGTTATTGATGTAAAGCCTGGTGCTGTATCTGCTTCTCTCCATAGTTCAAATGAAGCTAAGTAATAAGCCCAACTTCCTGTGGATTCTCCATGTGGGTATAGAGACATGAAAACACGTACCAAGAGAATCAATTCATCTTACAAGGGAGAGAGGTGTCTCAGGGGCTCAGGGATAGTTGATGTGATTGCTACTACCTTGGTCCTTTGTAGCTCTTTTAAGGTATGGCCTAGAGCCTGAACTACAGATAACGGTTCAGAGGTCTTGTATCCCTGGGTTTGCAGTTAAACGTAGACTCAGTAGAACAAAGCAGACTCTTCACTGCTGATATGTCAGCATGGACCTGACTCCTCCCCACTCTCTGGATCCTGGATATCCTGCTTCATGCTGCAGAAGACTACATTACCCCAGGCTTCTTTGTAATGCGACATCAAGGATAACTTTGAACAGTAGGCAGGAAGAGGCCAAAGGAAGGAGACTGTACCATTTCTGCCTGTCAGTTTGCTCTAGGACTCTCCTCAGACAGCAGTTCCCAGGACATAGGCCAGCCACGGTTTCAGCTTTTCCAGGTGACCCCATCCTGGTTATCAGTGACGCCACCTCCCTGGTTACCCCTCTATTCCTACGGAGGAATGTTAGAAACTTCTGCATTATTCATTCCTATTTGGGTTTTTTAGATGTCTCATCTTCGTGAAGCCAATTCCCTGTGCTTAACTCTCCACATGATACACACAGTGATGTCTACTTTCTGTCTGGACCTTGACTAACTTAGCCTGAAACAGAAATCCCATTCAAACAAGCCAGGAACAAGGAGGGAGTCCAGTGCCTCACAGAAGGAAACTATGGAAGCAGCAGGGGTACAGCTGGTCTTGGGAGAAACTGAAGTCAGAATACTCTATGTTGCTCATCTCTGCTCCTCTCTGCAGCCAGCATCCTTTCACAGGTTACTCCCCACCCCCAGTCCTTGGAAAAGGACTCCCAGGGGCTCTCAGGTTCTTACCCTTCAGGTACAATGCCAGGTGGAAACAATTACTTTTCTTTCCATCCCAATTAAAAAGATACCAAGTAAAGACTTGTATTCTATGGACTAGCTTGTGACACGTCCCTACCTATCACATGGTTGCCGAGTGCCTAAGACTACAGCCCCCTTAAGTGACAAGGCTTGTTGGGAGGTATGATCTCAAGAGTGGAGGAAAAGAAGGAAAGCAGTTACTATAAAGTGAGGGAAGCTAGTACAGGGATGCGTGATGGAGCTGTCCAAGGCCTCATTGAGGGCCCAGCCTGGTTCTCTTTCGTGAAAGGTATGTTCACACATTCTGAAGTAGTCACCCACATAGAAAAAAAAAAAGAAAGAAAGAAAAAGGGAGGGTAATTTGTCTACTGTATCCCTCCTGTCTCCTGTCTCCAAACCTTCACCCAAGGCAAAATTATTCCCCATTCCCTTGCTGATGTTGGATCACTTGGCAGCTGGAAGCAGCCCCTAGTGAAGGCAGAAAAAAAGTGAGTGCTACGTGACGGGGTTGCAAGTCATTTCTGGATTCACCAGACACCCAGCTAGAGAGATGTGGGAGCCTCTGGAATCCAGCCCAGTCTGCCTAGGTCACCGCAGAAGGAGCAATAGATACAAGGCTGAACCCCGGAACTCCTCCTCAGGAAGGGATCAAGGCAGAAACAACTGGGTAGGGAATGAAGAAAGACCTACAGATGTTAAGGCAATGGATGGGGGGACGAGTCCCAAAAGCAGGGTACTGGTATAAGAAGAAAGGAATTGCCCACGGCAAAAGAGTAGGTTTGGGGATAGGAGGCCATTGGACTGAAAAAGCAACACTGAGGTCAGAAAAGGAACTCGACTGATGAGCACAGCCTGGTCGAGCAAAGTAGGTGTGTAAACTACAGACCTCTGAGACGGGCTTGCTAGAGCTACACAGGGCTTGCCGCCTCTCTCTGCTCTCTACCTTGACCTACAGAGCTCTGCTCTTATTCTTTGTCTTTCCTGAGTCCGTGCTCTGTGCCAGGAGCCATTTCAGATATTAACCCTATGCTACACCCATAGGGTCTGACCCAAGCATTTCTCAGCTCTCCCATCTGGACCACACCATCAGCACCCCCCACTGCTATCTCTAAGTGGACCTGATTTCCTTTACTTTTGCCTCTTCTATGCATAGTAGGCAATTCTTTTAAACTCCAAATTGGACTGGATTTTCCCCTTTAATACTCTCTAAGGCTTCCCATCACACTTAAATCCTTCCTCATGGTGGCCTACATGGCCTGGCCCCTGCTCTCTGGTATCCTTACCACTTCCCTTGTCCCCTTCACTCACACAGTTTCAGCAGCTCTGGCACCTTTGTTCCTGGACCCCAGACAGCACCCTCCTACCTCAGGGCCTTTGCTCTAGAACTTTCTCTCTGTAAAGTCAGTCTTCCCCTAGCTGAAGTGCTCATACCCCTGCTTTTTGCAGGGCTGTGTTTGAAGTCATCCCCTTTGAAAGGGCCTTCCTAATCATCCAAACTTAAATTATACTTCTGTCTCATGTTCTTCCCCTTAATGTGTTTCACGTGTTCTTACACCACTCACTAGCACCAGAGCACACACGTTGTATGCAGTAATATATATGTGTGTGTGTGTATATGTGTGTGTGTGTGTGTGTGTCTTCTCCCTCTGCATTTGAATGTAAGCTCCATGCAGTAGGGACCTTAAAATCTTCCCTCCTAAAGTCAGAAGGATATAATGGTACCCCAGGCCAGCCATCCATACTTGTGCAATGAGTACATGCATCTGCTGGAGGCTAGACTCATCCCCACAGCATGCTGAATGTTAAAACAGATGGAGGAAATGGAGTCTTCGGTTTGGTTCTCCCACCAGCGGGGTCCAGAAAGTCCCAGGGGCCATAACAGCTGGGACCCATCTTGCTGCAGTTTCCTAAGCAGTTGGAAGAGGACCAGAAACTTTGATCAGGCAAAGACAGCAGCTGGCAGAGAGGCTAGACCTATGACACAAAGACAGCTCAAAGTGAAAACCAAAGCGAGTGAGTCCAGGAAGTGAGTCCAAGGCTTATGCTTGAAATGCTGAATGCCTGCTGTCTTTGAAATACCCGTCAAGGAATATCAGGATGGAGATCACCTGGGCCAACTCTGCTGTCAGTGGATCAGGAAACAATGCTGTCTTTGATGTTTGCGAGGGGTGTTGTGCACTGATGGCCAAGTCTGCTTCCCCATGTGATGTGTAGAAGCTCCTGGGCTCTCTGCTACTTGTCCCTGTAGACACTTGCCTTTGACACAGCACACTCAGAAACTTCCACATCACAACTGCTAAGAGAAACTCGGCTGGAAACAAAACAAACGATGAAACAAAAAGCTCTAATTGCATTTTAATTTAAAGTACCTATGCATGCTTCCACCAGGGCACAGCCCCCTATGACTGCAGCAAACACCTCTCAAGCAGACACACATGCCCCCCAGCGACTTCAGGGATGGTGAGCTGGGCTATGTGCACAAAATCTGCAGGTAGGGATGGAAACACAAGGAGCAGAGGGATGATTGGGGAAAGTTTTCCCTGTTGTAGGATATTCTGGTGACAAACTCTGTGAGGTCTGGAGGGCCAAATTAGAAGACATTCTTCTATTTGATTTTTCAATAAACTGCATAGACTATTTCTTGAGTCACACTTGTCTGATTTGCCAACTTACGTCTGCACCAAGCAGGTGGCTGGTACAGGGGAGACACTCAGTAATGGGGGCTGATTCATTGATTCTGGAAACTGGAAAGCAATACCTCTAGGGCAGCGGTTCTCAACCTGTGGGTCACAACCCCTTTGGGGTTCAGATGACCCTTTCACAGGGGTCACCTAAGACCATCTACATATCAGATAGTTACCTTACAATTCATAACAGTAGCAAACTTACAGTTACGAAGTAGCAACTAAAATAATTTCATGCTTGGGGGTCACCACAACATGAGGAACTGTATTAAGGGGTCACAGCATTAGGTAGGTTCAGAACCACTGCTCTAGGGGAGCATACCAGACTCTAGGATGTTCTCCATTTGCATCCATTTAAGGGAGGATGCTTGAAGGCTTAAATTTTAAACTGATGATGGGTATGTCAGAATGACAATTAAGAGAGTGCCCTACTTGGATCAGTCCGGCCTAGACTACCAAGTAACAACTTCCAACCTCAGTCTGTGTGGTGTTTCCCTCCATTTACAGAGTACTAAGAGCTTGTGGGAAACTCTCTGAGTTATTCATACGGAGTCTGGCTCCAGTTAAGCACGTCACAGCAAAAGTCCTACTGGGACTTCAGGTAGGAAATTCTTGATGTTTCCCTCCTGCCATGGATATTAGCTGATTGTACTTCAGGGATCGGTCTCCTTTCCAGTTTGCTTGACACAGCTTCAATTTGCTCACAAATGGTTTTAATGGTTACATTGTTCCTCTCCAACTTGTGAATCAATCACGTGTGACAAAGGTCCACCACCACCAGGTGCCTTAAGAGCTCGATTCTTTTAAAACATAAAGTCCTTACAATAGAGTCAGCAAATGAAACTATACGGACAGCAGGTGTCCTCAGGGAAGCTGAAGACAGTGTGTCCCTCAGACCCTGGCAAGAGAGGCACTGAGCTGGGCTGCTCTCTGCTTCTTTGGCCTCTTCACTCTCCACAGAGCAAGAGTTTCCCGGGATCATGTCAAGATGCCAGCTCCCTTCCTTCTGGACAACACCCCACACCCTGAGTACCCACAAGACTTCCTGAGCTGGGTTGGGTGAGCTGGCACCTCACGTGGGTGTGGAAGTTCCAGATATGGATGGGTTCGGAGTACAAGGAGCAGAGGGGTGGCCAGAGTCAGTAGTTTGCCCTGCTGCAGCTCAGAAGGCTCTAAGAATCTGAAGGGCCAAACTAGAAGCCATTCTTCCACGTAGCTACAATGGAAGAAAAGAGGGACAAGTTACGTGCTTGACTCCCAGTCCTCAACCACTCAGCCCTACACAACAGGAACTGCCATCCTATCTCAGGGAAAGCATCCTTCCCCATGAAGGCCAGGAGGCTCATTGCTGCCTGCCAGAGCAGCCTTTACCCTCCCTCCCAGAGAAAGAGTGAGCAACCCAGGTCCTGGTAGGGTTTAGACAGCCAATCCTGAGACAGGATGGGGAAGCAACTGGGTCAAAGAGCTTGGGTCTAATGGAGAGGGAACCCAAAGTGACTTTATAACATCTGGGTGGCTACTTCTTTGGAGTGTCAGTTTCCTATAGGGCCTGGAAGGATTGAGAGCTGGTGAGGAGAGGGAACAAGGGTGTTTTGGACTCCCAAAAGTAAGAGCTGAGAGGTTAAGGAGGAAATGGAATGCAAACTGCAGTCAGGATCAGGGGACTCCAGAGGAGACTCACAATACTGCCGATGCAATGAGACCGACTACCATTAAGCACAACGCACTGCCTAAAGATCGCGCTATTTTTATAGCCTTCAGAAATGCAAAAGTAATAAATACATGAATAAATAGCTTTTATTTTGATATCTTTCAAAATAAAAAAAAAATGTGAATAGAATAAAAATGAATAGCTAACATGTCCCTTTTCTACGAAGGAAGGGATCCCTAGAACAAAAGGCCCATGGCCCTACAGAAATAATTGTGAGGCCATGGCAGCCATGGAGCCCGCTCCTGGTTACAGGCCACAGGATGGTTCAATGTGCTGGGGAGGCATGCGCCTTGAAGTCAGACAAACCTGGATGCCACTGTCCACTTCCCATCGCTCCAAAAATGGGTTTGGATCATGAACTCAGCTTCCTGCCCACACTAGCTGCTGAGTTAGTAGTGAAGGACAGGCAAAAGTTTCCCACAGGACAAATGTAAGGTCCCTGCTCCCTCACATTACCAGTCCCCCATAGTCTGAGCCCCATATCTGCCGTCCTGCTATCAAGATGAAACGCGTGTGCATTGACGAGAAAACAAGACCATGGAGGGCAAAGTAAGAGGGCACGGGGACGTGCTAGAGAGCAGGAACTTGGCAGGACCCAGGAACTGGAAGGCATAAAAGGCTCTGGGCAAGGGACCTGGGATAATCCAGCAACTGCCAGCCTGCTGGCTGGTGTAAACCTAGAGAGAACGCCACAGGGAACTGAGAGGTGGGGAGAGGAGAGCTAGACTGCAAAGGACCCTCTCCCGAGGAGGGGTCCACAGGCTTCTGCACTCGCCACACGTGGAGGGGTCCCCTCTTCCCTTCACACTGACATACCCTCTGTCTCCGTTCTGCTAGTAAACCCCAAGGACACTACGGACTCTCTTACTTTTGGGGTCTCTAGGGAAAAGCTTTAAAAGCCCTTCCCCCTCACCCAGCACATGTTAATGAAACGACACTTAGAAGTGTCAAAGCTATGGAACTTTGCAGTGAGCTTAGAATTCCAAATACTCTCCTGTCACCCAGAGCATCTATCTGCAGATGGTCCTCCTGTGTAGCAGGAACTGCACAGACAAGGTTGAAAATCTTTTCTTTTCTTTTCTTTTCTTTTCTTCTTTTTTTTTTAGTTGCTGGATCTCTTTAAATTTATTTTTTCATGTTGGGGTTTTTAAAAAATTCAGCTAAATCCAGACCAACAACCTGATTTCCTGAACAAACAGAATGGACCAAAATCAACAAAATGTTTTGTTTTTAATTTCCCAAACCAAACAACATGTGAGGCTTAAACATCATACGGTTCTCCCAACCCGCTCATCCCTGACGAAGAACACAAGCAAAACCAAGCAATCCAGAAAGGGAGGGTGACTGGAGCAAGGCTCATTCCTCCCGGGCCAACTGCCTGACTTCCATCACGCCACACTGAGATGTCTGTGGTCCAGCCGTGTGGCCCATTATAATTTGGAGGCTGAAAGAGCCGAATAGGCATCTGTAGAAGCTAGAACTTTCTAATGACTGCCACACACATAGGAGAGCTAAGCTTGTTTCAAACAAAGTCACATCCTACAATCAACCAGTCAACCCTTGGGCTGTGCATATGAACTTAAAAAGAAATCATTTCTTCCCAAGATCAAGCTTTAGAAATTAGCAACAGGTTCTGGAGACAGAAAGGAACTTTACCTCAGGACTTATCCTAGCCATGGCTAGGATCAGATGGGATCCCAGCTACCAGTCCTCAATCCTCAATGTTTCCATGACAACATCTACCTAGCTCATTTCAACTTGACGCCCCCCGCCCCGCCCCAGCAGCCAAGGAGAAAGTTTTGGGTCTCTTTAGACTTGTATTTCAAGTACCAAACAGAAGCAGAAACCAAATCCCACCTCCCATCCATCTTCTCCCCCTCAACAATAGCTAAGTGAACACAGCTGAAAGTTTCCAAAGAATTTCACATTGGGGCCAAGCCCAGAGATGGAAACTTTGCCTGGGAAGGGAATTTTTGTAGGACACATAGCAAATGAAAACAGAAGAAAGAATCAGGAATAAGAAGGGCATCATGGCTTCTGCACATCCACTCCACAGGAGCCCTGCAAACATCTGGCCAGCCTATTGTTTCAAGCACCTGGAGCCCCAGCTGCTGAGGCACTCACTGGGCAAGGGTCCCGGGGCTCTGGGCTTTGCCCCCTGTAGCAAACCAGCAAACCATGGAAGAAATGATCTTCTTCCATGCCTATCCCTGAAGCCATGGAGCACGAAGGGCTTCTGCTAATCAGCCATGCCTAGCCCGATGTGGGGGTCACTGCACTGCAGGAAAGGGTCTCAAATGAGCAGGGTCATTTGCTGCCCCCACAGGAAAGATTCAAATGACCCAAGACCTTTTGACATGGGTAAGCCAGACCCCCATCCGTATTTCCAAAGTGACACAGGAGAACCCCAGACTCCACTCATTGGAGACAGCATTTCTCTGAAGAAAGGTGGGAGTCAGACAGCACCTTCAGGGCTGCCAGAAGAATACAATGAGGCAGGGCTGGGGACTTCAGGCCTGGAAGTTGGCATTCAGGCCCCTGGGGGCCGGCACTGCTGGATATACATCTCCAGGGCTTGTCATTCCATCCAGCACACAGCGACACCTAATTCATGCCTGATAAACGTGCAGTCATATACCCAGGACAACTGAAGCATTGGGGGACCCAGGAGAACCCCACAAACCTCAATAGCAATGAGGCCAGCTTAGGAAAGGGCAGGAGATGATGATTCTGCTGGCCACCAAGCAAGACAGGAACCTTTATGGGGAAACTCCTATATTGGCATACTTCAGAGTCCTTTCCTTTTCTTCCAGCTAAACTTCTGGAGAAAACCAAGCATGCCCAGAGGAGTTTCTGTCCACCGTCTCTGCAAGATTCGCTGAACATGTGCAAAGTGCTCCATCCACCATTTTAAGCTTTCAGATATGTGCTCCCTTGAGCTATCCATGCCCAGAAATAGAACTCGCACCTTTCCTTCTTAAATTACCACCTGAAACTGAACATGCGCAGGAGTGTACTTAACCAAGCAAGCTCGAGATTGTGCCTATTTCTAAAGTGTTTTCCTAGATGAATGAGCAGAGGCCCCCCAGATAAAAGTCTCTACCCTCCCTTCACTTGGGCAAGGCACTGCCCTTCCTCCCTGCTTCAGGTAAGAAATCTTACTGCACTCTAGTTTCCGGGTTATCTGTGTTTTCTCTTTGTGTTCATCAAGATGTGAACCTGTGTGTTCTTTACACTTCTCTGGAATATGGAACCTGATCCTGCCAGGTGTGGCCTCTGTAAATGTAGGGCTTCCAGAGGAAGGCTGCCAGGAGGAGCCTCCTTCAAGGACTGAAAGCAATAAAGAGGGCCCGTCAGGAGTTCCCAGACAAGCTCCATTCCAGAGCCAATGAGACATCCTGTCATCTTTCCCCAGCCACACTCTGACCTGGGCTGAGCCTCCTGCCCAGCCTGCACCTGGGTGAGCTCAAACTCATTAGCTTCCTGTGACTTCACCCAGGACCATTCCACTCACAGGCCAGTCAGCGGTCAGACACAGCTGTGCAAGCACAAAGCATGACACAGAAGGCACAGAGACATACTCCTCCCACCTCACATATGAGGAAACTGAAGCACACACAGCCCACTATGTGCCCATGTTCTCATAACTGCTAAGTAGCAGAGCTAGGGTTTGAGCATACCCAGCTGGTCTGGACCCAGACTGTAGGCCTGTCATCACTATGCCCTCCTGCCTTCTGAGGAAGAGGGCTTAGCTTAATAGCAGGTAGATGACCCAGGTGACTACCATTGGCTTAGCCCAGGAGGCCTTCCTGGAAGAGGCAGCCCTGAGGGGCTTGGAGAAAGCAGAGGAGAGCACTATAGGACTCGTGAGGGTAAAGGCCTTCAGGAGCAGAACACTCAGAACTCATAATTGCCTTAAGGATGAGAAAGAGTAAGAACTTCAAAGACCCCAAACATTGTACCAACAGCTGGCTCTGGAACCTGAGATTGTCCCATTTTAAGAAAACAATCCTTTCAGAATGATGCTGTTCTTGGTTATGAGGAAGCAGGAAAGATTTGCACTTCGGCTGTTAACCCTGTTCACAGTTTCTAGGCCTTTGGCATGGCCCCCAGAGGCTTCACAAGGTGACCCCAGTTCTCCTTTTCCAAGTCATCCCTGCTGCCATGCCTGCTCCCTGCAGCCCAGCCACACTGGAGGAACTGAAGTCACCCGACTCCAGCTAACTTCATCTTTCTAGACCTTGACTTGGCCTGCACCATGAATCTGAACAGCAAACTCTTACCCATCCTTCAAAGCCCAGCTCACGGCCCTTCTTTTCCTGGGCTCCCAGGGCTTCAGTGAACTGCTCCCAGTGTTCAGCACTCCACTCCTTGTCCTGCGGTAACCCCTGGTAACTAATGCCTTCACCACCACCCCGGAGTAAACACTTCAAGATGAGTATGATACTTATAGTCCCATTGTTATTGTTGGTGCGTTATAAATACCTGCCTTTCTAGTGATTAATATATAAATATGTCATGAAATTTACCATTATCATCATTTTTGAGGGACATCGAGTTGATCCCAATGGTTGTGCAAATATCACCACTGTCATCCATCTGTAGAACTTTCCCGTTTTCCTAAGCTGAAGTACTCCACCAATTAAACAGTCTCCATCCTCCCTGAGTCCTCAAAGCCCCCGGCCGCCACTGTTCTCTCTTCCACCTCTGGATCTGACTGCTCCAAGTACCACATATTTGTGGTAACTAGCCTTCGTCCTTTAATGTCTGGTTTATTTCATTTAACATAATGTGTGCAAGGTTCATCCATGTGGCAACGCGTGCCCATCCTTTTGAAGGCTGAAGACTACTCCATTATATGGAAATGTGACAAGTGTATTTGTAGACATCCGGGCTCTGTCACCTCCCGGTTCTTGTGAACAAAGCTGCTGTGGATGAGCATGTGGACAGAAAGCGATGTTTGAGGTGGAGGAGAAGGAGCTCAAGGTCAGGGGACTGAGCTGAAGAAGGGACCCCAGATGCTTTTGCCTTGAAGGGTAAGACGAGAAGAAGCCATATTGCCCAATCCTGTATCTCTCTCTCTTCCTTAAAACACTAAAGGGAAATGGCTGACACGAGTAGGACAGAATAGAGATCTTCCATGCTTACTTCTTGTATGTGTGAATCTCCTGAGACCTCACAGCAACCCAATGCACCAATGTCTGCTTTATGTGGGTGAGGAACCAGGCACTAAGAGCTTGTGGAGGCTGCGCACATCTCCAGATAGCAAAAGGCAAAGATTGAATTGGAACATGGCTATTCTGGCCATTCTGAAGAACCTCGTGCAGCCCTCCTAGGCTGGCAAGAATCTCCCTATGCCTTTATCTGCCTCTCTGTCTCCCCTACATGGAGCACTCAGGAGCCCAGAGAACCAGGAAGAATGTGACAAGAAATATCTGGAAATCCCGGGCTGCAGTCTTGGGGCTTCAAGAAGCTGAGGGGCTTCCAGAGAATGGCAGGTCCTGGAGAACAATGTCATTCTGAAGCTGAAGGGCCTCCTGGATATGAGCTCTCTTGGCAAACTCCATTTCTGCAGACCCACTTGCCTCAGGAACCACAAACCCAAAATGTAAAGGAATCTATTTTCTAAGGAAAACACATACTTATACATTCTGAGTAATTTCCCATGGAACAAGGAAAAATAAACACAACACCCCAAATGGTATTTTGCTTACAAATGGGTTCAAGTAAAGAGAAGTGGGAGAAGAAAACACAGGGTGAAGGGGAAACTCTCTACAGCTTCCAAACCTCAGAACAACCTGCAGCTGGAGGGGCAGATGGCATGAGAGGGAGCCTGGTGTGGAGTCAGGGGTGGCCAGAGCGGAGGGCTTGCTGGATCCTCTTCTGAGGGCCCCTGTGTCTACCCTGAGAAGACTTGGGGGTGGATGTACACAAGGAAGGGGGCTACCAGCTAGAGGGGAAGACTCCTGGAACCACAGACCACAGCTTCAGATGGGGTTCATGGCCAAGTACATTGTGGGAATTAGCTTGCCAATGACCATGTGAGTGGAATAGAGATAAAAAGCCATGGTCCCATGGCCAATAGGATGGTCGGAGGAGAACAAGCTTGGGAGGGTCCAGAGGGCCCAGGCCAACCGACTAAGGAGGGATCTCAGACTGTGAGCAGCATTCTAGAGAAGCTGGAGAGAAAATGGGAGGGCCAAGAGGTCACCAATCAGCTTTCATGGCTATCTCAGTCTCCCTGAACACAACTGATTCTCAAACTCCCTTCCTTATGATTTCAAGTTAGACAGGCAATAAAAGAGGGGCATACAGAACAGGGGACAGAGCTGGGGGCCTGGAGAATGAGCACTTGAGAGCTAAGAGAATTTGGAAGCACTAAGCATCAATTTGCACAGCAAATAAGACCCAGGGGGCCATCCTGACTGGCAGAGGGCCCGGGCTATTGCAAGTTTGGCAGCTCCAGAGCTCAGAGCCTTGGACTTGCTCAGAGCAGAAGATTCATATCATGCAGGCTTTCTGGGTCTCCAGGGCCCTGCTCCACCCTGGGCACCCTGAAGACCGTGAGTTCTTCTCTCCTCAGCAGAGACCTCCCTGCTCTATCTGTAAAGCACAGCACTCGGGATAGGCCCTCTGGCCTGTACAAGCTTGCTTGAACCACAGAGTGGCCAGGTGAGGAAGGATGAATCCTCATTCATCCTCTGCTAGGGAAACTGAGGTTCAGAGAAACTGCTCGTGTTGGTCAGTCACGTGCCTAGCAGAGCCTGGAGTGGTGCCTCCAGCCTCTTTCCCGGGGAAGGCATCCCAAACCACACTGCTCCAAGAGGAGAGCCATTGTCCCCAGTACGTGCCTGGTGAGTAGTAGGGAGGGTACAGAACGCCAATGGCAGAAATCCCGTCTCATGTTCTACGTGGTACCCTACCCCCAAGTTCCTTCCCCTGGACCCACAGTCTAGGTCAGCAATTCTCAACCTGTGGGTTGTGACTTGTTTAGGGGTCAAACAACCCTTTTACAAGGGTCACCTAAGACCATCTGCATATCAGATATTTATATTACAATTCATAACAGTAGAAAATTACAGTTATGAAGTAGCAACAAAAATAATTTTATAGTTGCGGGTCACCACAACGTGAGGGTCTGTGTTAAAGTGTTGCAGCATTATAACAGTTGAGAATCACTGGTCTAGGAACACAGGAGGCAAAGAGACCAGGTGTTATGACTAGACTAGGGCCCAGGAGACCCAGTATGGGCTATCTGCCCTTGAGAAGTCTGTATGAACTTCAGTTTTCCCAGCAGGAAATAAAAACAGGTTATATTAGGATTATAGAATCAGAGCTTTGTCCCAAAGAGGAATCTTCATAAGCCCCAAGCGAGAGGCAGAGCAGGCACAGCCATTCCTATAGCATCTTCGTGGAACAGAGCTGGCTGCACATCACCTTGCCATCCATCCTCTTTCCATGGGACCTCAGCCGACACAGTCCCTTTGCCACCAAGGGTCAGATCTCGAAGCCCAGTGTGGCTTCTTTTCTGGTCATGTTATCCTACATACTCAATTGCTATCAAAATGCTGTCAACCTCCAACTTTCAATTCCAGCCACAACAAATGTCTACTCAGCATCTTGCTGCTGGGTCTCTGTATCAGCTATCTGTTGCCGTGTAACAAATTCCACCTCCAAAGCTTAGCTGCACAAAAGCAACAAATGGCATCTCACTGTCATCTGATGGCTTGGCGAGCCACGGCATCCCTTTCTCGTGTGACTATCTTTACTCACTTGGACAAAATATTAGTGACACTTAGTTCTTGCCACATACACCTCTGTGACATGGCAGCTGACACCCCTATAGTACATGACCAGTGGACAGGGATCAAGAAGAGGGCCACAGTGATTTCTAGGACCTAGTCTTTGGAGTCCCACAGGATCCCCATCTCCAAATGTTGTTAGAAGCCACTCGATCAGCTCACCTGTGGCCAGGAGAGATGACTGTCACTTTCTGGGACCATCATTCTTGTCTGCATGCTTCTACAAACCCCCAGTACTCCATAACTTCAGTCTCTGTCAGGAACGACCTACATCTCTTTGTCCAACCACTCTGTCACACAGGAAAGCCTGTTCTTCCCTGGAAAGGCTGGCCCTACTTCCAAACTGAGCACAAAAAGCTAAGTCTGGAGAAAGCTTGCTTCTCACGTTACACAAAGGCCCTTCTCTGCCCATGACCTTCACAGATGGCTACTCTCTTGGGCCTTTCTCATCTTCACAGCTAATATCATCATTCTGAGTCTGTCCACCCCATGTCAGTCAACATTGGCTGATGTTAGAGCCCTGTCTGCTTCCCAGTATCAGCAGCTCGCTTTGTCCTGTCCTAGCATCAAGTTCAAAGTGCAAAACTCACCTTGGGTCGTAGCCCCTCACCCTTGTAGCCCTAAGGTACTGAGGCCATGCCCAGCTGACTCCCACTGCCTTGAACCCATCCCGAGCCCTCATCTTAGTGTCCATTCTGAAAATCCTTGTCTTGCTCTTTAGTTTCTCCTTTAGCCGCAACATCCCAGACCTCCTGAATTCATTAAAAACCACCTTTTCTAGAGTACCAGGTGGATGGACACACCCCGATCCTGTCCTCTCGCCTGGATCATGGTCTACAGTCACAGGGCTGCAGCCTGCCCTGTCCGCACAGTGAACTTCAGTCTTCACCCTTCTTTCCCAGACAGAGGTTCCTTCAGTTTGATCCCTCCATAAGTGGACCCAAAGTGTTGTCCCAAAGCACCCCATTGTCAGGCATTTCCAAGACCCCAGAGCAGACAAAGAAGGAAATTAAGAGTTCCTGCCTCTAAAATTTCTTATATATTCTTGTGCCTGAACTATTAACTTTATTTTTGAGAGTAATCTGCTGGCCTGTGCTTGAGGTGTTAGGATTGAGATGAACCTCTACCCTCAAGGGTTTGCATTCCAGTGAAGACCTCCCCCCTCCCCAGAGATACAGTGAGAATACCAACAGCATGTCCTTGGCATGACCTGAGCCCACTCCACTCACCAGATGGAGTTTACCTTTCTGGGCTGTCATCTTGAGCCCCAGGGCATGAGCCACCAATGTCCCTTTAAAGTTCAATTTCTGTTCCAATTGTGCTTTCCATTCAGGAGAAGGATTACCATGCTCCCTTCCAGATTCCACCAGTACTGCAACTGCCTTCTCACCCTGTGCCATGCCCTCCTCTTCCTGAGTGGGAGTCTCTATTCATCACTTCCGCTGCTGCGGAAGGCCCATCCCTGCCCTCTCCAGCAACCTGCCTGCTTTGTTTGGTCTCCTCTGGACAGCGAGCATGTATTAGCCTCTGCAAAGATTTCTTTCCCCCACCGGAGCTGCTGGAGTCCACAATGACAGGGGAGCTAACGGTTCCCCAGTCGGTTGCCAGCCCTCAGCAGATCTCTGTTCTCAAGAGAAGAAAATTAACTTTCCTGGCCAGGGCCCTGGCTTTCCAGTGAGAGCCGCAACCTCCGCAAGCTGCTGGCACGCACTCTGGGAAGGATATATGGGTGGAAAACAGGGCTGCGGATATGGGCAGCCTGCAGGCCCCACAAGGCAAAGGCCTGGTCCTTTCCGCAGGAGCAGCCCCAACGCATGCACTGTGGTTCTGGTCCCCATGTGAACCTGGGACAAAACTGACCTGGGATCTGAAGCACAGGGCAGCCAAAGACAAGGATATGCCATGCCAAGCCACATGCCAGGAATCCCATGTTCTACTGGTTCCTTCCTCCCTGATTGGGAATTCTCCCATGTGCCCTGACCCTCAGGATCATATGACCCTGGCAGGAACAACAATAAATAGCATCTCCCTCTGTTCCCATAACATCCAATCAAAGAGAGTCATTCTTCCTCATAGGATGAGCTACTAGCTACACACCAGTCCTCAGCACAGGTTACAGCTGGTGCCCACCTGTGCTGCTGGTCTAGGCCCAGTCACTCTGCCTGGGGTTTCCAGTGCTAGTTGTAGACCAACCCTGAGTTCAGCCATCTCTCCAGAGAGTGTGGAAAGAGGAGGCAGACCAGGCCAAAAGGAAATCTCTCTGGTGGTCACAGAAAACACCCTTCAGGTGAGCAAGATAGGACACTATTAGGGAAGTTTGCTATAGAAATCTACATGATCTCCAACACTGGGTGATGACATTTGTCCCAAGTGGAAGACACTGTAAGGTGGCTGGAATGTCCTTCATGGGCCTCCCCTAGCTGGAAGAGATTGCATCCTAACATGAATGAGTACTGGCTCAAATCAGCCAGAGCCATAGCCCTAAGTGACCTGGAAACAAAAGCTAAGAAGAAAACAATGGCTTTAGAAGTCTCCCTGGCCTGGGAGAAGGGAGGGGATAAGAATTACAGAGATGACGTCATTGACCCAAAGACTCTCACTAGGTCAAAGCTAAGAGAGAGGTGAACGTGTTTGGGTGTTATTTCTGGTTTGACTTGGTTTTTACAGGGCTGGGGATGGAACTCGGAGCCTTCGGCATACTAGGCAAGAGCTCTACCACTGAGCTACACACTCAGCCCTGGGAGTTACTTTCCTATGAGCATCTGTACGTGGAGTCTGTTCTAAATGATGTATCGCAAGCCCTTTAGGAAAGCATTATCATTAGTTCCGTTGTAGAAAGGAGGAAACTGAGATACCCGTCTCTTTCAGATATAAAATGACAGCATTTGGATTTCAACTCACGTGGTCTAACTCCAAGACATAACTATTTTTTGTTTGGTTGTCTGTTGTTTGTTTTTCAAGACAGAGTTTCTCTGTTGTAACTCTGGCTGTCTTGGAACTTGCTTTGTAGACCAGGGCTGGCCTCAAACTCAGAGATCCGCCTGCTTCTGCTTCCCAAGTGCTGGGAATTAAAGGTATGAGTCACTATTCCCAGCTCAAGACAGAACTCTTCATCAGCTCCAGAACACTCACACTGCCATCTGTGCCGATATGGAGGGGCCAGGGGCTCCAGCTGGAAGGCCAGACCCTTCTACCTCTTCAAACCACGTAGTCCCAATCTTCCCCTGGGCTTTGTGACAGGATGTGATGCATGAGAGGAAAGTCTGGGGCCAGATAGCACATTTCAGCACCTCTCAAACTAGGTCTAAGCCAAGGACCATCATTTCCTCTTGCTCACCATGTGCCCTTTTCCAGGACTGCAGAGAAAAGTGGTGGCATCATGCTCTCCTGCTTCCTTAGCATGGTAGCGGCTGTGGCAATGGAGCTGGTGAGAGCCAGGGCTGGAGGACTAAGCTTCAGGCCAGCAGATGGCCAGAGAATAACAGGGAATAAACACAGCCTCAGGACCCACCCCACAGCCTGGCTCCTTCCCTCCTTACATTTTGGCTTAAATACCCCCACTCTCCAAAGCTTAAGAAGTAGCAAGGATTTCTGGATTCCCACTAAGCCTGGAGCTTTCTGCTGCCTGCTGAGGGCAAGCTTCAGGACTGTTGGGCTATGGGAAACAGGGTTTGGACATTTCTTCTACAAAACCATCTCTCACTGCCATCTCTGCTATATGGCCGAAAATACATACAGTGGGGAAGCCAGCCTGCCCTGAGATGTCTGAGGTCCTCACTCACATCACCTGCTTTGTCAGCTTACCTGAATCCCATCCCAGAATGGAATCTGCAAGTCCCCCAGGGTCCAGCAAAATCACAAAGACCCTCTCCCTCTCCTGCACTCCATGGGCTGGAAGTGACCTGGGGTGGGGGTGGGCAGTGCTGGGGAGAGAAAGTGTCGTCTTGCCTGCTGTCTTCTGACTGGACTGATTTGTTATTTCTAATCTTGACTTAAGAGTCAATCCATCACCAGTTGCTTGCTCTAGCTGGGCTAGCTGCTTAGCTCTGAATTCTAGCCACTTAGCTTAGGAACTGCCATCTCTCTGAGCTTCACTTTACTTAGTTGCAAAGTAGAGACGGTGCAGTACAGTACTGACCGCTGGGCTGCCATGAGAAGAGATAACATAGGAAGGGCTTCGAACCCAGTCAGCAGCACATTAGCCCTAAAGACACTGAGACTCTTACTTCGGTCATTCCCTCTAGAAAGCCTTTTCCGGGTAAGCTGGGCTGTGGCCATGCCAGCCTCAAGCTGGCACTGGGACCTCTGTCAAGACCAGTTATTTAAGGCCAAACCAAGAGGGAAGTTGAGTAGAAAGGTGAGCAGAGTAGAATGACAGGCTCAGTGAACATTTGCTCTGTGCACTACCCTTTGTGGATACTTTGTACACACACACACACACACACACACACGCTCGCACGCGCTTATGCGCTATTTCCTTGAATTAATTAAATGAGTCTCTGCACCCCTGTCCCACCTGAAGTCAGAGAATTCAGACTGTCATGAAAAGGATGTCCACATGTCTCTCTCTCACGACATCACAGGAAAAATGACCTGGCATAGCCATATTCCTCTGGCTACTTCTGAGACACTCCAACCCCATCCAAGGATCCATGGTCCCTAAAACCCGGTGTCTCTGCTGTTCCTGTGCCAACTAAGTGCAGAGGAAGTTGATCCCAGACCGGTCACGCAGTCCTGTCATCCCTGGGCACTGCAGAGGAAGACAGTATGGGGCTTTAGGGAACTCTAGCTTCCAAGGAAAAGAAAGTGAGAGAGGAAAGCCAGCACGGCTTCCCCTTCTCAGCACCAACCTCTGGAAGCAGGTTCCCAAGGAATTGGGGTGGCCATGTAGGACCAGGGGCCAGCTCAGGCCCAAACATGTGTATCACAGAGACAAATGTGACAGACCATCAAGAGGTGACTTCTAGCAGGCCAAGACAAAGCATCTCCACTCCACTTTACCTGCAGACAGAGGATGCAGGTCGCCAGTGCTATTTCAGGGGTATCAAATACCTCCCCAGAAAGCAATCTAACTCCCTGTGGCCTTCCTGAGTACCTACAGGAGCAGGGATCTGGGAAAGGTTTCTCCCAGGAGGGAAAACCACAGCCCTGCTGACCCCAGAGCAACAGGGAAACAGCCTAGAGATTGATGGGAAACAGCACTGATTTGAGAAGGAAGCTGGAATTGACTTAGCACCTTACTAGTTCTACTAGATGAGTCCGCTCGCATCCCACCTGCTTTGGGCAATTCAGACTCCGTCATTAATGGGACATCCCTTGTTATTAATGAGGAAAGAGCAGCTCCGCAGATGAAAAGACAAGGTCACGGGACCAAAAGTGGACAAAACTGAGAGCACGCAGTTAATGTTTTGTAAGAATATTATTATTAATTAATTAATACGAACTCATTTCTCTGCCTTCCAGAGAACGCCAGCTGGCTGGGAAGTCCCACTGCTCTGTGTTCCGCCCAGATCCCTGACAATGAATGGAGAAAAGCTCAAAGACACGAGCGGCTTGCCTAAGAGTCAGGCTATTTTGAAATAAAACTTTCACAAACTGCCAACGCAAACATTTAGCAATCAAAGCATTGCTTTGAGAGACATAAGGCCAACAGAGCTCCGTCCCCCACTGTTCCCCTCCCCACCCTGCTCCCCACCTCACATAGATAGCCTGGGATCCTTAACACCTTAGTAAGCAGGCTGTAAAGAAGACACTCTGCTAAGCTTCCTGCCATGGACAAAGGATCACAGACTGCCGGGGACATCATCAGACAGAGGTCCGGAAGTCAGAGCGACTGGCTGAGCGTCTGTCACCTGAGGCCACACCTGGGCACAAGCAGTGTTCTGTAGCTCCGGGCCTGCTCTGAGGGCCAGCACGTGCCCCAGTGCAAGTCTGCAATACCGAACAAGAAACCCGCCTCCACCTTCTTCTGCTTGGGCCTCCTGGGGACCGCTCCGCACGTGTGGACACTGCCCCCTGGTGGGCGTGGGCGCCTTGGCAGCCTGAACTCAAGTTTGGTCCTCATAAAAGAAACCCCAGAATGGAAGCCGCTGGGGGACTGGGGTTCCATGGTGTGGGTGAGGGCCTCCGGAATGTTAGGAGGAAGAAAAGACTGAGGTAGAGACTTGGTGTTGCAAGCTGGCACTCTGGAACAGAGACAGATACAGCTGAACAGCAGGAAGTTGAATGGGGAGATTTCTAGAAATCAACACAGGTTGGGAACAGGAAGCAAGCCATGCTGCCCTGATGGAAAACTGGGACTGAGCAGTCACCTGAGGCCTGGGAGCTGGGGGGTGGCCAGTAATGAGACCTAGAGGCCCTTCGAATTTAGCAAATGAAAATACCGATGACCCTGTTAAACTTAGATTTATGATTAACAGTGAATAATCTTTGGCAAAGTATGAGCCATGCAAGATGAGCAGGGAGTCTGTGCGAAGAGGGAGGGAACGGATGCTGCCATGATGGGGAAGAGGGAAGGATACAACAAATGGGCAATATGCCAAGGACGAGGAGCCCAGCGTCTCCTGAGGACACGGAAGTGGGAAGTACAGGAGACAGAACAAAAAAAGCTGCGTGGTGAGGGATACCGGTGTGGACTCGCTTTTCCAAAGAGATGAAAGAACAAATACAGGCGTAAGTACGTGTATATGTGTGTGACGGTTAGGGCCTCGTGTTCATCCAAAGAGCAAACACTGAAACTCTAGCTCCAGTGGGACAGTATTAGGAGACAGGGCTCCAAAAGGCAATTAGGTTTAATGAGGTGGTAAGGGAGCCCCCCCCCCCACGATGACATTAATGTCTTTATAAGAAGAGGAAGAGGTTGGAGCTTGCTGTCTCCACCACATTAATGTAACTGGCCCAGCAGAAATGAAGATATTCTAAAGAGACACTGGTGTCTCTTGATCTCTCAGACTATTGAAACAATTGACCCCAAAGAAATGGGAATTTCCTTTGGACTCTCATGCAGGGAGAGGAAAAGGGCCAAAAGGGGGAGCTCATCTCTGGTAAGGGATTTCACACAGTTCTAAGGACTTTTGTCAGACCACCTCACAGGATGAGACTGAAGCACCAGTAATGATGGGTCAGTGGCCAGGACCACACCTTGACGGGGACTGCTTGGACGTGCACATCTGTGGCCCTATAGTTAAACTCTGATCTCACTTCAGGACCAGAAGGACTTGAGGGGTTTGCTTGGTGCTCTTCCCAGTGGCCACATTGAGTACTTCTCCTTTCTCTGCTTTCTACTTTAATTAGACTCTTTCCGTGGGTTTATTGATGACAGGCGGCCCTGACTTGGGCCACAGATTGTGACCTCCGAGTTCAAGAAGATGAGAACAAGACATAAAGTCTGTACCTTGAGCTTGGACTTCCAGCCCTCCAGCATTGTAAGAAATCAATCTCTCTTCCTGAAGCCACTGAATCTAGTACCTTGTTGTATAGCAGCCCTAACTGAATGAATACAGTAACCGTACACAGCATGCTTTAGAGTACGCATGCGTGCATGTGCATTCCTGTGTGTGTGCGTGTGTGTATGTGTGTTCATGCATGCACGCACAATTTGTATCCACTGAAAGGGCTTGGGAAGAGCCACACTTTCAGGAACAAATAGCCTAAACTTTGGTTTCTGGATACAGATTGAACATGTCCTATCCAAAGTACTTGGGTTTTTTCATAGTTTTGAATATTTGCATATATAGCTTTCATGAAACATCTTGGGAATGGGCTCAAGTCTAAACATGAAGTTCCTTTGTGTTCAATAGCGGTTACGTTATCCACAGAGCCCAAGGGCGTTTGCAATGTGCCTGCATGCTGACTGTGAGACCAACTGTGAAACTGTCAGCGTGTGGCAGCCAGTTAATACTCAGCTTCAGATTTTTCCTTTGAGTAGGCTAGATTTAGATATTTTATCATCGCCATTATATTATTATTATTAATGATAATAATTATTAATGTTCAACCCTTTCCACAGTGAAAGAAGCCGGAGCCATCCCCGGTACTCTCTTCTCCCTTTGCTTCTGTCTTTTTCTTTTCCTTTTATATCCTAAAACACGATTATTAGCTATTGCGATGGTTGTGTTAACCGTCGCTTTGACAGAGACTGGAGGCATCTGGTTGGAAGCCTCTGGACACACCTGTGGGGAGTACCCAGCCTCTGACACGCCTCTGAGCATCTCTGTTGATTAGGTTAATTAAGGTGGAAAGACCCATCCTTAAAGCAGGTGGCTCCATCCTCATGAGTTTGAGTCCTGAACTACCCAAAAAAGGAAAAAGCTAGCCAACCAGAAGCACTGCCCTCTGCCTCGAGCTCTTTCTCCATCATGATGGGCTCAAACCGCGTGCGGTGAGCCAAAATAAGCCCTTTCTCCAGAAAGTTGCCTTTGTTGGTGTATTTTATCGCAAAAGTGACTAAGACGGGTATATGCGTGTGTAGACTTGAGCTGTTTTTAGCAAATTGACCCCTTTATCATAAGTGTCAGTCAGCTGTGTAGGACATAACAAACATTACAGACAGGGAGGCTCAACAGCAGGGACTTATTTCTTATGATTCCAGAGGCTGGAAGTTCAAAGTCAAGAACCAGTGCAGCTGATTTCCGGTGAGCTCTCTCTCCCTGGCTCATATATAGCCACTTTCTCGCTAGGTCCTCGCAAGGCCTTTCCTCTGTGGATGAGGGCAGATCTCTTCCTTTTTCTCTTAGGAACAGTCGTTTGGGGACCTCGTCTTCATTACTTTAAGGATTGTTACCTTAATGTAATATTATTTTATGTTACTTTAAGTCAAACTTATTACCTCCTACAAAGTCCTAACTCCAAAAACAGCCACATTGTAGATTAAGACCTCAAAGGAGAGCTTTGTGAGAAGCAGGCCAGCCTGTAGCATCACCTGTACATCAGGTACATTGCCAACTTCGTCTTCTGATCATTTACTTCTGTAGCCACACCAGCTTTCTTATGTTTAGCCTTTGTCTAAGTCTCTGACTCTACTCTCATCTTTAACCTGTCATGGTGTCAGAAGGCAGAGTGCGTTTCTGACTGGGTGTGGTGATTCACACCTGCAATCCCAATACTCAAAAGACTGAGGCAGGGAGGGATCAGGAGTTCAAAGCTAGCCTGGGCCACAAAGTGCAACTCTATCTTAAATCAATCAATACATATTTAAAATAAACTAAAAATCAAGTGTGTCTCTAATAACTCATATCAACTCAGTCTTACTTTCCTATTCAGCTTAAAAAAAACCCCTGAATTCTGAGTGTTGATCTTTTTTCTTATTATTTCATAAAAGTGTTGATATGGTTTGCTTTCATACTGTCTGGTTATTTCTTTTCCATCCGCTTCGTGTTCTTCATTCTAGTGTCCACCCCCGTTTCCTGTCTTAAATTAACTGAATGCTACTGAATGTGATAGTTTCTCCACTAACTTTTAATTACACACCTTTGTCCTCTTAGTAATTATGTCACACAAGTTACAGCCTGCATCCCCAGCTCACCATGGTTTCACTTACGACAACATGCCCTTCTCCTATCATCTGAAGTTCTGCAAATAGTATCTAGCTAGCCTGTACTGTACAACGTTCAGTTTATAGTCTTTCGGTCCCATAGTGAAGATAAACCTGCAGCTATCCTGTTTTTCATTTTCAGTACGCATTCAATTACAAAGTATTCAATTACAAGTATACAAAATACTTCATATTTAATAAATTGAGTTTTGTTAGATGATTTTCATCTATAAGTGTTCTGAATACATTTAAGATGAGCAAATCTGTGATGTTCAGTAGTAAGGCATGTTAAATGCATCTTTTTACATTATTTATTATTTGTGTGTCTGCGCGTGTGTCTGTGTGTGTGTTTGTGTGTGTGTATATATCCATATATGTACCATAATGCACATGTGAAGGTCAGAGGACAACTCTCAGGAGTCAATTCTCTCCTCCCATCAAGGATCAGACTCAAGTGGTCAGACTTGGACGCAGGTGCCTTTATCCCCTGGGCATCTCCCTGTCCTTTAAATGATATTTTCAGTTTGCGGTGGATTTGTCAGGACATAATCCCATCGGCAATCCAGAAGCATCTTCAGCCTTCATTTCCCTCCAGTCTCATTTTGTGTGTTATGCTGTACTTCTACGTAATTTATAAGCACTAAATTTCAATGTTACTTTTGTGTTTAAAAGTTAATTATTTATTTAAGTCAGGAAGTAGTGGTGCACACCTTTAATCCCAGCACTTGGGAGGCAGAAGCAGGCAGATCTCAAGCTGGAGGCTAGCCTGGTCTACACGGGGGGGGGGGTGGATAAAGTTTTAACCATTTAAGAAAATGCTGCCCACCACTGTTCACTCCTTTCTGTGGCTCTGAACTCCTTCTGGTAGCATCTCCTTTCAGCTTGTAAAACTTCCTTTAGCATTCTCAGGTGTGAGTGTGCTGTGGAGACTTGTGCCTAGCTTTATTTAAGTGAATACGCCTTTATTTTCCTTCATTTCTGAAAATCCCTTCATTATGCATTTAACCCAAGGTTGCTACTATATTTCAGCCACTAGAATGTCCTCTGGGGTTGAAGACATAGCTCAATTGGCAAAGTACTTGCCAGGAAAGCATGATTATCTATATTTGGACCCATCAACACCTAAATAAGAAGCTAGACCTGGCTGTGAGTACCAGCAATTCCAGGACTAGGGAGATGGGGAGACGGCTGCTCCTGGCAGCCAGTCTAATCAAATCAATGATCACAGCCTCAGTAGCAGCCCTTGTCTCGGACCTAAATTAGAAAGTGATTAAAACATCCAACGTTGACCTCTGACCTCCCCACAAACTCACACACTCACACATACATGAACACAGAGAGACAGACAGACACACACACACACACAAACAGGCACACATCTTAAACTATCTTCTCAACTTTTTTCTGTTTAAATGAAAAATGTAACACTGTGTTTTTTAGACAAACTGAAATTATTATTTCATTATAATTATATAAAATAATTTCTCCCAAAATTTTATAGTAAGAAGTCACCTGAATTTTACGTTTTTCTCTTGTATATAATGTGCATATGCATTTGGCTTTTTAAAATAATTCTTTTTGTAATTTTACTTTTTAGAAGTTTGTCTTTCAACACCTGGGTGTGATTTTCTCTGATTTGTCCTGATTAGGACAAAACTGTGGGTAACTTTTTTAATAAATTTTAGAAAAATTGGTGGGGAAAGATATTATATTTATTTTAAAATCCTTATTTGCTAATTCCCATCCCTGGCCTTGTTTATTGAATTGTCTCTCCTAACTATAGCTTATATTTTCTCATATTTCCATATGTATAATATATTTTTAATTTTGGAAACAACCTCAGATTTTCAAGCAAGTTACAAATCAAGTCAATCTTTTTCTTTAAATTATAATAATACTTATTCTTGACGTCATTATTGTTATTATATTATCATTATTATAAAGCCTCACTATGTAGCTTTGGCTGGCCTGGAACCCCTGCGTAGTCCAATTAGCCTTGTACTTACGATCCTCCTGCCTCAGCTTCCAGAGGACTGGGGTAACAGGTGTATGACATCTTGTCTCTCTAAACTATTCCAGAGTAAATTTCTCACAAGAGGCTCTTTGCCCACTGAACACATCTGTGTGTGTAGTGTATACTGTCTGTAACAAATATATTCTCCTACTTAACCAAGGGCAACCATCAACATCAAGCTGTCAGTGCTTCTGTGTTTCTGCCATCTCTCCTGCAGATACAGTTCAGTTTCTTTTGATAAGGGCTTTTATTATAAAATGTCACAGTCCAGAAACTCACCTTGGACTTGGATATCATGTCTCTTGTCTCTCATTGGGTCTGTAATAATTTCAGTCTTTCCTTGACTTTCATGAAGTTGACTCCTTTAAAGGTTACAAATCAGGAACTGGAGAGAAGGCTCAGAAGTCAAGAACACTTGCTTCTCTTCCAGAGGACCAGAGTTTGGTTCCAAGAACCCACATTGGAGAGCTCACAACTGCCTATGACTCCAGCCCCAAGGGATCCAACACCCTTTTCTGGCCTCCATGAGCATTGCACTCACATATGTGCACACACATACCCACACAGAGACACAGAAATAAGATTAAAATTAAATCCCCAAAAGTCATAGTCTAGAGAGAATTACAGAGACACTATATCCAAAGACAGATGATTACAATACCATTTTGAATGTTCTAGAACATCAGAGAATTAAAAAAAAAGACTTTCTAATTATTTTTACAAAGTGTGTATACTATTGACATCAAATCATAGGAAAAAGAACACACACACACACACACAATTTTCTATCAATTTTCTATCCCAACTGTGGATATGTGTAACAAAATTGCAATGAAATTTTAGAAAAAATAATGAGCCTATTAAAAATAAAACACTAGTGAATCCAGTACAGCCGATGCTATGTAGAGAGACCTTAGAGGGTGCAGGGGATAGCGAACCATTCATGCTAGGAAACAGCAGTAAAGCATGTGACAATTCATTCTTCTGTTTAAAAAAATGACAACTATAAACTCTGGAAGAAAAACTCAAAAGAACTTCATAAGCATAAATGAACTGAAATGCCTGGAGGTCCTGAGTCGCGGAGGCGGACAGAGGCAGCCACAGACATGAGATGAGTTTCATGTCCTGGGGCTTTACTATGGAGTATCGGCAACTGTCATGGTGGTACCAAAGCAAATGTAGAAGAGCACCATTGATCTCATTGAAAGAAACGAAGGAGATGAGAGACTCCAGAGCTGCCAGACTGAGGAGGGCACAGAGAAAGGAAAAAAGGAAAAGGGAAAGGGAAAGGGAAAGGGAAAGGGAAAGGGAAAGGGAAAGGGAAAGAAAGGAAGGAAGGAAGGAAGGAAGGAAGGAAGGAAGGAAGGAAGGAAGGAAGGAAGGAAGGAAAAGAGGGAAGGAAGAGAGAGGGGAGAATATCTCAAAACACTTTGCCCCAGCTCTGGCTTCCCTGAAATGGCACAGAGCCGACTAGAACATCTGAACTGAGATTGCACATGCCACTCCCTACTGACAAGCCAACTGTGAAACAGGACTTTTCCAAGTCATTACTTGATAAAATAAAACATCATCACCATTTAGAACATATAACAAAATCCAGACCTTCGCAACATAGCATCCAAATACCTGGAATAAAATCAAAATTAATTGATCTAAGAACAACCAGAAAAAAAAATGTGATCCATTATCAACAGAGCTCAGTCCTGAGAAGAACCAGATGTTAAAATCATCAAGCAGGGACCTCAAAGTAGCTATTATCTCAATATTCAATTGGATCAGTTGAAACCTGTTCAAAAGAGATGAAAATATCAGATACAATGAGAGAAATAAAAATAATAAAATGAAATTTTAAAGAAATTTCATTTGAAATGTTTGATATCTGAAACTTAAAAGTTTTTTGATTTGTTTTACTCCAGATGTATACAGAGGGAAGAATAATGAACTCAAGGAAATCAATCAGAAGAAGGAAGAGGGGAAAGAAAGCACAGATGTGTAATTTCAGGTCTGACTCACAATCCTGAGTTCCAGAAGGATAGGAGACATATAATGGACCAAAAAACTAAAGAAAGGTATCTGAAAATACCCTAAATCTGGTAAGTTTTGAACATGCAAATTCAAGTTCAGGTCTACAAACCAACGTTGGCATTGACTCAGAGTGAGCTAACAGGGCTGCACTGCTTTCAGGAGACTCCACTGAGAGGATTCACACCCTTGCCACTTCAGCTCCTAGAAACTGCATTCCTTGGCTCATAGACGTATTCCACCTTCAAAGCCAGCAGTTACCTCGCTTCAACCTCTGTTCCAAACATCACAACTTCTGACTCTGTCTATTCTGCCTCCTTCAAGAATGCTGGAACTACATGGAGCCTGCCTCAATAATCCAGGATAATTCTCTAACACAATAACCACAAGGTCCTTAACCAGACCTGCAGAGTCCCTTTTACTTTATCATGTAATACATTACAGGTCCTAAGGATCAGGACGTGGGCATCTTTGGAGGTGGCCAATTTTCTGTTTGCCACACTTACTAAATGCATACACAACTGAGAGCCAGGTAGATAAGATGACCCAACCTACAGGTCTCAGTTGACATCTTTACTTAGTAATCTAGTGTTATGTCTGTTGTTGTGGTGAAATATACTGACAAAAAGTGACTTAGATGAGAAAGGGTTTATTCAGCTTACAATTCCAGGTCACAATCCATCCCTGCAGGGAAGTCAAGGCAGGGACTCAAGCCTTAGTCAAGAGTATACCAAAAAAATTCATCCCGGTCTACTTGCTTACTTGTTTGCTTGCTCTCAGCTATCTTTCTCCTCTCTTAGACTGCATCGATTCCTGCATAGTGAATGGTGCCACCCACAATGGACTTGGTTTTTCTAAATCAATTAACAATCAAGACAACCTCCCTATAGACATGCCCACAGGCCAATGTGATCTAGATAATTCCTCATTAAGACTCTTCCCAGATGATTCTAGGTTGGGTCAAGTTGGCATTTAAAACTAACTGGCACGCCCGGATATAGTCTTTGCTCAAAGGCCTCTTGAACAAAGTAGCTCCAATAGCAGAGATGGAGAGATTTCCCTTCACAGAGTTTGATCCTGATTCATTAAGAACTCAGTAGCAGACCAATTCAGAGCACTCACTTTTAGACATGTCCGATCATGGACAAGAGCTCAGTGTGCCCTTGTTGAACCAGACCCTGCCTGAGCTGTGCACTTATCTTTCTGTCTGTTGTAGGTCAGCCCAACAGCAACATCTGTGAACTTTCTGAACACATAACTTCCCCCTTATCCCTCTAGACTGGTCTAGGAAAATTGAATGGGATGAATGGATAACGGATATGGGTAGTTTATTTCTACAGGACTCACTGGTCTTGTCATAGACATCATCAACACAAAGTAGTTAAAGTAAGAGAACAGTGAACTGACCTGCTGACGACATAACTGCAGCTCTATCTAGAGCTGGTACCTTCTGAGAGTTGGCTGTCATTTGTAGAACGTAACGTTTGCTCAGGACTGAAGATTGACCTATGGTACTTTTTTGTTTGTTTGTTCTGTCTTGTTTCTATGTGTAGCCCTGGCTGTCCTGGAACTCACTCTGTAGACCAAGCTGGCCTCGAGTTCAGAGATTCACCAGCCTCTACCTCCTGAGCGCAGGGATTTAAGATGTTCACTACCACCACTTGGTGGCGCTACTTTTCTTATAGCCAGAAATATGTGAGTGCAATAACAAAGGGATATAAATGGACAAGGTGTTTCCCACTCTAAACCCAATGGCTCTTCAAACATTTGTCTGCATTCCCTGGGCTCAATTGACTGGCATAGAGCCCCAGCTGCCCGAGGATTCTAGGAATCCATCCCTAAGAACTCAAAACAGTTCTCCCAAACAGAGTACCAGGGTCCTGTTTCCCAGCTACTTGGGTCTTTATGGCACTAAATCAAAAAGCAAAGGCAAGGGGAGAGTAGTCAAGGTTGCTGTGTCTTGTGCAGTGGAGTGAAAGCATGTGAACAAAATGAGAGATTCTTAAAGTATCTCCAAAGAGTGTCATCTAGTGAGAAAATGAATTCAACAGTGATCACAGAGACTAGACTCGGGAGCTTTGTGTCACTTTACTAAGCAAATATCCAAGTGATATAAATTCATAACCATCTGAAGAAGAGCGCTTTCACGGCTTCATAAGCGCTTGCCAGGAAAGGCTATCACTGACCGGTTCCCTTAAGAAATGCATTTCTTAAAATGAAAAGATTCATTTTCCCTGCAACTGATTATTGTTGGTTATACTTCAGTACATAAAATATCAAAATAGAATTGTAAGTAACTGAAGAGAGAAGGCCCAATACCAAACAATGCTCAGGTTGACCAGGAGCATTTCAGCTGTCTTGTTAGTTCACCTTTATGAGAGATGACGAGTTCATTGTATTAAAAAGAAGAGTCTTGTTAGGCCATCAATTTTGCCTCTTTAAATGCAGGTGTAGGCTAGGAGTAGTCAAGGGGCTAGAGCTTGGTAGGCACAGTAGATTGCACTCAGGCTCCATCTACTCTCTTTTTCTTGAGCAAAAGGGGCTAGAAACCTAAGAACTATATTTCCCGTGTCCAAGCAGCTAGCTTTAAATATGATTTACATTCTGTGAATCACTCAAGGTGTTTCAAAGCTGAAGTGAGACAGGATCAGAAGTGACTTTTCATTTTTTTATTATTTGTGTGTGTGTGTGTGTGTGTGTGCGCGCGCGTGTGTGTGTGTGTGTGTGTGTGTGTGTGCGCGCGCGTGCTTGTGTGTGTCTCCTCGGAAGCCAAGAGATAGCATTGGATCCCCTGGAGTTACAGGTGGTTGTGAGCTGCCTGATGTGAGGCTGGGAACAGAACTGCAGCCCTCTAAAAGCGGGATAAGTGTTCTCAGCTGCTGAGCCAGCTCTCAGCCACAAGATGTGATTTTTTCAGCTACGAGTGTCATCTCTTTCTGACAGGCACAGCGGTGGATGTGCTGGATCCTCTGTGGCATCATACACAGGGCCTGTGTGTCTGCTCACAGACTTCCCTAGAGACAAGGCAGAGCTTACAGTGCTCATGCTACAAGCCACCACAGACAAGTTCTACAGGGTTCTAGATGAAAGCAGTGGGAGCATCTCAGACAATCTCCTGTTTGCAGAACTGTGCTCTAGAGATGGCAGCTTCCTAACTGTGGGAGCCATCATTCTCTTGGGGACCATTTCTGAAGTAGTCCCCAGAGTCTCGACAACATGTGTTTTTCGGTCTTCCCGGTGACACTTAGGCTTCTTTTGTCTTAGTCCGCTCAGGCTACTATAATAGACCTGCTAAGTTGTACACAGCACAGACTTGTTTCTTGTGGTCCTGGAGGCTGTGGAATCCAAGATCAAGGTGCCGGCGGACTCCGTACCTGGTGAGATCCCCCTCCTGGGTTCACAGACAACACCTCTCTGTGCTCTCGTGTTCTTGCATGGACAAGACAGCTCTTTCGGCCCCTTTTATGAGACTACTAATCCCATTAAGGAGGGGATGACCTGATCACCTCCCCAGACTCTCACCTCCTAAGCCAGCGGTTCTCAACCTGTGGGTTGCAACCCCTTTGTGGGGTGAATGACCCTTTCGCAGGTATCACCTAAGATCAATTATAATTTTATAATATATAATATTAATATATGTTTTTCTATAATATTTTTATTAATAATTAATAGATAATTATATGATTTTATAATATAAAAATAATTTTATGTTTGGGGGGTCACCACAACATGAGAAACTGTATTAAAGGGTCGCAGCACTTGACCTAAGTCATCACATTGGTGTTTGGTCATTAGAATATGATTCTGGGAAGAATATGACATTCAGACATTGGACTGTCTTGAAGTAGCTACAGTGGGTTTTATTCTACATCAGAATCCTGAATGGACAATGATGTTAATACAAACCCTAGATACTGATTTCCAATTTTTATAATCAACCTATCAATAATCTATCAAATAGAACATAAAGCCTTTAAATTTGAGAATCTAAATATGATAGAGACTGATAATTTCTATCCAGACCATTTTTCTTCTTCTTGGGCACTAAACGGACTACATATCCCACACTACCTTGCAGGAGCGTATCCACATCATTGAATTCTAGCCAAGGGAAGGTGAGTGAGGTGACACTTGTCTGGACACTGGTCTCTGCTCTCCTCCCTGTCCATCTGGCTGAGACAGATGAGCATCATAGAGACCATATTGATTTGTGGTGGAATTCAGAAATCTTCCGTCCATGAAATCAGTGGATGGCCTGATGAGCTGTCCACTCTCAAGAGCTGTTTTATGAGCAATCAATAGCCATGTGGGGTTTTTTGTTTTTTGCACTGTATTCCTCTGAGCATATCTGTTGTTACTCTAACAAATGTGGCAAGCAAAAGCACACTTGAAAAAAAAATGGACGTGAAAAAGGAGAAAGCACCAAAGGAAATGGGCCTGAGCGTCCTCAACTTATAAAACGGAGAGTTGAGATGTATTTTCATAAATTGTGTACCCAAGAGATAAGATACCCTTTATATACAGTCATGCAACAAACAAAGGAGAGAATGGAAAGTAAATGTATCAGTAGGATGTTGTGCTGGCTAGTTTTATGTCGATTTGACCTGGCTAGAGTCATTTTGGAAGAGGGAACCTCACTGAGAAAATGCCCCACTACATTTGGCTTGTGGGCACGGCTGTGACACATTTTCCTGCTCAGTGATTGATGGAAGAATGCCCAGTTCACTATGGGCAGGGTCACCCCAGGCTGGTGGTTCTGGGTTCTATAAGAAAGCAGACTGAGCAAGCCAGTAAGCAGCACTCTTCCATGACCGTGGCATCAGTTCCTGCTGCCAGGTTCCTGCCCCACTTGAGGTCCTGCCCTGACTTCCTTCCCTGATGGACTACTTTGGAAAGTGTAAGTAAAATAACACGTGATTTGATCTTCATCCATTATAGCAGAAAACTTACTGAATCATCTCCAACTCTAACTGTCAAGAAACAGGACTGCAGTATGGAAAGGGGAATCTCAAACAAACAAAACTTGAAATCAGATAGGCAAAGTTCCCTCTGGGCAATGGATGCTAAGAGAACTGCCCGCAGCCAGCTGGGCTCTCCTACATCAATTTTTAAACAACTATATTCTAAATGGGAGAAGATAAAGAGACCTAAAAAAAAAAGATAAAATTTCTGAATTTCACTCAGACTGATAACATATTGACACAAATAAAAAGTGGTAAGTTATGCATCTTTAATGTAAGTTTTTATAAAATCCCTTTTTAAAAGGCTACATACAAACAAGACCTGAGCAAGGACAACAGGCATGCTAACATGGGAGAAGTCTCCTAAGGCTGTGTGTTAGGCAAAAACTACAGGCAACTAAGGAGAACAGGAGAAATAGTCTTCCTAGGGAAAGGTCCCTTGTTTGGCTATCTAGTACCAAGTGGTCAGCCCTGAAATCATATACATGCCAGTAACATTACATGGACTGAGCAGGTTGTATTTAATATTTTATATATTTAGGAATATATGTGTCATAGCAATTAATAAAAAGAGGTCATAGGCTATGAATTTGAAAGAGAAAAGGGAGGTATATGGGAGAGGTTGTGGGGAGGAAAGGAAAAGGGGTAAAGGATGGAATTATATTTTAATTTTAAAAAATAAAAAATTTAAGATCACCATCATCACCACCACCACCACCACCACCACCATCATCACCATCATCACCATCATCACCATCATCATCATCACCATCATCACCATCACCATCATCATCATCATCACCATCATCATCACCATCATCATCATCATCACCATCATCATCATCGTCATCACGTATATGGATGTTTTGCCAGCATGTATGCCTGTGCACCGTGCGCCATTTGTCTTTCTGGGTCTGAGTTACCTCACTCAGTATGATCTTTCTAATTCCATCCATTTACCGAAAGAGGCCAGAAGAGGGCACCTGATCTCCTGGAACTAGGTTTAGAAATGGTTGTGAGCTGCCATGTGGGTACTAGAGATTGAACCCTGAAAGAATAGCCAGTGCTTTTAATCACTGAACCATCTCTCCCATCCCCCAAAATGTTTTAAGAACGATTTAAATAATAAATTCTGAAGATACTTTCTTAAAAAACAAGAGTACCCACATGTCTTCTACTCACACAGGTCACCCAAGACTGTTCTCCCAGGTTCAGCTGTCCGGGCACTCAAAGTCACTGGAGCCATGGTCGAGGGAGGCCCAACTACTGCTTGACAGAACTTGACATCACCCCCATTTTACAGGCATGCAGAATGCAAGGGTTGTTGAGTCCTGGAAACTTCCACCAGAGTTCTCTGAGAAAAGTCCATGAGACCAGATAATGTGTAGCAGGGTCAGATTTCCAGATTTCCAGATTTCAGGGAGCTCCGAGATATCAATGGGGCTGGAGAGACAGCTCAGGAATGAAGAGCACGTGCTGCTGATGCAGAGGACCTGGGTTTGATTCTCAGCACCGCATAGTGGCTTACCACCATCCGTAACTCCAGATCTGGGGGTCCTGAAGGCCTCTTCTGACTTCTGCGGGCACCAGGCACACACATAGTACACATATATGCATGCAGGCAATCTAACAATTTTAATAATTATTTAATAATTTTACAATTTAATATTTTAATGATTAATTTTTAAACTATTACTCTCCTGGGTTCTGACATTACTCCAGGCTAAGTGCTCACATCTGAAGATTTGGAGCGAGGACCATCAGATTAGCAAGAACATGCGGCATTTGCCTTTCAGGCTCTGAGTTACCTCACTCAATATGATCTTTTCTAATTCCATCCATTTTCCTGCAAATTTCACGATTTTCTTTTGCTTTACAGCTAAATGATATTCCTTAGTTTCCACGGACCGCGTTTTCATTATCCATCTGTAAGTTGTTTCCATTCCTAACAATCGTGAACGGAGGAGCGAGGAACGCATCACGCTGAACGAGTGTCTGTGTCGGGACATTGAGTGAGTCCGTCATGCAAATGTAAGTAGTGGTACAGCGGGGCCATAGGATGGGTTTACTTTTAGATTTTTTTTTTTCAAGACAGGGTTTCTCTGTTGTAACTCTGGCTGTCCTGGAACTCTGTAGACCAGGCTGGCCTCGAACTCACAGAGCTCCACCTGCCTCTGCCTTCCAGGTGCTGAGATTAAAGGCGTATGCCACACCGCCTGGCTATTTCTAGCTTTTTGAGGATTCTCCACACTGATTTCCAGAGCAGCTGGACCAGTTTGCAATCCCACCAATGGTGATCGAGGGCTTGCTTTTCCCCACACCCCCTCCAGCGTGTGTAGTCAGTTGTGTTATCAAATTGGCTATTCTGACTGGGATAAGATGAAGGCTAAAAGTTGGTTTGATTGGCATTCCCCTAACAGCTAGGGGGTGATTAATATGTTTTTAAATGTTTCTTAGCCATTTTAATTTCTTCAGTAACTTCAGAAATCAGAAAAGTAGAAAGGGACCATCACGGGAGCGGGGAACAGCATCAGAGAGAAGCATAGCTGCTTACAAGTGATCTGAGGGGGGGAAATAGACAAAGCAGAAGGGCTTTAAGTAGGGAGCAGGGATATAAACACAGAAGATGGGGGAGGAGGGTAAAATAACAAGGATGTCAGCAAAGGGTATAAGGACTCATACTATCAACTATCTACCTAAAATACCAACAATACATCCAAGTCTGTACATTATACATATACATATACATATACATATACATATACATATACATATACATATACATATACATATACATATACATATACAACTAACACGAAATTTTCCCACCTGAGCTGACAATGTGCCCACAAAGCCATAGATCATATAACAAAAATCAAAACAACAGGCATGAGAAGCCTGCTTTTCAGTTACTGGTCAGAGTTATCCAAGAGACTCCAAAAACATTATAGACTACCACTGCTCTTCTTGGTTGCTCTCCAGAAATGGAAGTCCCTATTGCTGAAGACACCTTGCATAAAACAGGACCTAGAGAGCCTTGCAGGATCTGACCTGCAACCCAACTTCCTGAGAACTAGCTTTCATGGTACCAGAAGGCACCATTCAAGCTTCCAAGACAGGAAACGATAATCCTACCCAGCTGCGACATCTAACCCCCACAACAACCACCATGAAGCAATAATCCTACGAGTGCAGTAGCGCCAATGAGTCAGAAGAAAAGACTTACTAGGGTAAGAAGAGAACTGAGGAGTGCTCAGGAAATCCCACCTGAGAGAGAAATGACAAAGGCCAGAACACTGCATGCCTCCATTGTGACAAGGGGCATTGTCGTTCCTGGCATCTTCTCTGACTGTATTGACGGTGGAGGGCATGGGCATGCTCTGTACATCTCACATCCTCGGATGCTGGCATAGGGTTGACTTGTGCCAGAAGCCAGCATGTGCCCTTTGCTGCTCTCATTGGTTGCTTGTGACCCTGAGTAACTCCAGAGAAAATTACACTTATTATAGTGAGTCCTAAAGGCAACTTCTCTGCCAGCCATCCCCTCTGCTCCTGGATGCTAAACACAAAAGGAAGCCCCAGGTTACTGGACAACCTGTGGCTACCATTTGAGGCTTAATCTTCTGGCCTCTGAGTTGCAGTACCAAGATATTGCCGCAGGGGGGCAATGTCCCCTTTCCTAAGCATCTATAGTCAGGGTTCTGAAAACTGGTTCCTTTTCTTATAGTAGGTGCAAGAGGAGGCACAAGGCTCATTTTACTTTTTCAAAAGGAGGGGATGCTGCTGTGACTGAATTGTAAGCCATGGCTGGGTGGCTGGTGGACTCAGGATCTAGGCTTGTGCTTACATGAGCTGCCTCCTCGGCTTCTCCTTCCTTGCATCCTGCTGAGTGTTCACCTGCAGAATCCAGAGCATCACCAGCCCCCCCAGAGCCTGGTGAGGTTAGCATGCTGGCTCCTCAGTACTGTCTTGGGGCTTCTTCCAGATGCTGCTTCCAAGGCCCTATTTTCATTTTCGCTCAAGTCCAGGCCCTGGGTTCTTCCCAAGTACACCCTGGAGACCATGACCAACCTTGCCAGTCTCCTGATGGCCTTGCTAGGAATCCTAGTCTTGATCTATGGACCAGCCAAGGCTTCAGTCAGAATTCCTGTTTTTCAGGGAAACAAGTTGATTGCCAAGACCTCACAAGCCCGGAAGCTCCTCTGAGCCCTGTCCTTGCTCCCTGGCCGCTCTCTCCCATCCACACTCTTCTGAGCCCATAGGACTCATGCCTTCTCAACCCTTGAGGCATGCTCTGCCTCCGTTCCATCTATGACTTTCTAGATATACCCAAAGCTTTTGAAAGCATTCAGATCTGAGTTCAAGTCTCTCTGCCAGCTTTAACAGAATTGTCACTTACCTTTCTCGGCCTTCTTTTCTGTTAAGTGGGGTGATATGGTCACTTTAGGGAGGCCGTGTATGTGTGTGTGTGTGTGTGTGTGTGTGTGTGCGTGCACGTGCGAGATTCTATGTATGTCAGGTAGAGCCTGGCACATTGCAGGAAATCAAAATAAGTCTCCCACTTCCCTGCATGAGACATACAAACTCAGGCAAGACACTTAAGATCACAGCACTTGGTCCACTCTTTATGACTAGTCCATTTTACAGACAAGAACACTGAGCCACAGAGAGGTCAAATAGCTGGGAACACCTGAATGAGGACATGAAGACAGATCTGAGCCTGGGGACAGAGCAGACACACTGGAAGATGTCATTACAGGGTGAAGCAGAGAGTTGGCTCCTTAGACCTCTGCTTGTGTTTGCAGCCACTGCCTGTGTGGGAGAACCCTGCCATGCCTTCCAGAGGAAAATAAGCACGCTTGCTTTTTTATTGCTGTTTTTTAAAATCAGATTCTGCTTCACCTTCGTAGAGACTTGGACAGCTTGGGAACAGGAGAGGCTTGGCAGGTGTGTGGGCAGGAGAGCAGGTGGGGGGATCATTCCCACTTTCTTCCTTGGGTGTCGGTGGCTGAGAGATGCAGGAGTAAAGCAGGCATAGAGATGCTTCCTCTCCAGGCCTCCAGAAGGGTTCTCACATGGGGGGTAAGATTCTTAGGGCATTGAGTCATATGAAGGCTCCTTCAAAACCCAACACTACACAGTTTGCTGTAGGAGAGTCACAGCCTGCCCTGTCAGCTTGACTTAGAGGGGCAAGCGTCAGTTGGCTGCAGGAGGATGGACAGGCAGACTTTGCATGTCCAGGAGGTGAGCTCTTAGTACAGGTAGTACTGGGCTGGGAGGAAGTACCAGAGATGCCAGACAACCCAGAGATTTATGATAAAGAGGTAAAGTGCCCCAATCCCTAACTGCCCAGCCAGGGCCCCTCTTACTGAACCACGGTCAGGGCTCCTCACTGGCTCCTGCTGCCACTGACCACTAGGTGGACTGCAGCCCAGCCCCACACAGGTTGACCATAGAGGCTGAATGGTCTCTAGGTAGGACTGGGGATAGGAAGTGAGGCCACTGGCTCTCTGTCCTTGAGAGAGAGAGAAAGAGAGAGAGAGGGAGGGGAGGGGAGGGAGAGGGAGAGAGAGAGAGGGAGGGAGGGAGGGGCAGGGAGAGGGAGGGAGAGGGAGAGAGAGGGAGGGAGAGACAGGGAGAGGGAGAGAGAGAGAAAGGGGAGAGGGGGGGAGGGGGGAGGGGAGCTTTTAATGAATAGTTAGCCTCCAACTACCCAATTACTCCAGCTTCCAGCCCATAATTAATGATGTCTCTCTCAGGTTGGGGAAAGCTGGCTCAGCAGTTGCCCACTTTTGATTCTTTAGAAGGGCCACAACTTCCCAGATGGCCACTGGGGGGCGCCTTAGAGCCATGAAAATGTTACAGCTGTAAACTTAAAGGGCTGGAGGAGAAAAGGACCTCAGACTCTGAGCCCTATCTGAAGACTCCAGAGTTCCCTTTGGCTCTCTGCACTCTAAAAGCCATCCCTTCCCATCCCTGAGGATCCCGGGAAAGGGAAGGTCCTGTAGTCTCCACCCTCCACTCTCAGCAGCTGTAGCAAGGAGCCTATGGATGCCTCTTCCAGTGCGGACTAAGGAAGGTTGCCTGGGAGACCCAGGAGCCACACGAATGGGAAACATGGATCCAGAATCAGAGACTGAGGTGGGAGATGCAGACAGGAAGTGGAAGACAGAGGTGCTGACATGAGGAGACAGAGGGGAACAGAATGGAACAGGAGTTGGCCAGCCTTCCCTACAGGTTCCAAGCCTCCATCTAGATAAAAACCAACACTCCCTCTCTAGTGTCTTCTTGGCTAGCTCTGTTTACCTGGCCCAGCCACCACACCCCATATCCAGTCTAGGATTCTGGGTTAGCAGGCAGGGAGGAACTGGAGATGAGGAAGGGTAGTCAGGTGGCCGTACCGTCACCAAGCACATGCCATGCCCGGGGCCCCTGGTATTATACCACCCTTGGCACCACTCGCTGTTGCACGGTTGTAACCATCTCTGTGGCAACAGAGCTGTGCTGTTCTAAGCCTCGGGAGGAATGGCACTGAGACACACAGCCTGCCCGTCCTGGCACCTGCTGATGCCCGCACAGCAGGAAAGATCCAGGCCACGGACAGCGACTCCTACAGCCACCCAGGGTGGATCTCCAAGGAAAAGCCCCTCGTCCTCACCCCTGCCCTCCTTCCCACTGATGCTCAGGGAACCTGTGCTCAGGTGGTCAACTGGAAGCAATGGACACACTGTTCAGAAACACTCTGATAAGCAGCCAGGCTGCAGACCGAGAGCCTGCTGGGCTCCTGGACTCTGCCTCCACCCAGCCTCTGTTGGTCCCGAGATTCCGTGAGCAATAGAGGCTTCTCTGGGCCATGCACACCTGGCCTCCTCACCCACCACTCCACTCCATTGTCACTCTGTCTCCAAGGAAGGACAAAGGTGACCTCTGTGAGGCCAGGTTCAAGGACCCTCCCTCAAACTGCATTCAGTTCCACCCAAGGTAGGGGCTGGACGTTGCCGTCTATAGAGAGGCTCCCTCAGAGTACCCTTTCCCACCCACTCTCCCCTAACCCCACTCTTACCTTCTGAGATCCTCCGGGTTGCTCTCCCCCTCATCCCTGAGGCCTCCGTCTCCTTCACAGACCCTCTGGGCCCTCCTTACACACTGCATTCCCATTTCTGGCTTTAACCCAGCCCTCTACAATGCCTGGGTATGAGGTCACATCACAACCCACAAATACACAATCCTGCCTCCCCCCTCCCTTCCCTTCTTCCTTCCTCCTCCTTCTTTCCTTCCCTTCTTTCTCTCTTTTGGTTTGTCGAGACAAGGTCTCCTTATGTACCCCGAGGCTGGCCTCTAATTCACAGCCATCCTCCTGCCTCAGGCTCCTGTGTGCTATTATAGGAATGGACCACCATGAATGGCTTGCCCAACCATCTTTCTGTCACTCAGTTTCTTTCCACAACAAGTAACCCTCCCCACTGAGTCAGCAGGAGCCTGAACATCCTGGGGCATAAATGGAGCCCCAGGCTTTGGGACAGGCACATCTGGTCTTCTGGTTTCTAATCCCCAGATGTTACCTCTGAGGTGTCCACCATCTGTTCAGGGTGGGCCCATGGATAGGCCACTCTGGCTTTTCTCCTATAGATCCATCTAGAGTCTGATACTTATTCTTAGATCTGTCTGTGCTTCACCCAGAGGGAGCGGCCAGGGTGTCCTTGGGCATGGGCAGGACCTCTGGGGCCTCCATGTTGGGTCTTCCCACAAACTAGGCAATGACTGTGGGATGAGGCCACCCCCAAGTGGGGTCTGGTAATGCCTCAGTCTCCCCTAGACCGTCATTCCTAGTTGCAGTGCTATGGTCCCCACCCCTGACAAAAGTCTCCCTTCCAGCCTGGAACCTCAGTGCTGTTGCCACCCTACCTAATCTGAGCTGGTAAGTATACATATGTCCATATTCCTGGGTTCTCCTTCCCACAGCCTCTTTTAAAAATAAGTTTTTAAAGGGCTGGAGATATAACTCAGCAGTAGAGGGTTTGCTTATCATGTTCAAGGCCCTCTACTGGTAACACAGAAAAGCAAAACAAAACAAAATAAAAAACCACTAAAATCACACTGTTTTAAGACCTCATTATCCCTGTATCAGTAAAATATTGGTTCACCTCTTATAACCAAGAGATCAATGTGGTTATTAGCCTTGTGCTCACTCTGTAGCCAGGCTGGTCTGGTCTTTTGTTTCTTTAGCTCCAGTCCTCCCGACATGCAGATACCATGTTCACTTCTTAGCATGTTCCGGCTATGGGATCTCAGGCCAGTGACTTCATTTCCCTAAGCTTTCCTTTCCTTGGCAATATACAGCTTCCCGGAGTCCTTTTATAAAGTGGACACGACAGCATTTAATAAAATACCCGCTACAACATCTAACACATCCTTGGGGTTCAATAGAGATTGAAGTAGACAGCCAGCCATCTTCGCCAGTGCCAAGGTACACGTCTGCTCTTACTGTGAATGCTCACTCTTCACATGGTGGCTAAGCCTTCTGCTCCACCACCCCCAACTTCCTTCCTCACAGTAACCTTGAAGGAGTTTGTGGGCACCCAAGGAAGCCCTAAGGGAATGTGTAAAGAGGGGATAAAGTCCTAAGGGAATGTGAATTGTTGACACGGACATGGCCGTGTCCAGGACCAATGCCTCAGACCCACGGGAAACTGGTGACGCCATCCTCTAGTCGGGTTCAGAACAGCAAAGCTTTGCTCTGGCTCCAGTGAGTTTACAATTGACCAGCGTGTGCAAAAGACTAGCGGCTGCAGCTTCCTGACGTTGCAGTCTCAACAGCTCACCCACAGAGACCTCCTACCCAGACTAGCTAACGCCACCCCTTGTACTGTACATAATAAACGTGCTGACGTTCCCAGTCGTGGTGGTAGTTGGTGCCCCCCATCAGAGCCAGCACAGCCCACCTGGCCCCACCCAGCCCTCCTGTACATGTGTGTCTGTCCTCTTTTTCATGCCCACACTGACACAGTCAGGTTTCCAGACGCGTGCTATGCCCCTCGTGGCAGACATCTATTTTCTGTCCACTAGGAGAGACTCTCCTGTCTGCCAGGCACTGGGCTACAGCTTCAGATTCGCGCCTCAGTCTGTGCCCTCGGGGACTTAAGAGTCTAATGAGGAGAAAGAGGAGAAGGTCAAATAAAGAAATAACAAGCATAGATAATAATTACAGCTTTTAAACTTTTAAATTACTATTATTATGTGTGTATGGTATGTGCACACGCTGCATGAACATGTGTGTCCTGGTGTGTTTGCACCTGAGCACGTGGAGAAGCCAGAGAAGGATGTTAGATGTCTTCTTCTGTTGTGCTCCCCCTTACTCCTTTAATACACAGTCTCTCTAGGAATGAAAATTTTTTTTTAAAACTCACTAATTTGCCTTAGCTAGCTAGTTAGCAAGCTCCCAGGACCCTCCTGTCTCCACCCCTCAATGCTGGGGTTACATGCACACACAGCCATGCCCAGCTTTTTAATGTGGGGCCTGGAGATTTGAACTCAGGTCCTCATGCTTGCTTAGCAAATGTTCTTACCCACTGAGCTGTCTCCCCAGGCCCTAGTTATGGTTTTACAGGTAAAATTCTAATGCCTACCCTTTGCAGGTACTATATCTACATTTGCAAATGAGGAAACAGAAGCACAGGGAAGCCCAGAAGCCACTAGGGATGGAGGCCAAATTGAAAACACCACAACCTGTGGCTTTGACCACTATCTGTCTTGTCTTCAAATGAACATCAAGTTCCAATACAAAGGCTGCTTCCCCGGAGGAGGGACAGAAGGCCAGACACTCCAAGCCTCCCCTGCCCTGGGCGCCTGTGCTCCCTCCACCTGAAACAACATTCTCCCTCTTCACTCAGACAATTGGGCACTGCTTGAAATCTCACTGAGGGACGTGTATGTCCTTGGGTCCACAATGCTCTCCCCAGACCAGCCTGACCCACTTGCTAAACTCCAAGCATCTTCCCCCATGGTGCTAACGGCATTGTCGTGATCTAGCTGCTGACGCTCCCATGTGCATCAAATCTGCTACTGCAAGCTTTATGCTGTTGTTATATTTAATTGTCCAGTTCTTGAGTGTGAGCTTTTGTAGAGGACAATACTGTGTTGTATCAAAAGGTTGGCCCCTTCTGCTAGACCCAAGGTAACATAGCAGGGACAAGCCACTAATGCTGCTTGATGCCAAACTCAGTGCCTGCAAACAGTAGGTGTTCACTAAACATCTATTGAATTGGGAGAGTGAGTTGACTTACCCCAAGATAGCTCTGGGCTCTCCTCTGAATCTCCACGGCCTCAGGCTTCCTCCATCCCTCCCTGGCAGTCTCTCAGCCTCCTCAAGGACCTGCACCTCTGCACAGGCCTTGCTCCATAGGACCCAAACCAGCCAGGCGTCCTGACCAGGAAGGAATGCTGCTGCCGTGTTCATTACGGCAAGTGCAGGATGTAGGGAGGGTGGGACGTGGGAAACTAAGATGGAGGGAGGGCCCAGAACCCCGGACATCCTGTCCTGATGGCCAAGAGATGATCTTCCAGGCCCCATAAAATCTGGAGCCACAGAGGTGGCTGCACCCTACTCCCTAAACTGTGGCCTGGAATCTGAGAACCACTCAGATCAATATCATTCACTGGTAAGCCATCTGCACAGCCTCTTCACTGCAAGTCTCCCTGAAGGCCACTAAACTGGTGATGGGAGCTGGAAGAAGCAGAGGGCCGGCAAGATCCAGTAGCATGTATTTCTTAGGGTCTACAGAGCCGTAGTAAGTGGCAGGTCACATTCATCCTATGCGGTCTCAGCCCACAAGCTGACCCTTAGTGGCAAAACATGCCCATCCTGCAGATGAGGAAACTGAGGCCCAAGAAAGGCAGACACCTTCTTGAGAACCCGGCAAAGCTAGAACCAAATCTAGTATGTCTGGTCTCAGGCCAACGTCCTTCAAGAAGGTCACACTGCGTGGGGGAGGGGAATGTCTCAGGTGCTTCCCAACTGTAACTGTCCAGGCAGGAATGAAGATACTCTAAGTAGAGACAGTTGTGTCCCTCCCTTCAGCCACCAAACTACTGAGACAATGAACACCCCTCTCCCCCCCCCCCCAAGAAACTGGAACTTCCTCAGGCGTCACAGGCTGGGCTGAAGTAAAAGGCTGGTGTCTGGAGGCAGCCAGAAGAGGAGCTTTTCTCCTGCACAGAGATCTCACTGGGTTCCAACAACTTGTCAGGCTCTGCCTAAGACTGGTGCAGAGCCAATGGGGGTGTGGGTGGGGCTCCTTGTCCACTCCACTTAGCTACGTATTCCCGTTTCAACCTAAGCCTGGCCGCACGACTCTGAAGTTAGACTAGCAGTCCCTGCCCCTCTTCTCTTTTCTTTTTATTGCCAATGAGGCCACTGCTTTTTACTCTTAATTTGTCCTTTTAATTGGCCTATTGAGGACAGAGGGCTGAGCCCACCTTGTCAAGTCTGACGGGGTGCAGGCTCTAACCGCTATTCTGGTAACAGCCAGTCGGCATGCAGCTCGTGTTAGACAGGACGACTCTCACAGCTGTGTCTGAAGCCATGCAGGGACAGCACCTCCCAAGGGCCTCCTTCAGTCTCTGTCCCAGTGCCAGGGGTTGGAGCTCCCTCTCCTCGGGACCCCTTTCCTTTCCAAGCTGGTCCCTGTCCCTGGCCTCCCCTGAAATCCCCACAGAGCATGTGTGGAGTTTCAGAGCGGACTGAATTCCTGACACTAGAGGCTGTTCAACATCTCATTCCCAGCTCACGCTTCTGCCCTCTTCCTGCTTTCTATTGTTCTGATAAAACACCACGACCAAAAGCAGCTTGGGGAGGAAAGGGTTTATTTCAGCTCACAGTTTACAGTCTATCCGGAGGGAAGTCAGAGCAGGAACTCAAAGAAGGAACTTGGGGGCAGGAACTGAAGCAGAGGCCATGGAGGAGAGCTGTTTAGTGGTTTGCTCTCCCTGACATGCTTAGCTTGCTTTTTTATGCAACCCAATACAAACTGCTCAGGGGTGGCACTACCCACAGTGCTCTCGGCTGTCCCGCATACGACAGTATGAGAAAATGCCCCCCAGAGACTTACCTACAGGCCAATCTGATGGAAGAAGTTCCTCAATTGATGTCCCCTCTTCATAAATGACACTAGTTTGTGACACAAAACCAGCCAGCCCATCAGCTTGCCTGTATCCACACATCTGTGCACCAGGCCCTGCCCTCCGGGCCCTTCTTTCACAGCATCGCCCTGCTAACCAGTTTCTTGGCAGAAGAAAATCTGGGACTCTCACAGAGGGGTTCATGAGGGACCGCATCACCTGACTGTGGCCCTGATATGGGCATCTCTGTGTGTGCTGTGTGTCTAGGAGCATCTGTGTCTGGATCTGTTCTGTGCATGTGTGTGCATATGTCTATGTGCCTATGCAGTCATGTGTGTGAATCTGTATGTGCATCTTTATGAATGCAAATGTACATTTGTGCACATTTGTTTATGTGTGCTATTGCCTGGGTGTGCATTATCTGTGGGGTGTACACACACATGCACACACTGCACATTTGGTTCCACGCCCTCATCCGTGTTGTTAGGAATGGGCCAGGTTGTGTTCTAAACTGTTAGAAACTGAGAACGACTAAGAAATATTCCTTTAAAGAATAGGAAAGAAGAAAATGAATCAACCCATAATCTAAGCATTTGGAAGATGGAAGGAAAAATCAAAAGCTCAAGACCAGACTTAGCTGCATAGCAAGTTTGAGGTTGGCTTTAACTACATGAGAACTTGACTCATGATAGATAGATAGATAGATAATTAAAAATCCAGTAAGAAGGCAGTGTTTGGTTTCACTGGTCATGAGGATCAATTCCATAGATCTTGCAAGAGGGATATGCAGACTTTCCCTTACATGCATGGCCTCAGGCTAGAGGGTGAGTACCAAGAGCTGGTACCAGCTCCTATTTTGTCATGGAGTTTGGCCCAAGGGATGCAGGAGAGGCACTGGGGTCTCTTCCATGCCTGTAATGTGTCAAAAATCCTATCATGTCCAGTGAAGGCATGGAGCAGCACAGGAAGGACCTCTGCCAGCTGCACTCCCTCCCCAGGGCAGAGGTCTTCGAAGGGCTCCTGGGCTCTGCACAGATTGTCACCAGAGAAGTAAGGAAAGCAATCCCAATGCCCAGGCTTCTTCCTATACTTGAAGTGGTCGGCGGAGACCTTCTCCAGTCTCCTACCAGGTTCTTGGCCCTCCTTCCCCCTCCTGGCTCAGGAAGGGCTCCACGGACTGCAGGAAGGGGGTGGGGGTAGGGGCTCCTTCCTGCTCCAGCTCCCAAGACTCTTCACTTTGGCTATAGAAAGGAACTCAGCCATCCCTGCAGCTGCTTCCAACCTCCAAGACCTGCTCTGGAAACCTGAGGCCCCAGCCTGGAGATCTGCCACCCCTACTGCCCCTTAGATGACAGATCCATGCAGCGCATGTCAGTGGGAAGCATTGGACTGCCTCTGCCTGCCATTCCAAAGCCCTCTGAGAGCTTCCAAGCCATAATGCTTGCTGACAATCTCCCCGCTGGCCCCTCAAAGCCTGTCTGCCAAGAGCACAGGGCTGTTACCACCCACAAACTCTCAGCAAGGCACCCAAAACCTGCCTGAGACACCACCAACTTCTCTCAGTTGACAGCATCCTGCTGCCACCTAGGGCCTCAGTCTCTAGCTTCCCATTTAAATCGTTTATTCTGACATGGCAAATGGACCCCCTTCTCTTACCCTTGTCTACCCATCCCATTCTCAGAAGAGGGTGAGACAAGAACCTGGCTGGAGATAGGACACATCGTCCACTGACCACTTGAGACAGACGACATGGAGCCCCAGGGTGGGGCCAAGGCATCAGGACTTCTCGGCTAACCTGAGCATGGGGCGGGGAGTAGGGTGTGCCCATCGCCTCTACACCCATCTCCACCCCTTTGTCCTCTGTCCTCTCCTTGGTGGTCTTGCTGCAGCTTTCAGAACTGGCCTCTGACCATCCAACTCAGAACTCCTATACCCCCAGCTAGTCTCAGACCACAGGAACTAGTAGTCATCCCTGTGCTTCTAGGTGATATCCTAGGGCGCCTTCTTGACCTCCCCCATCTCATGCCCAAGCATCGGGGTCCCTCCCCGGGAAGCCAGCCTTACTACCTACCTATAACACCTATAGGACCAGAGGTATGCCCGTTGCTCACCAGAGCTAGTCTCGCCCTCAGGGCACAGAGAATCTTAAGTGAGAAAGGATCTAGAGAGAAGGTCCACAGCCTGGCTCTGCCACTTTACCCCCAGTGTCATGACTCTAAGTGAGTGCCTCACCCTCTGTGAACCTCAGTCTTCTCATCTATGGGATGGGCACGAGGACAGGTACACCTGCTTGAGAAAACGCACTCCTGTGCTTGCTGATTCAGGCTCCAGCCCTCAGTGACATGTTCTCATCCTGAGAAGACAAGGGTTAGTCTCAGAGCCTTGGTTTCCTGAGGCACACTCTGTCCCCACCCGACAGGCCGTGCCTTTCCAGCTGCATCCTTTGTAGATAAGTGGGGATTCACAGAGTGGCCTGGGAGCCTGGGGGCCCTGAGAGCCTTTTCAGGGATTGTGAGATCAGAAGTATTTCACAATGCTGCTACGCCACTATTTGTCTTTTTATTCATGTTCTCCCACGGAGAGTTTCTCCCAAGGACCTGTCGCAGCAAATAGAGTGACAAGCCACAGGAAAGGCCAAAGAGGCTTCAAAACATGCCAAACAACACTACCTCATCCTTGCTTTAGGAAATGCCATTAATGCCCAGATTCAATGTGGAAGCTTAATATTGTTTGTTACATGAGTGCATTTGTATTTTTGAAGCAGTCTGTTTTAACGTCTGTATACAAATCAAAAGATACAATGAATCTACCGCTGTGGTCCTCCATCGCATTGAAGAGTGTCAAGGAGTGTCAGTTCCCACAAGTGTGTGAAGGCTGTCCCCGGACCCCACCACTGGGCTGCGCAGAAGGCAGCCATGCTTGCCCAGGTCAGCCGGCTGAGTCTTCTCAGGTCTTCTCGGGACCACGGAGACCTCCATGGCGTAGGGCGCTGCATCACAGGAGGGTTTGGCTACCCCAAACTCCTGAATTCCAGTGACCCCACTCAGAACCCCTAGGTGGCGGTGAGATATCTGATGGTACCAAATAGCTTTGCCTGACAGCTTCCGCTCAATCCTCTCAGAAGGCTCGGCCCTTTGGGACGGTCCACCCGCCATCCCTGTGGTTTCAGAAGGCCCTGAAGGCATTTGTGCAGCCCAGATCTGGACTGAGTTCTGAATTCAAGTAGGATCTCTCAGGGCTCATGAGGATTTGTGTACGTTCTTGCTTAGAGTGTGGGGCGAAAAGGGCCCCCTCTTCATGGGACTCTCAAGCTGGTAGATCAAAGTGGGGTAGCGTAGACCTAGTGGCCTCGTACCAGGACAGAGTGCGATAATGAAGGTGGGGACAGATTCCTCTCTTTCCCTGCACTCTGCAGGCAGTTGGGTTAATCTACTCTTTGCTTTACTCCTTCAACTTCTTTCCCAGCTGAGAGTCCAGATGACGGACACTCTGACACCCCGCTTGGACTCCCAGAAGTGTTACTAAAGACATTCATATCGGGTGCTCAGGAGAGACAGACACCCCTCTTGCCCAGTGAAGACACAGCAGAGCCCAAACACGGCTAGATCGCAGCCTGGATTTGTGTTTAACTTTATCGTTTTTATAAAGCCATACAATGGATCGTGAGAGACCAAGCAGCTGTACAGAGGGGGTTAGCATCAGTGTACATACATTCATATCCAGAACACTTCGCATACATCAGGGTTTATACAAGGCGGCAGAGGCTATAGGCACAATGATATAAAATATAAAGTATATTTCCATCTATAAATACACAGCAGAGGGCTGGGGGAGCAGGAGATGGACTCTGGTATAGGTTTCCCAGGACAAGATCTGGGAGACAGAGTCGGGATAACCAGGGTATAAGGAACTTCTTACATTGGTTTTGCATGAGAGAAGGGAAGAAAGAAAATGGGGAGATGCTGCATGCACACCTCAATGTGCTCACACACATACAAGCCAAATGTGGGTCCACAGAGTGGGCTGGGCTGTGAACGCTAACGAGAAGACACGTGGGTGTGTCGCACTTCAGCGGCCTTGCTGCTGTGAGGGGCCCAGGCATGGAAACTGAGATCCTCCAACGTTTCAGCCATTTGAGGAGATAGGAGACAAGGCAGAAGGTCTGCTGAGCCTCTTCCCATGTGGCTGTCACCTCCATCATCAGCACTGAAACACTACTAATCTGTGGCCCATCAGGCCTCACCTCCTAGTTCTTCTCCCTGCTGGGTCACATTGCACTTGACATCCTTCCACCCACCACCTCCACCTCCCACCTCAAAGTTCCCTAAAGAGATGAGCAAACCATGCACACACACCCACACTTCCACACACGCGCACATACATCCTATCACCACTGACCATGGACACACCAGTCTAGAGATCTTCAGCCAAGGCCTAAATGCAGGGGTGGCCCTAGCTTTGGGTTCCAAGCTCTTCGAGGACCCAAGGCATGGAGGCAGGAGAGGTCTGGTCCCCTTAGATGGATCTCCCTGAGATCTAAAGCTGGGAAAAGGGGCTCAGAAGTCCTGAGAGGGAAGATGGAGAAGAAAACCCAGAGCACAGTAGATGCTGTTCTCTCACGTCTCCCCTGCACCTCCCAGACAGCACAAGGAGCCTGCTTTGTCTCCACTCAGGCCTGAAACAGGGTAGATCTCTCTCCCAAAAGCCTCTTTCTAAAGGGACACACAGTCAGTGCCCTCCCTACACCCACAGTGTGGGTAACCCCAGGAACTCTCCAAAGCCAGGGTGTACCAGGAATCCCTGGCTCTCCTGTCTGAAGCCATCTAAGCTGCTGGGATAGATCAGGCCAGATGGCTCAGATGGCCTTTCCCAAACTTAAGATGTTTCTTTCTCAGACACGGCTGGACAAGCAAGCCAGAGGTCCACAGCCTCCAATTGTTAATTTTCCCAGCTTTCCCTTTGGGGCACCTGTCCATTGTATTCTAGCCCAGCTCATCACTCTGCCCCCACTGAAGAACCATGGGGGACTTCCCTGGGCCCTATCCTGGCCCAACCAGTGTCCCTCTCTGTCATTTCACCTCCAGATACCAGGGAAGGTGAAGCCTCAGGCTGACCTCAGAGATGCCAGAGTTGCCAGAGGCAGTGTGAAGCTGGGCTGTAGCTGAGGGGGTCTCGTCTTGGCATCATGGACTGCCACATGCCTTCTTCCCTACCCCTTTTTTCGCTCAAGTCTAAGAGCAGACAGCACTCTCCCTGCTAACAACTCAATAATAAACAATAGCAAAACAGATCATTCACAAAAGAACAATGGTTAAAAGTGCTCTTGTTTAAAGGGAATCTTTGGCAAGAATATGTTGCATATGGAGTGGTGTGTGTGCGTGTGGTCTGTGTGTGCGCGTGTGCACGAGTGTGCAGAGGCCTACCTGTGAGAACCACAGTGGGGAAGGGGGCGGACTGCAGTGTGGTCCCCAGTTTAAGAACTGAGGCCCCTTCTTCATCACTCTTCCAGGAAAACCAAACTCAGATATCCATTCTTCCTAGACGCATGCTGGGAAGGAGGCACCCACCTACCAGCAGCCACCTAGGTTTGTCACGTGACTCACACATGGCCTGGGCCTGAGCGAAGTATGGGAAGATGAAACCATATATAAAGGCTGACTCCAGACTCAGGCCTGGCCGGGGGCGGGGTGCAGAGGCTCTGGTGCACCTCAAAGGCTCAAGTGAACATTCCAGCCAGAAGAAGACTCCCCAGCTGTGCAGCAGGGTGAGAGTATTTACAAAGAAGGGATGAGAAATGTCTCCTTCTATCTTGGGGAGAAGTGGGGTTCATTTTGGGGATAAGGAAAGAAGTAATCCAGACATCTGCCTTGAATACCTCAGAAGGAAGGACACTTTAGAAGGACCTGGATCACTAAGCCCATTTACTGTTTGGGAAGTGGGGAGCCCACAAGGGCCTCTACCCATAATTCCCACCTAACTTAGTCACTCTTCTTTCTAGCTCCACAAAACAATATCCATACTGTCAAAGCTCCCTGGAGGGGAAAGAAATTCCAAGAGATGCACACACCATGTTCATACACACCCGCATCCCCAAACACACACTGACTCAGGCCTCTGGCGATAAGAGCAGCTGTTTACACATCCAGGATGCTGGGTTCTGGGCTAAAAAGGGAGCTTGTCCTAGATGTAGCCTAGGGAGACCAAGGCCAGCCCTGGGCTGTTGGGAATAACAACCACCCCTGCAGTTCAGGTTCTACTTACTAATGTGCCAGGGGCAATCAAGCAATATGGGAAAACAATAAATATTTCTTGTCAATTTACCTATTCTTTTTTTTTAACCTTTTCTTATTTTTTTATTAGCTTACAGATTCTATCAGTATGTCTCATGTATATATTATATATATTTATATATCAGTACAATGCCACCCCTTAAGTGTCCCCCTGGGCTTAAATGGAGGCCTGAGCAGTGGCAGGGGCCTTCCCAACCCCCAAAATGGACCATAGGACCTTTGGCCTAAATTCACACCTTATCTCCTCTGTGCCATGGGCAGCATGGTTCTGCTGGGGAAACTGAGGCAGAAAAGGAAACAGGGAAGCTTTGGCATTGTGGGAGGACCCTGTGGTTCTCCAGCAGCATCCCCAGACACACTCCGATGTCACCCTGGGCAGCCCAGCCAGAGGGCGTCTGCAGCAGTCAGACCCCAAAACACAGAGGGGAAAGGGGGGCTCCAGGCCTCTCCCAGGGTGCCCTGGGCAGGGCTTTGGGAAGCAGGCTCTTGGGATAAGCTAACACAAGGACTCTATGGGATAGGGCACATCGGAAAGGCATGGCCTCCATCCCTCAGTAGGCTTCAAGCAGATGAGCAAGTACAAGGCTAATGTGGACATTCCCTGCCCAGTAATTGGGCTGGGAGAAGGGAGTAGGGCAGAGACGGGGCGCTGTCAGTGCGCATGCCCAACTCGCCACAAGCCCCGCAGCAAAGATGCCACCTTTCCTAACAGGTATCTTTCCCAAGACCATGGGCATCGCCTCTTCCTCCAACCCGGCTTCAGTCTCCAGGAGAAGGGAGAGGCTGAAGGCCCCGCCCCACCCCACCCCTATGCCACTAGAGGGCAGTTGTAGGAACAGAGAGAGAACTCTACTACCCATAATGCTATGCTCCTGCAGGAGACAGTTTGTCTCTGACCCGGCATCCTGCCACCGCACATCCCTAGCCTTCTTGGACAGTGTGTATATGTGTATCACGAGGGACATAGACAAGCAGAGCTGTTTGTAATTCGAGAGGATAGAGGCAAGTATCAATCAGCGCGTGTTACTCCCTGCAACAAGAAGTCAGAGCAAGCACAGACGACGACGGGCGCCTCGGTGAGCAAAATGTGAAAAAGTGTCACTGCTTGATGTCATCCGCTGGCTACTGAGTTTAGCAAACCTTACCTCCAGAGGAGGAGTCTCAGCTCGATTTCTTCTGTCAAAGCAGGAAGGTTGGGGAGAACTGAGCTTTTTCATTGCTCCATGAAATCTGGTCCCCCAAAGAGGCCTGTGTGTTCCCTGTAGCAGCTCAATTCTCTCAGGGGGAGGGGAGCCAGGGGCCCCTAGCTGGAGAGGCTTCGGAAGGTGTGGCTTCCATCTACATAGGGGATTCTGAGTTCCTCTCTCTGGTCCTTCCTTTCTCTCCCTCCCTCTCCCCTCCCTCCCTCCCACAATCCACTTCCGCTCCCAGCATTGCACGTTCTCCTCTCCTTCTCCACAGTTGATCCAAAGTCCTTTTTCTGGATTCACGGTGGTCAGGATTCACAGATCCCCTCCTCACACACCCCATCCCCAGTGCCCTGGCCTTGGGCAAGGCTCCAGGATTCATCTCTTCTGGCCTGCACTCAGCATGACCTTGGAGACGAAGTTGACGATGGCAGAGGCAGGCTGGTTGGGGTCAAGCTCTGCGAAGAGGTGGCAAGCGTTGTCTGTGGTGCTGCCTTGCTTCCGGGCCACGAAGCCAAAGACCCTACAGAAGTGGGAGAGGGTGCCCATGTAAGGACCCTAGGCACACAGGCCAGCCTGTCCTCCCCAGCCCCCACACCTCCCCAAGCATCTAGAACGGGCTAGTTCTTAATGCCAAGTCCTGGGGCCAGTGCCTTGCTTTGTTTCAGGGCAGATGACATTCCCCTGGGGAACAGGGGTGGGTGGGTGGGGATGAGCTGGACATGAGTGTCAAGACTGGTTAGGAAGGGTGCAAGGAGACCAGACAGGAAGTAGGAAGAGTCAACACCCCCACACCCACACTGCAAAACTGAGTATGTCTCCTAGGTGGTCAAAAAGGCAAAGGATAAGCAGATCCCCACCTCCCCTACTTTACCTCTCTACCCCACTTTCCCTCTCTCTCTCTCTCTCCCTCACACACACACACACACACACACACACACACACACACACACACACACACACACACTCCTGGCTCTGGAAGCTGGGAAGCCCTGAAAATAGGCGGGGTAAGGAACCCCACACCTGTCCCCTGCCCCCTCCAACACCAATGGGAGTGACCCCGTGTTCTCTCTCTCTGCAAAACAGAGTTAAAAATACAAGAGCAGAGAACAGAATGTGAGCTCAGGGCCCCTCCCAGCCAGCATGTTGCTAATTAGAGTGAGATGGGGAAATCAGGACAGCTGGAAATGCCGATGGAAACCCCTCAGCTGGGTGTGCATGGCACCCACAGCTAAAATTAGCCAGGCTGTCTTCTGCCTGCCTGTGCACGCATACACAGACACACTTTAGTCACACCTGCGTACATAGACGCACAGCAAATGCATATTCACACTGCACAAACATGCACATAATGAAGACATGTGCATGCACACGAGAGAGAGAGAGAGAGAGAGAGAGAGAGAGAGAGAGTGTCTCTTGTGCTCCAAACAGCTTTACTTTCCCAACTCTGTAACAGGACCTTCCATAATGGCCAGGAGATGGGTCAAGGCACTTCCTTTTCCAGGCTGACTGTGACTATGGCATGGTATAGCTGATCCAGGCAGGGTGAGGACTATCTCTAAGTTCCCAGAGTAGAAGCACATAGGCCTGTCTACCTGTCTCTTCCAGGATAGACACCCAGCTAATTGTGCCTGCTCTGAGCAGTGCCATCGGACCCACTGGCAAACTCTGGCCTGTCTGCCTGGCTGGCAGTAGCATAAAGAGATTCAGTGACATGGGGAAGCACAGGAATGTGAGGTCCCTTTGATTCTATGAAGGTTCAAAAAGGCATTGTCCACACTCACCCACACCCACCCACCCCTCTGGAGTCCCCATTGATAAGGATTAGCTTCCTAGTTGGTCCTCTCCATCCCTAAGCAAGGTGGTCTCACTTTGGCCAACTCCGGAAACTCTTCTCATTTCTCCATTCGACAATGTGAACAACTGACAGACCCCGCCCTGTCTTCAGGAGCCTGCAGCCTTAGAGTCATATATACCCTTCCCCTGAAGTAGTGTCTCCTCTCTCTGAACCCATTTCTATCTACCCAAAATGTACCTATCACTTGAGACCATGTTTGAGCATTCTTTCTTTCCACAAATTTTTCTTTCTACTCCATCCCTAGGCACAAATCACCGTTAACATCAAGATGTGGGCCGTGTTCTCTTTCTCCTAATCTCAAAGCATGCAGGTCCTGACTGCCCTCATCAACCCCTGGTCTAGATCCTAGCCCTGCCTCTGCTCTTCCCACAGAGGAGACCGAAGGCCAACCAGCTGGGTGCAGGGAAAGCCACACTTACTTAGCAGGGGTGCCTCCCTCTGTCTTCATCCACCTGTGGGGAAAATATCCGCATAAGGAAGTGCATCTCTCTCAGGAGCCCCCCACTCCAGGAGACACAGTCCCAAGGTCACACAGAGGCTAATCCAAGTGGAGAGGGACTGCAGACCACCTCCGTGTGGAGAGGAGACACAGCAGAGCACATGGAAAGTCCCCAGGGGAGGTTCCAGAGCTACGGCTGAGGCAAGAACACGCAGGCACACAACACACACACTTCAGGGGGTAGAGCAAAGGTGCCTATGAGGCACTTACTTTCTTTCTTGTGGATCCAGGTCACAGAAGGTGACAGTGTTGAGGGGTAGTGTCGTCTAAAGAAAAGCCTGCGGCAAAGATACCAGAGGGCCGGAGTGAGTGTTAGAGTAACTGTTTTTTCACACCCGACACCTTCAGGCCACCTTCCCGCCACTGTGCCCATCACAGGTTCACACAGCCTCTCCTTAGGAGTAAAATGCCCTGAGCTCCTCATGTCAGGGCTTAAGCCCCACACTCGTCCCACATTCCCTACACAGTAGGGGCTGGGGAGGAAACTGGCACCGGGAAATGACAAATGGGGAACACTAGAAGAGAAAGGAGAGGGGCTGGGAACATAGAGAGCACACTGAAAGCCTCTGCTCTTAAAATCTAGGTCTTTTCTTCAGTATTATTGCTCAAAGCAGGCTGCTTCTTCACAAGTATGGATGGATGAGTGGATGGGTGTTGGCTAGAGGGGTGCGTACATCCATCCACACATGCGTGGATGGTTTGGCCAGTGGATAGATGTCTAGATGGATGGATGCACGGGTGGAGGGACAAATGGGTTGATGAGCGGGTAGGTGGATGGATAGGTAGGTGGATGGTTGAGTAGGTGGGTGGGTGGGCAGGTGGATGGGTGGGTGGGTAGGGGATAGATGTAAGGATGGATGGAAGATGGACTCAGGTACAAGATGGATGTGTAAGTGCATAGGCAGGCAATGGGTACAGGAACAGGAACAGCATGAATAAGTGAATAAATGGGAGGGATGGGGGAAGAAGCAGATAGACAAGGCTTACTTTCTCTGATTGTCAGTCAGTGTGATTCCTTGGGCAGAGACCTTGAAGTGAACAATGGTGGCGGTTGGTGTGGGGTCAGCAGCCAAAGTCTCGGATGTGGCTTTGGAAATGGCCTGTGGCCCAGTGAGTGATTCCATGTCCACAGAGTTGATGAAGAGCACATTGCAAGCTGGAAGAAATGGGAGCCAAAGAGGAGTCCCAGGGGGGTTAGAGTGAGCGGGGATAATCCCTCAGATCCACCGTGCAGAGGCAGGTGCAGACAAATTTCAGGCCAGCCTCGGGCCAGAGCCAACTGCATACAGAAATGGAATCTGGGAGAGAAATCCAATCTGCACCTGCAGGAGGGGACAGGGCAGGAGGTGGGAAAGACAGGCCTGGGCATCGGCCCTATATCGGGTGACACTCACCTGCTCCTTGCTTCAGCAGGTCGGTGGTTGAGTTGGCAGGCCCTGAGTTTTCTTTTGATTCATCTGTGGGGTCTGAAACAAAAATTCAATTAGTAATTAAAAACCTTACAGTAATTAGAACGAGCCCGGCCGGGCCTAAGGTAAGCACTGCACATGCTGCCTGCAATGGATAGTCTTTTCACAGTGGGTCTTGGCAGTGGACGCTGCATATATAAGACGATCCCGAGGCCCCAGCGCGCTGCTGGAAAGCTCTGAGTCTGCAGCGCTGGGCCCGAATCCTCAGTGCAGCACCTGCTAAGTGTCTGTGAAATGATGATGATGACAATGGTGGTGCCTGTGTCCCTGGGTCCCCAAGACCCAGCATGTGACAAGCAGCAAGGCTTCGAGGAGCAATGGGGACTGCTGGCGTTTTGCATCAGTGTGTCTCTGTACAAACCAATGAGTGACTGAATCCACTGACGCTCAACACAGCACAGACTATCATTTGAGATGAGTTAGAATCAAGCGACAGAGGTATTGAGCAGCTCAGTTTTACCGGCACACAGTATGGACCTATAGCAACACAGGTCACCTTATATGCCACACAGAACACACGATTTATCTCAGCTATACTTCGACAACAAACTTTTTAAAGATGCCAGAAATAGGGATGTGGTGTGCGCCTGTAATCCCAACACCTCAGGGGCTGGCTGAGGCAGGAGAATTATGAATTAAGGACAGCCTGATCTACGTAACAAAAACATAAAGGACAGCAAACGTTTTTAAAAGAAAGAATAAGCAGAGCCATAGTGGCGCACGCCTTTAATCGCAGCACTCAGGAGGCAGAGGCAGGTGGATCTCTGTGAGTTTGAGGCCAGCCTGGTCTACAGAGTTCCCAGGGCAGCCAGAGTTACCAACAGAGAAACCCTGTCTCTAAAAACCAAAGAAAGAAAGAAAGACGGGCAGTGGGGGGAGGAAGGAAGGAAAAAGAATTGAGTGCTGTTTGTACCGGTACTTCTAAACATTAATATACAGACGTATTAGAATACAGACAGCTGGGCCTAGCCCACAGGTATGCTGTCTTGTTTTTCTGGCACTGGAGCTTAAAATGTGGGTCTCACACATACAAGCCAGCGCTCTGCCACGGGGCTACGTCTCCATTCCTTTAGCCTTTTTATTCTGAGATCCTACTATGTTGCCCAAACTGACCTAAACTCACTCTGCAACCAAAGCAGGCTGTGATCTACCTGGCCTCAGTCTCCCGAGTTGCTAAGGTCAGACAGAGATCTACGGCCCCAGGCCCAGCTTTGACCCAGAGTTTCTGACAAATTTGAACATATCTGCGCTTTAGCAAGTTTCCAGGATGGCTGTGGCAGCTCCAGGCACTGTGCTCTGAGAAACCGCCAGTTTATATGATTTAAATACCAAATGATTTTGTAAATTCCATACAGATATAATTGAATTGGTGTCTAAATTGTGTGGTTACTAATGTTATTGAAGTTGCATTTGAACCTTTAAGCTAATAATGTTGGTCAATGGTTATTAATAATTCAATGTGTCAAAGTGGATGAATAGAAACAGTCAACCGACACTAGAAGTCTCTTTCATGTACCAGGATGTAATCCTCATGTGACTGTCCCCTGCTTCTCAGAGCTCCCCAGGATAAGGCCTGTTCTGAAAATTCAGTGTGAATTTTGTAAACCTCCAGAGCATTTTTGAGGACACTCTGGCAAGTCAGTTAATGGGTATTCTTGGAGTTAAGCTTTTTAATGAATGCTTCCTTTTTTTTTTTTTTTTTTTTTTAAATAGAAGAGAGGGGAGGGGTTCCCTGTACTGCCTCCACCTGGCTCCATTCTGGGCAAACAGCATGAGGGGGAATCTCCTACCTCGGCTTGGAATGACCAGTTTACAGGGCAGGGCCAGTGGGATGACGGAGTGCTGATACACCAGGGCAGACAGGGACCCTGTGGGGAGAGACAACATGCCAGGCAGAACAGCTAAGAGACTGGAAAAGGGAGACAGGGAACCCCACCCCATCCAACTCCACACCACCAAGTACCCGCCACATGCTTTCTTCTTTGCAGTGCTAGGGCTCGAACCTGGGTCTGACCACACCCAGCCTCCAGCTCCTCCGTCACCACTCCCACTTGCCCACCCCTGCCAACAGGACTGAAAACCGGCCCCCTTTTACACCGGGAACTACAAGAGGACATAACTACTTTCCTTGGCATCCACGTCCCCTTGTCCTTTTAGCTACAGAAACCAGGTCAGAACAGCACACTGGGAGAACTATGACATCAATCCCAGCTCTGCTGCTTATCTAGAGAACCAAAGGGGCACTTACACATTCTTCATGAGCAAACTGGGAAGAGTGACAATCCTGCTATCATGCAGTACTGCTAGGACACCAGGATAACAAGACACCTAGATAGTGAATTTCACATAAAAGGTAGCCAAGAAGGACAGCTGCTCTTACTGCTGTTATTTTAATGCACTGACAGTCTATCTCAACTGAGTAGGACAAAAGGACCTGGCAGAATGGAGGAGCCACAGTACACAGTATGAAACTAGGAAGTGTGGCCAGGAACCCAATAAAACTTTATTTATAAAAACAGTAGCTGTTCCTTCCTACCGAAGCCATGCCCTGGAGGACTGGCATCAGTGAGATGACAAGCACTTGAGGCAGACCCCCTGAGGACTGGAAGAGAGATGCTCACCAAAGTTTGGCTCATTGGGACAGCCCTTGAGCTTGACGCCTCTGGGGCCTGTCTCTATCAGGAAGTGCCTCACCAGCTCATGGGTCATGTCTCCTGGAATGAAGAGGAAGAAACAAAATTGGTCACTCACCTTCCTACCACCTCTCAATACTGTCTCATAACTTCCACACTCTAAGGACGAAGTGGGAGAAGGCTCATAAGGCAAAAAAAGGTGGCTAGAACCCTGTGGGATAAGGATCGCCATTCATGTCTCCCCATCTCCCCAGAAAACACCCCCTATACACCAAGTCCCAATGGTCCACTGTCACAAAACCACCACTCACTCTCCTCAAGCTTCTCGGGGCCCAGACCTGGCAAGTTAAAACCCTGTTCAGTACCCGAGGCTCTGAAGAAATCAAGAAGCCCCAGCCCCAGCCCCAGCCCGGCAGGGAGAAGACACTACCTTTTTTGCCCTGCTGAGCGATGGTTGGAGGAGGTGAGGACACCTTCATGGCCAGCCCATAGGCCCCCCGGAAGGAGTGGCTGTCACGGATGATGAAGGCCCCTGGCTCCTGATCTTTCAGCAGTGCAATGGCTAAAGTGAGAGGAGACAGAAGAGAAGAGCCATCAAGAAACCAGTGGTGCTGGCTTGGCTTGAGTCCTGTGGACGCTTTCTTCTCTCTTGAGATGACATTCTTCAGTGTCAGGATGTAGAGGCACTCCTAAGGACCCTCCTGTACCAAGCAAGGCAAATGTCTTCTGCAGATGACCAGGGAGCCAGTGTTGGAGGCCATATCATCTGCAGCTACTACTCAGCACAGCCTCACAACGGGAAGTGTGTGTCTAACAAGTGTGACTGGTCTGTAACTTCATTCACAAAAACGAATAGACCTGTAGGCCCTTCTTGCTGATCCTTACCCCATAACTATTGACTTTCCTTGAGACTCTGAGGTAGGCCTCACCTTTGGGCCTACATTCCAAACTAGGATTTGATTTGTTTTTTTCCTGTGTAATTCTTCTTCATCATCATCATCATCATCATCATCATCATCATCATCATCATCATCTTCCATATCATAGTTGCAAATGCTCTTAACTGGCCTTTTACGTTGCCTGGGAAAACCAAGGCTTTGCTAGGCCCCTCCAAGGCTCTACTTCTGACACCCCCTCTTTACATGGAGCATTCCTTTTCCTGTCTGATTTTGATCCCAGCCTTCTCTACTACCTCCTGCATAAAGAAATGAGTTCTTGCCCAAGACAGACATGGTGCGCAGGAGTTCCCAATGTCTTCTGATGGACCACCAAGCCAGCAATGCTGTCTCCCAACTCACCCTGCTCTCTGGAGATCTCCGGCTTGTACCAATACTTGGAAGTGTCCTGGACAAACTTCACTTTAGCCCGTATCTCAGGACTATTGTCTAAAGGAGGAAATGAAGGAAAAGTGTTACAGTTGAACCGCATGCTCCCCAAAAGATGCTGACACCCTAACACTCAAAACCTACAAATATGGCCTTTTGAAAAGAAGGTCCTTGTGGATATAATCAAATTTAGACAACAGCATGCCAGATGGAGGTAAACCAGAATCCAATATGGCTAGTGTCTTTCAAAGTGGGGAAGAGACAACAGACCCATGGGGACTGTACCAGATGAATATGGAAACATCTGTAAGTCAAGAGAGATGGAACCACCATCAGGAGAAGCATGGAGAGGGTCTGAAAACGGTGCTCCATTAGAGTCCCTGGCAACATCTGGATTTTGATTTCTGGCCTTTGCTATGACAGAATCTACTTCTATCATCCTAAGCCACCCAACACACTCAAGTGTATGTTGGCCCCAGGAAATAAACCAGAAAGCTGGATCCTCAAACAATCACAGACCTCGAGGGAGGCACCAGCAGCCTTCTCCCCAAGCCTGCCTCCTGCCAGCTACCACTGTTGCCTGGCTACTCTGTTGTTGAAGGACCTGGCAAGGCATTCACCAAGCTAAGGATAAACCTTTCTCCACCCCATTCCCTGTGCCTAGAAGATTCCGAGGACATCTTCTCCACTTCTCTCCCACAGGTTGACACCTCTCTAGTCCCTTCTCCCTGTGCTCAGTCTCCCTGCCTCGGTCTAACACTCAGGAGCTCCTGCTCCTGGGTGTTAGAAGATCCAGGTCTATCTCCTTGGTCCATCCCCTCCTGATCCCCACACTGAAAGAGGTGCTCTGCCATCAGTAGGGTTAAAAGCCACTCCCATCCTCCTTCTCCTCTCCTCCTCCTTCCTCCTCCTCCTCCTCCTCCTCCTCCTCCTCCTCCTTCCAGTGCTAGGACTAGAGGTGAGTGTTACCATGCCTGGCTCCTTATATCTTTGTGTTGTGGGCCTCCAGGCTTTCCCAATCTTAGTCTTCATGAAAAAGCTATCAGATTACTGCGAATTGCGATTACTGCACCTCGGAGTGGAATGTTAGTCTTGCTTTCTACCTACATTCTTTCACCCTTCGCACAAGGCAGAACAAAGCAAAGGGGTGGGGGCAAGAAGACGGAAGAAAAAGGGGAATCTACTTTCAGAGTTCCCCAGTCCTTTGTGAGAGACCGAAGCAAGGAACCCCATGTTGAGGGTGCAAGTCAGGAGAGAAGGACTCTGCAGCTTCAACTAGAGCCTTGGTTCTCATGGGCACCTGGGCTGTCTCCAGAGGCCTGAGGCAACTCAGCTCCTTTCCCAAGCTTGGCAGCTAGAGAATGCAACTGCTGCAGCCGCCTGGCCCTCCTCTGAAGCCCGGCCATGGTTGATCTAAGGAGCTGTTAGAGGCGGCTGCAGTCCCCTGTGTCTTCCTGTGTTGACTCCAAAGGCTATTTTAAGTAGGCAAGATGGTGGGAAACAGGAAGTGTCCTAACTACTAGAGACTTAGCATCCTTCAAGGATTGAGGCTGGGAACCAGATGTCCCTAGTAGGTGGCAGGAAGCAGGGGAGTACAGGGTCACTCCAAGTGTCCCAGATTGGCAGGGCTTGGGAGGGACACGGGACACAGAGAGTTGGGGTGCCTCGGACTAATCCCAGGCTGCTTATAACTTTCTGCATCCGCCTTGGGCACAAGTAGCCTCAGGGCCTCTGAACACAGGGTCAAGGTGTGGTTGAGAAGGTGTGGATCACCTGAGGCCTCGAACTTTATGTTTGGAGAATGAGCTGTCTCCATGGAAGCAAAGACACAAAGACTAGAATTGGGTGAAGAACTCATCTTGCAGGAAGCAGGTCTGGCTCAAATTGGCTATGCTAAAAACATCTCACCCCTAGCCTTTATCCCATCCCACCTGCCAGCTTGGCCCACTGTTAACTGATGTGTGGGGCTGACATTGATGTTTGAGATAGCATAGTCCCAAAGTTCTATTAAGTATTCCTCAAAATATGAATACACACTGAATACATTTCCGTCGTGTGTTTGTGTGTGGTGTGTGTGTGTGTACGTGCTACAATCTGTATGTGGCAGTCAGACAACAACCTTGGGTATCAGTCCTCACCTTCCACCTTGTCTAAAGCAGGGTCTCTTGCTCACTGTTGCACATCTAGGCTAGCTGACCCCGTAAGCTTTTGGGGATTCTGTCTCCACCCCACCCCTCATACGGGATTATAAACATGGCCTGCTGAGCTCAGTTTCTACACTGGTTCTAAGAATCTAAACTCAGATCCTCACATTTGAGAAGCAAGTTCTTTGCACCCACCGAGCCATCTCTCCTGCTCCAAGAACACTCATCTAGGGGTAGTATGGGACCAGACTGGAGGTCAGCTCTGCCACTGAGTCACTGTATAATGCCAACTAAGCAATAGAAACTCTGTGAGCCTCAGAGTGTTCATCTAAAGCAAAGCTGACAATACCTACTTCCCCAGGGGGGCTGGAAAATTAAAGGTCAAATGCCACACCGCACGTGCTCAAAGTGACAGTGATGGCCATCCGAACAACATGCTGCTCACACTTACTATTCCATCCTCATCGTCTTGCATTCCTTCCTCACAGCAACCCCATCCCAGACATGTTTTAAAGATACAACTTCTGCTACAGTCAAGGAACTTGGGCCTAGAAGTCAGCGGCCCTACCCAAGGTCACCTGCCAAGGAACGGCTAGGGCAGGCATCCTAGCTCTTGGGTGGGTCAAAATGTAAGAGAAGAGACACACCTGGCATAGAGTACTTGGAAAAGTCTGGAAGGGTGTGGGAGAAGGAGACAGTGCTGCCCCCACTGGGACTGGACATTCCATTGGCAACAGGTGAGCAGGACACTTTCCCATTGATGGTGGCATAGTTGGGAAGGCTGCCAGCCCGGTCTCCCACGGACATTCTCCGCTTCTCTGGTAAGGCCGGTGTGGGGCTCCCTTGCCGGAAGGCTGCTGAGTCTGGTGAGGGTGAGGTGGCAGGACTGCTCAGGCCAGGATAGTAGGCAGGGGAGACAGGGAACGAAGGCGTGGAAGGAGCCTGGTAGCCGGAGGCACTGCTTTGACGGGACAGTGTTGGTCGTCGGTCCTCTGGGGTAGAGTAGCCACCATAAGCTGCATGCCGGTCCAAGCTGGGGCTTCCAGGAACCACAGAACCAGACCCACCCAGGTGGCGGCCCAAGCTGGGGCTTCCAGGGCTAATGACTGTATTGCCATGGAGACTGGAGGCCAGATTCCCCTGGTGGGTTCCAGGGTGCCGACCCAGGCTTGGGCTTCCTGGAGTGGTGACCACACTGCTGTGGAGGCCTGGAACCTGGTGGCTTCCCACTGGGTGCCGGCCCAGGCTGGGGCTTCCAGGAGTGGTCACTGCACTGCTTGGGTGGCCAGAAACCACAGTACCATGGAAACCAGGGCCAGATGGACCCATCACCTGCCGGTGGCTCAAACTGGGACTACCAGGGGCAGCCATGGTGGGGTTGATGGCCCGCCGGCCAAAGCCAGGACTAGGTGGAGTGTTGGTGCCCACTGTCCTGTGTCGTGCCTGAGGGCTCCCGGGCACCATGTGGATGCCGGCCGCACTGTACTGTGGCTGGGCGTGGCTGTCTGGGGAAGAGTTGAACTGCTGAAGAGAGTAGTCAGGGCTGCTGTAGCTGCTGCCACCAGCCGGAACGGGTGAGGAGCTCCGGTAGCTTAGTGCTGCAGGGCTTGGCTGCCCCAGGCTTCCTGAGCGGATGCTGGAATCCAACATGGGCTGGATGGGTGTCCGGGGACCCTGGTCACTGCTCCCTGCTGATGGGAAACTGCCCACCGAAGTGCTAGAGAGAGATGGCGGGTAGAAAGGTCAGTGGATGATATTTAATAAAGGGTGGATTTTGCTGAGTGGCCATCATCCTTCAATAGCTAAGAGCAGTAAGAGCTTCACTCGCAGTATAGAGGAAGTCAGGCCACATTTCATAATGGAAACACCAGAAAAAAAAAAAAAAAAGAAAGAAAGAAAAGAAACCAAGAGTTTAAGCAGCAAGCTCAGTACCACAAAGCTCTTAAAGGCCAAGTTTCAACTCAGTCATGTCTGACTCCAAAACCCACACTTTTGTTACCATACCATGCTGACTACGGTCCCTCCATCATAGCAAAGCAGTCCCTAAGGAACCTGAAAGCAGCTCTCCTGGTATAAGCTCTCAGCACCACAGAAACTCAAACTACCTGGCTCTATTTCTACTAGGACTCAACTTGACTCAGTTTCCCTGAGTGTTTGATCATCCTCTCCGAGTGCTAAAATTGGGCTTTCACTCCTAGGTGACTCCAAAAATCAGAGAAACAGAATCACATATTGGGTGGGGGTTAGCATAAATTAGGAGACTTCATTTCATTGGGAGGTCTGTCTTCAGCAATCCCCAATGTGGTCGCTAAAGGCACAGGCTGCTTTAGCGTGGTCAGGAGGCTCCCGTGATATAAGCACAGGTAGTAAACCCAAGGCTCTGCCCGAGCATGACATGATGGGAAGGAGCAAGGTTACCAGGGACCAGGGTAAGCAGCCACTAGAGGGAGGTGACAAGCAGCTGATGCTTAGCAGCCCCAGGGAAAGAATGGTCCTTATGGAGCTCAGGGCTCCAGGTACAAGAGGCTGTGCTCTAAGCCAGCAAGAGGCAGGGGCAGGGAGGAGACCAAGGTGAACCTCTGAGAATAAACTAGATTGTGATGAAGTGGAGCTGGGACTGGCTGTACCGTGTTGAGCAGAGGTGAAGGATGGTGATGGAGTGGGGGTATTATGGTGGAGTTCTGGGGTTTCAGAGGTGAGTTCTGGAACCCCAGAAAGAGCCAGCTGGATGCAGGGGCAGTATGAGTAAGAAGCCAGGGCAAATGAGAGAGCTGGATCCCTGCCACAACCCCACCCCTGGAGCAAAGGAGGTAGACTGGGTGTGTGCAGGGAGTGTGCCTAGTTGGAGAGTTCAGAATTGGGATCCAGAGGGAACATCTCTTGCTCATTTCTTGCCAGCCTGAGCAGGACTCAGGGGTGGGCCAATGTGGGTGTGTGCAGCAAACTGACCCCTGTGAGAGAGGAAAGCCAAGCTGGGGAGGGTGAAGGTCATGGGAACCCCAGCATGGGAGCTTCTCTCCTGAGTTCCAGGAGAGAGAGGGGTAGGGTCCCCCTGCTGGGGAAGAGATCCTCTTGTGGATGCTAGCTCCTCCTCTGTCTGGCACTCTGCCTCTGGGCCTTGCCCAAACCCTTCCCAACCTCTCTCCCGGTGTTGTTCTCCCATCCATAACTCGGTGGTGTCTCACTTGTCACCCATCCTCAAAACTTCCCAGTGTACCCCAAGAATGAACGCTCCTGAAGGGCTGGTCCTCTCTCGCCCAGCCCTGGGATCCCCTCCCTGTCTGGCTCACTCAGATGGATACCAGTAGTGTCTGTCCACCCAGATGCCCCTCCCTGGTGGACTACATGCTTTGAGTTGCCCTGGTGCCTACATCGCACACTCTAGTCCTCTGTCCCTCTGACCTACATCTTCACCCCAAGACACCCTGTCATCCTTCAAGGTTCCTGCTATAGCACCATCCTTCAACACCCTCTCCATTTCCCTGGCTAGAAGTAACACTCCTGCTCTGTGCCCCAAACTCTCTATTTCTGGTCCAGTGCTGGGCACAGGTGGCTCTTGTCTGTGTGCATCATTCAGGTCTGAGGAATGGAGAGAGAGACAGAGAGAGAGAGAGATGGAAAGAGACAGAGACAGAGAGAGAGAAAGACAGAGAGAGAGATGACCTCCATACATATACACCTATAGGTTGAAGCCTGTTTCTGCTACTGCTCAGCTACTGCTCAGCTACTGCCCCTTTGAGCCTCAGTTGCCTCTTCTGAGAAGTAGGAACAGCAAAGCCTAATTCCTGGGACTTCAGCACAAGGTAGACAGCTGCCAGTGCTTTAAGGAAAGTGGCCTGTTGCCCGGGTGAAGCTTTCTGCACACTAGAGGTTGCCACTGGGAGATTAGCAACGGGAAGGTCCGCCCGCTGGTCCCTTTCACTCAGTCTGGGAGCACCGCTTTATCACCCCAGTTCTCTTAGGTTGGATGCCCAGAAATATCCTCTCCCTAGGCCTTGAGAAAGCACCTTCAAAGCGCAGTCATAGCCTACACAGACCCTAGGGGCCTTGGCCTTGGTCTCAGACCCAGATTCTCGTCCTCCGCTCCCAACTCCCAGCTTACCTGTCAGCGCTGAGGATGGGACTACTTGTGGAAAGGGGGCTGGGGGAGACAAAGGAGCCACCCGGGGTCCCGTTTCTCAGAGGTGTCTCGTGTCCACAGGCATGGGCAGCCGGGGCACTGAGGCTCTTGGGCTCGGCATCCTGGGCACGAGGCCCTGCCAGTGCTGTCCTCGCCACAGACTCCACATAGCTGCGGGGCTCTGGAAGAAGTAAAGGGACAAAGGATGAGCATAGGTGTGGTGGGAATCCAACCCCCTACCAGGGAACACGGCACCCCCCCCCAGAGTCCAGCCTGGAAAAGAGGCCGCATGAACACCCTCCGCAAGGCCACTGGGGTGCTGTGCTGAGGCTCCTGTTTGCCCATACATCCTCAGCCTGAGGCAAGCTTTAACCAGTACTAGTTTTTAGAAGCTTCTGGTCTCAAAGCTCTGCCTCTGCAAAGGGCCCCCAGCATCTTTCCCCTAAGAACTTGAATGCCTGTCGATGGCTGGCCTCCCCTTTGCAGCCTTATTTCTTTCCCAGCTCTAAATTTCCCAGGGTCCCTAAATTCCTACCAGGGTTCCTAGAGCAGGCCCAAAGCCATCACCTGACTGCCCATATCTCAGCATAGCACCCAGCTTGCTCGTCAAGCAACACCCAGTACCAGCCACTGCAGACTCACTAGCCCCTTCCTGCCAAGACACCCCACCCACTTCTGCACAACACACTCAGCATTCCTTGGAAGACTGATGCGAAGAACCCTGCGCCTGGGCGGAGCCAGACATCCTGTGCCCACTACGGTACAACTGACACACCAGGCCCTATACAGAGGGTTTCATACATAGTTTCCCCCACCTCGTGTTCAGGATAACATTAGTCATTTTAGCAGCATAAAGGGCATTTGGCAGATGAGGACACTGAGGCCTGAAGAGTAAAATGACCAGGCATGTTAGACCCAGGTCCCCATGACCTCAGAGGTCAGCTCTGAAATCAGCCCTATGCTACCTAGAACAAGGATCAGGGTTCTGGGCTTCTCCAGGGACACGACCATATGGAGGAGGTGGATGTCATTCCCACCACCTAGGATCCTGTCATCATCTTTGTTGCCCCCAGAGAGGCAAGATCTGAATGCAGATACCTAGCTGCTACCACCAGAAAATTCACCAAAGCCAGCCTGGGAAATGATGCTGACCTGGGTCAGCCAGGTCCTGCAGCCCTTGAGGGCTAGAACTCCCACCTCTCCCCAGGTTCCTCGGGAAAGAGGACGAAGGACAGTTGAGTCAACTAAATTGAAAGCTTGCTGGGGAAAGAGACTTGGGAAGGAGGGAGTTACCTGGGGTGCTCAGAGACCGCACTCCACAGGAGGCTCCCCAACATTCACATCTAGCCTGTGACCTCCCTAGACACAGGACAAGTCTATCAGACCCAGCCTTTTGCTAGGGCTCCAAGAGAGGCCTGTGCTGGGCAAGGGGCAGGATGTCTGCAAAGGGCTGGTATGGGGTGGACTGTTCTAGACACTCAGAGCCTGGCGCTATAGGAGCAGCCACCTGGGCATGCCAAGCTGGAGCTCAGCCTGCAGGGAGAGCCAGGAAAGCCTTCCTCAATTGAGGCAGCTCGGGCCACCACTCACTTCTCAGTATCCACAGGTCAACCTGACACAGGAGGTTTGGACTCTGGCCTCCCCATACCCAGACACTGTGGAGGTGGAGACACGGTGAGGTCCTGTGACGCAGGACCGGTCAGATTCTCTGTAAATAGCTTAGGTGGGGTGGTTAGATGGTTCTGTTGCAATCACTCCACCCAGCCGTCACGCGTGACAGCGCCTGCAAACAACAGCTAAATGAAGAGACACAGCTGTTTACAACAGAATTTTCTTTAGGAAAATAGGTAGCAGGTGGATTTGTCAGTGGCCAGGGTATGCTGACTCTGATCTAACCTGTACCCTCAGCCCAGAGAAGGGGAGCAATTTGCCCAGGACACAAAGCCAGCTAGTGGCTGTGGACAGCACCATCTCTCCAACCTCACAAAATAGGCTGGCCTAAGGGGACCCACAGTCTCATGGGAACACCAACACACGAACCAGGGAATGCCAGATCCACAGGGCCACCCATAATGTCAAAACCAGCCAAGAGTCAAGAGAGCATAGTAGGATTTTGGAGAACACAAGGACCCAGCGAGTAAGGGGTAGGGGTGGCATAGATACCCAGGCAGTCTTCTAGCCGGCTGTTACTCACAGGTCATAAGACCATCCCAAGTCGGGAAGCCAGTGGCCTGTCCCTCTAAACATCTCCCAGGCCCTTCTAGGTGCTCAGCACAGCTCTACTTGTTTCCCCACAACGCACAGAACTCCTCTCTCACCCAGAAAGCCCTTCTACCCACAGGTTTCATTTCCCTGACAAGGATTCCCAGCCCCAGCCCCAGCCCCAGCACCTGGCACAGAGGCCTCTGCGTGTGCCTGTCTCACAAATTCAGAGCCAGACAACCCTCCCTTCCAGCCCCATCCAGACATCACCTTGTTTAGGAAGTCAGACAGGACACACGCACTGTGCTGTCTTCACTCCTTGAAAGCCAGGTTGAAACATACCCTGGCGGCACTCTAACTTCCCTATCCGCCCTGACTCCGCCCCTATCTGCATCCCCAGTGGCCACATTTTACCTACTTCCCCCCAGGCCCCTTGCCCTGTGACTCCAGACGGCTTTGGCCTTTGGCTGGAGTGACTGGGAGGAAGAGAGGGAGGGAAAAGAGAAGTTGGGATTGTAGCCCACCCTCTATCCCCAGCCGTACTAGCTCTATCTGGGTGGGTAGGGACAGCTCCTACCCCTGCTAGGGGGCCCTAAGGGCTTTGCACCCTCACTGGTTGGCCCGGACTTTTCAATCAATCGACTCTGGAATGAACCATGGGTTTCTGCCAAGACCTCAACTCACACATTAGGTAAGCCCCACACTACATGCTAACTTCTCTCTGTTAAAAAGTCCATATTCTGCCAACAAAAAGCTACAAGAATGTCCACAGTCAGAAAAGGGCCATGCCCAGTCCACCTAGGCGGTGACTCTGTCCCAGCTGAGTGCCCACTGGGCTTCCCTGTAAACCTGGATTAAAAACCTCACCTGCCTAGGATGGAAGAATGTGAGAGGGACACGGCCTTTTCATTCTTGGTAATTCTTGTTGATTCCACATTGGTCTTTGACCTCCTCCCTCCACCCTTGCACACTCCCTTCCTGGGGCAGGGTGGGGGGTCATGACTCTTCCTCCTCTTCCAGTCCCCTAGGGAGCAGCTGACCCACAGGCCACTAAGCAGGGAGGGTACTGCATGGAGAACATTCCAGGAGCCCAAACCCATTCCAAGCGGCTGTCGGCGGCTGAGAGCAGCTAGAGCACAACAGTGACCTGACTCCTCAGCCAGGGACTGTCAGCTCTTCACCCACATTCTCAAGCACATTGCCTCACTGGAAAAAAAAAAACAAAACACTGTGGTTGAAAGAAAGGGGCCTGCACTGCCCATCCCAGTAAAATGAAGACATATGGGGGTGCAGAGAGGACTCCTATGGTATAGCACTTGCTGAGCATGTGCTGGGTTCAATCCAGCCTGCACTAAATACATATATACATCAAATACTAAAGACATGGGTGGTGAAGAAGGCAGTAACAGAACTCCCTGAGCCCCAGATCTGGAGCTTGCATTAGAGTTAGGGTACATGTACCCACTCCAAGCCCCCAAGCACCCCTCCCTATCTGCTCAGACCTTCTGCCTCATGGTAAGACCTCTGGGCCTCTCCAGGTTCCTCACTCATCCTAAGAACTAACATGGGGCCTGGCATGCACTAGGTACTTGACAACCCTGTACCAGGTCACCAAGAATCTCAGAGTACCTGGAGTCTAATGTCTATCCCTATGCAAATCTGTCCTCACGGAACCACTGGGACAGACAGACCTGGACACAGAAATCCTCCCTAAAGCCCACCGTAGCAAGCTCTTTCTCTCCTTCCCTCCCAGAGAAGGACTCCTTAGATGTCCAGGTGGCCCCTGTACTGTGTGTACCCACTGGAAGGAGCAGTCCTACGTGCTGAAATAACAGATTCTCAACTCCTTCTCTGATCCCCATGAGCCTGGCAAGTCGTCTAGTCTGCCTTGACAAAATGGAGTCCGCACCACCTTCCTCTTGGCTCTGTTCTGAAGAGTAAATAATGATGACAATGGCCCCACATGACCTGGCTCTGTTTAACCTGACTCCAGACCACATACAGAAACACACACTCACTGGTTCTGTGCACTGGTCTTATTGACTTTTACACTTCTTGAAGGAAAAAGAAAAAAAAACCAAGCTGGGGGCTGGGGAGATGGCTTGTGAGCAGGGTGCATGCTGCTAAAAAATGAGGACCTGAGTTTGGACCCCAGCACCCGCATGTGAGCTGGAAGCAGTAGCATGTGTCTGTAACTTCAGCCTTCGGAGAGACAGAGCGGGATGGAGACAGGAGGATTCCTGGAACTTACTGGCCAGTGAACTTAGCCAAAATGACAAGCCCCAGATTCAGCAAGAGAGCTTGTCTCACTTTCTCTCTCTCTCTCTCTCTCTCACACACACACACACACACACACACACACACACACGAGCTATGACATCTGAGCCCAGAGCCCATATATGCCATTTCCCGCTCCTGTTTTCTACCCAGGTTTCACCAGGCTAATGTCGCCCCGCGTTCATGTCCGCCCCGCATTACTTCTGTAGCCTAAGGTCTCACAAAGCTATGTCCTCTCCTTCCAAAATGCTCCATACATAATTCCTATTCCTAGTTATGAAAATGTTCGCAAGATTGAGATACATATCTCATACGGCTTCTTACATCCCCAGAGCCTGGCCCGTTGCCTGCTGCATAACAGACACACAGAACAGTGATCAACTCGATAGATCAATGAAGAAAAGAATGCATGAATATATTTAACCCAGTGGCTCGAACAGAGCAAACATCCCTCAAATTCTTCCTTCCCCAGCTGAAGAATTCTGCCACTGATCATTTTTCCTCACAAGCCTCTTTTTCTGAATTTCCCATCAAAATATCAGCAGGGACATCAAGCACGCATGGCTTCCAAGGGTCAACAAAGAATGTGGCCTGGGCTGACCCGGGAGGCAGGGCCTGAGCTGAGAAATGTTGAACTGGCACCCCAGCTTTAAACCCTGCTCTCACCACCCACTCCTAGCCTGGAATCCCGGGCCACGGAGCCCGGAAACAGGGGTGGGCTTAGATGGGGGCCCTTTGACTAGGAAACAGGAGGCCCAGAAGTGCAGTCTGGTCCTGTTGCTTCTCGGTTGTGATCTTGGGCAGATCCCTTACCCCCCGCTGTAACCCAGACTTTAGTTCTACATCTCCAAAAGCACAGACATGGCTGAGTGGATCTCAAGAAGCCTTCCCCTCAGAATTCCTCTGCTCTGGTAACAAGGACAGATGGAGGGTGGGAGACCCAAGGTCTTGTAAGCTGAGAGTTATGTGTGAAGCACACTTGAGAGGCCTCACTTCAGCTCTGTCAATATCCACTCTTCTGAATAGTCACCCAGAAGGGGAACACAGCTGCTGGGGCCTGTGTGCCTACCCAGTGACTTTTTCCCCTGGAGTCTGACAGCCTACCCGTGTACTGAGTTAGCCACCCACACCAGGACCTGAGCCTCCCTATTAGGCACTGAGGCTGTGGGAAGCATGAGGTTGGCAGAGAGTAGCCTTGATCCCAACTTTGGAGATCTGCGGCTGGATCTGCCTTGCTCTGCAACCTTCACAGAGGCTGGTAGAAACCAGCAAAAGGGACCGCAGGGATGGGTCAGCAATTTAGAGCACTTGTTGCTCTAGCAGATGACCTGGATTCAATTCCAGCACCCACATGGCACTCACAACCATCAGTAACTCCAGTTCCGGGGGACTCTCAGGCACACACAAGCATGTATGCTGGCAAAATATTCATACATATACAATAAATCAATCTAAAAATTAAATAGTTAATTTAAAACACAATGAAATCAGCAAAGCTTCTGGGAAGCCACTACCACCACACCTGGAACAAAACCTAGCAGGGGCACACCCACGCTGGGCTAGAAATCAAGGCATTCAGTGCAGCAGAAAGTGGGTCTAAAAACCCAAACTAAGTCCCTATAGAAATAGCCACACAGAGCCAAGGCCACACTTAGCACAGCTGGAGGAGACTGGTACTCACCTGGCTAACATCTCCTGTGGAGATGAGGACGCCCATACCCAGAGACACGCAGGAGCTATTTGGGCCAGCATCCCTTATTCCATGAGCACCATGAGTCTTTGTTGGACTTCTGCCCTCCTAAGCTAACCCCTTTTTACCAGATCACAGCCCTTCTTCTTGTCCGGGAAAAATGCCAGGCTTCCTCCAAACCCAGGGCTAGGCTGCCCCACAGCTGAGACCAACTGTGAACTCCTTGAAAGTATTTCTCCAGGGCTCAGTGAAATGGATCAGTGGGTAAAGAAAGGTGCTTGCCACCAAGCCTGACAATCTGAGTTAAGTTTGATCCCCCACACAGACATGGCTAGAAAAAATTGATTCCCCTGTCTGCCACACATATACCGTGGCATTCATGTGCCCATGCCCACCCCACCCCCACTAAATAAGCACATGTAATAAAGCTTTATAAATAAGATTATTTTTTTGAAAAAAAAAAAGAAATCAAGAAAGTGCTTCTCAGGATTGTGCATGGGTGTCCTGGGGTACTTTTGTGGGAGTGAGCCCACAACCAGCAACAGGCACCCAGGTTTCAGAAAGATACGCTTCCTATGAGCCGAGAGGAAACGGGTCGTGGCTCTGGGACTGTGGCTCTAAACCAGGTATAGTGTCCCACAGGCTCGTGTTCACTCAGTCCCCAGCTGATGTCACCACTCTAGGGGGCCGTGGAACCATCAGGAGGAGGGAAAGCAGGCCACCAGAGGATGGCCTGTGATGGGAATACCACCCCTGACCCCTGCCTCTTCCTCTGCTTCCTAGTCTTCAGTGATGTGAACAGCCTCCAGCACACACTCCCCCTGCCGTCAGCGAGCTGTCCCATAACTCCATTCCTGTCCAAAACAGACTGGACTCTCTCCTCAGCCATGAACCCCAATAAGCCATCCCTCCAAGTGCTGACTGTCGGGTCCCCCATCAGGCCGTTGTCACAGAGATACACAAGTAGTCAGCTCGTACTGCAAGCCCACACTGGTTCTACTGTAGGTACTGATGTCAGGTAATATACTTTGTCAGCTATATACTTTCAGTGTATAGCGTACCCTCAGGAAGGACTTCCTCAGGCTTGAATGCCTGAGTGACCAAGCAAGAGAAGCCCTGCTCTCCCACCCCGCCCCATCTGCCTCTGTGTACACTGCACACCAGCCAGGTGGAGCATGTGCCCCTGGGAGAGGAAGTAGCACAAGGGGTATTTCTGCCAACAAGGTGGCAGCATGCTGGCGCCTGGGTACTAGCTGTGCCTGAACCGGTGCCCAGTGACAACAAGCTTCCCAGGCAGCACCCAGAGTGGCACCTCATTGTCAGAGGGTGGAGACAGGAAGGCTATGTGCCTAGTCACTTGAGAGCAGGTGAGAAAAGAGATCTAGCCCAAGCCAGCCTTGACAAGCTGCAGGCGAAAAGCCATCCCCAGACCTAGAGAGTAGGAGCCACACAGCAAAGTGCACTTACCTTCTGGAAGCTTAGTCATCTCCTCCCCCTCATCTTCCTCTGAGGGAGGAGAAGAGAGACAGGAGGAGGGGAGGCAGGAAGGAAGGACAGGAGATAAAGATGAGAGGAAGAGCCGGGAGGAGAAAGAGAGAGAGAGAGAGAGAGAGAATTTATCAGGATTACTTCTAGAGAAAGAATTTGCTGAGGAAAGGGAGGCTGGAGACTGAGATCTACTCTGTACAGGACCCTGAAGTCCAGGGCCATTGTGAGGCACTAGCTCTCAGGAACCAGGTCTCTCCCAGCCTCTGCAGCCAGGGTTTGTGCAGATCAAGTGTCAGGCAGTAGCATGCCGGCTAGTGAGAGAAGGCCTCAGTGTGTCTGCCCGTGCCCGTATGTCCTAAGTGGAGGCTGTGCCTCAGCCAGTGTCTGCATTGGTCATAAATGCGTGTCACCACCTTCTTACCTGGCTGGATCAGTCTTCTGGCGACTAAGGGAAAAAGGAAAAGTTGACCCCAAGAGCTTTAAAACTAGAGTCACTTTCTTGCTCAGCAGACTCCAAGTTGCATTAAAAAGTCCCTTACAACAGAAACTGGGGGATGGGAAGGAAATGGGGGAATGGGTCTGGTAACCATCTACTTCAGACAGTAATAGTCTCCCAAACACGGTCATCCACACCATAAGCAGTACAGGTGACCCGGGGGTGCTTGGGGGGCAGCCCAGAAAGTCTCTGGAGCCCAGCTCCTATTCTCAGCAGCAGAGTCAAAGGCTGCTGACATGGGGCATGTGAACACAGGGATGAGCAGAGTCTGCTTGGGTGTAGCAGGCACCTTTATAGGCAGAGGAGACCCATGGCTGATGGTGAAACAGAAAGGTACCGCATGGCTGCTGGGAGTGACCCATTTCTCAGCAAAGCTTTGTAGACAAACAAGAAAAAAATTGCCTAAGGTGTAGTCTATCATGAGGATGCTCAACATATGAGCCACTGAGCTGTGGCGAGAGTGAGGGGCTGCCACCAAACAGCGGGCATGCTTCTCTACTGCACACCTATGTGTACACATACACAAGTACCAGGGCACGGGCCAGGCAGTCAGGCTTCTAGTAAGGCTGACCAACCCCAACAAAAATGGAAGCGGGTCTCAAAGCCCTAAGGCCCAGAAGGTAGCAGCAGGCAGAGTGGTCCCCCAGGCATTATTCCGGATGGTACACAGTCATGTCCTCCTTATTTCCAGGAAGGTCCTGAAACCTCTGCTGAGTACTCTAATTAGAACACCTGCCCAGGCTGCTAGGTTCTCCCGGCCTCCCTTGCCACTTCTCTCCCTCCTGTCCAGTCACTCACCACCTGTGGGGTGCAGTAGGATGTCCGCTGGGTTGTGCGGTTTCAGACCCAGAGCAGACAGGGGTGTCTTGGCCAGACCTGGAGGAGAGCGCACTGTGTGGATAAAAGAGGGGGAGACATGGGAAGTGAGGGTGTGTACTGTGACACCTGGGCAACCAAGAACCATCCCTAAAGCCTCTTCTCTCCCCCTGCTGAATCGGCTCTCTGATCTCCCCTGCCTCTGTGTTGAAAGGGAGAGGGAGAGAGTCAGGAGGTGACACCCCTGTCCAGACCCTTCCCCTGCCTTGAGGGACATCCAAGGCTCCTCTCTACAGCTACAGCCCCTTTACCTTATGAAGTCTTATTAAACACAAAAGACTTCTTCAGTTGTCTTCACCTTTCTCTAGAATATTATCTTCCCACCATCTCTCTCTTTCCCAGTGTCCTCTATTACACACTACACACACACACACACACACACACACACACACAACCACACACACAAACCCGAGTCCTCGTAAACCATGTACACAAATGGAAGATGAGCAAAAATAGTCTCAAGAGAACACATCTTGAAAAGTGGGGCTGAGCATCCCAGGCAGACACTTTACCATTCCTGAGACTCGGGGCCCCAGGCCAGGTGGCCCCCTGAAAAACACAAGAGAAGCCTTGTCAGAGTGAGGCTTGGTACCAGAGTCTTGGTACGCTGGGAGGAGAAGCCAGAACTCTTCTGTCAAGAGCACAGCTTCCTGGGTGAAATGAGGCTCCTCCTGAGTAGCCATCTGGGTTACAAGTGTCACATATCACACAAGGTCAGAAAGGGCCGTCTGGCTGTTTTTCCATCAGCCAAGGACTCTGAGCTGAGTGACGGGCAGTATCGTGCCCAGTCACGAGACGCCTCGGTGGCACCTGTCATGAATCCCGGCACATCTCTGAGGAGAGGTAAAGAAGTAAGGACTGGGGCTCCTGTCGGGGATCTTGACAGCCTGAAGAGAACACAGCCCCTAAAGATACGCCCTACTACCCGAAGCTCTCAACAGATGAGCTTGTGGCCTTCATATGTCCAGGACCCAAACTTGGATCCATGGTCTCTATTTTAAGAAACAAACAGCAGTGCACCATCCTTCAGTGTGAGCAGCAGCCACAGCTTACCTTTGTGATGCAGGTGAGTACACACACATGAACAGGGGACATCCCAGGGACAGATGAGACCTGCCCTGTCCCCCACCTCTTCTATGTCCCTAGGCATCCCAATGAACAAACGTGTGCAACACACGCGCCCATGGCTGAGACAGCCAAGGTCTCTCCTCGCTCTCTCCATATCACGGAGCATTAGTTAATGTTCGTTAATTAGTCAGCATTAGTTAATGCTCGCACTGTGTTTCACTCATAAGCACTTTTCTGACACTTAGTGATGTTTGTCACCCAAATGCCAGTTGGAATGGCATCACCATGAAAGAATGAATCACTTCTCAGAGCAGCATTTGTGGGAGAAGTCGCCATCCTCGGCTAACATCTGTTGCCCGGCAGGTGCAGCTAAGGGGTGGGGTACCAAGGAGAAAGGGACGGGGGATCAGGAATCAGGAGACGACGTTGCTTAGTTTTCTCCCTTCCACCCCATCTTCGGTTTCCCAGAGCCAAGTAATGTGGCCCTTGGACTGAGGCAAGGAGTGGGTGGCTCTGAAAACAGGCAGCCCGCTCCTTCCTGAGAGAGACATTCCTTGCATTTCTCCGCCTTCCAACCTCTCTCCCCAGCCCTAGGCATTTATGAAACTTCTGACTTATCTTTGTCCCCAGGGCACACATGACTGGCCACAGGAGAGGAGAGAAAAGGCAGAACCCTATTCTGGGACAATTAACATGGCTTCTATTTCCAGCAGGGGACATCCAGCCCTGAGGCTGTTGGACTCAGCAGTAAGTGGAAGGGGATGTAAAGGTAAAAGTTTAACTGTTAGAAATGCCATCCAGTCACAAGAGGCCACAAAGCCAGCTCCTGGACAGAATGTCCTAGGTCTGGACACTGGGCATTTGGGGGTTGGCTAATCTGAACTAAGCTGTGCTATGTGTGCGAAATACTGGAATTCAAAATGTCTGCAAAGATGCCACAAAATAGCATTTGCGTTTGTTTAGTATTTTTGTTTTGGTTTTTTTTTTTTTTGGTTTTCAAGCCAGGCTCTTGGTCTCAAATTTTCGATCCCCCTGCTTCAGCTTCCTGAATGATAAAAGAGTGTGTACCATCACATTTGGCTCATTTTTCAAATATCAATATCGCTAACTCAATATTTTAGATTAGAGTTATATAAAAAAATATCACTAACATTAGTGTCACTGGCATCCTTTGAAAACAAATTCCCTGTTCCTACAACGCGGTATACTCGTGTGTGTGCATGTGCCCCCCGCATGCACGCGTGGAGGCCAGAGGCTGATAACCAGTGTCACCTTTATCACCTTCCACCTTAATTCTTTTGAGACTGGATCTGTGGATTCAGGTAGCCAGCAAGTTCCTGGGAATCCTCCTGCCTCTGCATCCCAGAGCTGAGATGACAGGTGCTCCTGGCTTCTCTTGTGCGTAGGTGCTAAGGTTCAGGATTCAGGTTTTCATGACTGCATAGCAGACACTTTACCCACTAAGTCATCTCCCTAGCACTCATAACATGTTTGATATCATAAAACATCTCAATAAAATCTTGATACTGAAATATTGATTTCCCTATTGAAATGACAGCTTTTCACATTTAGTAAAAAGTTACTACAACGGATTTCACGAGCGAATAGGGAATTCTATATCATAAAGGTGTATGTATGCCATGTGCACTGGGCATCGGGAGCCATGCCTCCCAGGGCCACAGCAGTCACAGCTCCAGCTCCCTGTGCGCCTGGGATAGCAGCCCACACACGCAGGGCGCATCCCATCCCTGTGAAGAACAGCCATGCCCTAGAGGACGCATAACCAGGCTCAGTCTACCTAAGCACTGAGCATCGCCCATCTCCACTTTCTCTGCCACCAGGGCCTCTCACAGGGACCCTGGGACCCTTACCACCTCATATGACCCTAACATTTCCCCTACAAAAACCTCCCCTAATTCCTTGTCAAGGAACTTCCCATACAGAAAGGAACACTTGACCACTCTGGGCTCATTCAGCTCTTGTCTCTGTCTGTCCTTCAGGGACTGGCCTCTCCAATGAGTATACTGAGGGTGCAAACTAAATGCTCTTCCTGGAGGCCAAGGACGGCATGAGAGAATATACTCACCCCAGTCCTTTCTTAGTAGAAGTGCTACAGGGTGCCTGAGATACAAATGCTTGGATAGGCAATGACAAGGTGCAACTGTCACATTGGGAAAAGATTGCTTATTAGTGTTGTCTGGGGGAGAAAATGACTCAGCCAACACAGAAAGCTCCATAGTATGAGAGCCAGGACCTTCAGTCAAGCAATCTGGATGCTAAGACTGAGGCAGTCTCTTCCCTGGGTTGAGAGTAGACAATAGAGAACACAGAGCAATGGATTAGAGATTGGGGTGAGCAGAGTGAAAAGCAATCGATGCTAGCTTTTCCCACCCCCCCCCACCTTTGCTGACTCTCTTCCCCTCAAACCCCACATCTGGGTCAGTCACACAGACCAATGAGGAAATGTTGAAGAGGACAGTACACAGGGAAAATAGGCTTAGCGGGTACTCTTACCCGCACTGGGTGACGGGCTGCTTGGGGCGGTCCCCTCCATCTCCTCAAAGGCCTCCTTGTAGCTATGTAGATGGGGCTGCAGGAGAACACAGGGGAGGAGAGAAGGAAGCCCTGAGGAGAGGCTCCTCTTCAGGTGATCCTGGGCACGAAGACAGCAAGTCTGGCAGCCCACATATTCCCTCTCCTGCTTTACTCTCCACCTCACCCCACTAAGCCCAAACACTGGCTACTCACTGCCTCAACAACTCCTTATTGGTGGCTGAGGGGGGGAGTGGCTGTTTGGGAGGCCACACTAAAGCTCAGGTAGAACTACTTCAGAACAGTTCACAGGGGAGGCAAGAAGGAGGCCTTGTTTCTGCAGAACACTGCCCTAATCATGAGGTCGTAAGTGGGACCACCTACATCAGGCTATTGAAAAAGCTCACTCCTGGTTCCCGTGGCAGATCTGCCATGCCCAAGTCTCTGTAAGGGCATTTGGAAATGACGGGTTTTAAACCCCCTGGCAGTTCTTCTGCACACAGAAGTTCGAGGCCCACTGCCTCCGACGACTGAAATGTCTCAAGAATGGGATCATTTGGGCACAATAATTAAAACTCTCAAGAAGAGCCTTATATCAAAAACCTCAACAAGTCATTTGCTAGTCTATCTGACCCACTTTAAAGCTTGGGATCGCACAAGCCACGTCCAGGATGCTCATCACCTGAAGGGCGGAGTCAGTATTAAAGCAAGCGGTTGGGGTACAAACGTTCTGAAGAGAAGAGACCTCGGGAGGCCACTGCGTTTACCGAGAAGGCGATGGCAGTTGACCCTCAATCCCCTGGAGCTGCACCGTGGACTCTGCTCCCTGCCGTGGCCCCAGAACTCATCACCTCAGGGACTCACCTCTTTGGGCCGCCCTCCAGGATTGAGGGCAATGGTAAGAGCCAGCTCAGGGGAGACGCACTGGACTGGGGAGCGGACCCCAGGACTACGGGGGGATGTGGCCTCCGGAGACTGGTTCTCGTACTGTCCATCACTGGCTGCCCGCCTCCGCAGTGGGGCTGGGCGCTCTGTAGGCTGCCTCTCCCGAGCCTGAACCCCTGAGAGGAAGGTCAAGGCAGGAAGAGTAAGGAGCAGACTAAAGAACCATGCCGTCCCAGCTGACCCGTCCCCTCCCCCACAGGCGACACCCCAGCAGGGAGCTGGGCAGGAGCGGCCACATCTCCTTAGACCCTCACCATGCCTTCCTGTCCCCAGCTTAGTTCACACCCTAAATTTCCTCCAGTGGGTGGGGCGGGGGGGGGGGGACCTGCTTCGCCTGGCCTCTGCCTTCAAGAGGAGTCTCTTACTCTGCATAGGATTTGGACCAAGAGCACAAAGGACTGATACAAGAAACAGATGTCAGCTCCTTCCAGCCCCCAGAGGCAGAAGGCCAGAGCTTCCAGAGGAGGGAAGGGAGGTGGGGGGAAGAAGGGTCTCCAAGGCAACTGCATCAACCAACAAGCAACATGGAGCCTTTGGGAAGGGCTTTTGGAAAAGGCTAAATTGCATCATCTTGCACATGGTGCTCCCAGTGGGAAACAAAGGAATGACTGAGTCGTGCTCTGGAGTCTCCAGCCACAACTGGCTTCTGCGGTGGTTCTGATCTCAGGGGTTCCCTGGCTTTCATCCAGCATACCCCCGAAACCTCTAACCAACTGCCCCCCTATGGCAGCCCCTCAGCAGCCCACTTGCCCTCATCAACCCACTGTGGCTATGGCAATGGCAGAGGCCAAGGCCCCCACCATACCCTACCCTAGCAAAGAGCAAGCAAAGAGGAGCAAAGGGCTCCATCTTCCTGCCCCCACTTCCTGTTCAGCACACAACAAAGGCTGCCCCATGCTAGCCTCACCCTGCCTCCTCCCCATCTTTTCTCACCACAGCTGGGCCAAAGCATGGAGTCCATTAGCTTACTGTGCTGGCTTCCAGAATCCTAGAATACTGACTTCCCAGGTCCTGAAGCCAAGGCCCAACCCTGAGGGTGGGATCCTAGGCCTTAAAGTCTCATCTCTGCCTTTACCACCACCAGGACTAACTAAGGGGTTTAGGTCACATGATCTTGGGACATGAACACACATCTGGGACCCTCTCCTTAGTCACAGGTAGGAATGTGTGCATGTACACAGACATGTATAAATACACACATGCAACACTGGCCTTTAGGAACACAGCCAAGACAGCCTGGTAGGACTCACCCTTACAGAGCCTGAATCCCCTCTCATACTCTATAGTGGGATCTGTACAGCCCAGGTGGTCCATAACCCTTAGTCTGCCAAGGGCAACAAATGGTTGCCCTTCCTGCACTGGCCAGGGAGCCTTCCTGCTTATCACAAACAGCAAAGCGCTGGGCAGAATCATTTCACTCACACACAGTTAGTGTGATGTATATGCATGTGCTGTGATAGGCTCTCAGGGCCTGTCAGGGGATAGCAAAACAGGCTTGCCAATGGTGTTAGATGTAGAAAGAAGAAGACACACCAGGGTCTCTACTTTATGCTGTTACTCAGAGGCAGCCTGTCTATCTACACAATGGACATCAAAATGAATTTCATCCTACCGGTCCCAAACTGCTCTGCTCAAAGCAAACAAGCCCCTAATCTCAGAATGCCCTGATTTCTAGAAGAGAAAAACAGAGGGTGTGTCGGTCCTGAACAGGGGCTGCTGGGAGCATCCACAGGGAGTACAGAGTGGGTAGCTCTAGACAGCTGGAGCCACACCAAACTCTGCCGGCAACTCTAGGCTTCCAGAACTCATGCAGCCTCTGGCCTTAGTCCCGTTTCTATCCTCCAACCAGGCCCTGCCCAACTCAGGCCTCTGGGAAGTATGGGCCAGCCCTGCTTCTGGGTTCATTCCTGGCAGAAACATTAGAGAGAAGCAGACACGGCCGTTGCTTTTATAATAATATTGTGACAAAGGAGCCACTGGTCAAAACCTCTGGGTGTATGGAGTTGAGTTCAGCCCCAAGGTGAAAGGAAACATGTAAGAGCTGCCTTTGGTTCTGGGGCACCCCCACTCTGCCACCACCACTATAGGTTCTGGCAACCTCTCTGCTTTCTTAAGAGTGACTACTTCCTTGTCTGGGAGTCCTGTGTTGGCTTTTGGAAAGGAGGTCTGTTTCCATCAGAGACCTTTTCCGGGGTGTAGGGGAGCAGAGAATATTCTCACCCATCCATTCCTGGCACTGCCTTCAGGCCCGGGGCCATCGAGAGCAACAGCTGAGGCTATCTGCATGTGTGGTAGACCACCAGTAGAGGACATAGACTTGCTCAAGATAGTCAGCCACTTCATGAAAAGTACAGTTAAATCATCTCAGCTCCCTTCCCTGTCACTGCCAGGATGGCACATGGGAGCATGCTCTGACCAGAGGCAGGGGTATGGACCAAATGATCTCCAAAGTGTGAAAGGCCTTCAGGACAAAGTTTCCCTTTACAGAAGAGGAAAGACCCTACATTCCACTCCCACAGGGCTGATCATTCCCGGAGAGTGGTCCATGGCACCAGCAGCCGGTCAGGGCACTCAGTCTTGGAACACAGTGTCTCACTGTTGTCCCCCTTGGCAAGCCCATGGCTCACCCAGAGTGCCTGCAGAGCTACGGGCCCGCTCTTTAGTCTCTTTCTATGGGAGGGAGCCTGACACAGAAGAGGGGAGAGAAGAGAGCCTCATTGTTCCTCAGCCAAGTGGTGACTCTGGACATCAGCTTACAGCCAGGGTCAGAAAGAAGAGAGAGAGAGACAGAGACAGAGAGACAGAGTGGGGGGTGGGGAGAAAGGGAGAAATATCCATACAAACATAGTCTTAGCCCCATAGGAAGGGCCACAGGACATTGCTGTGGGGTGGCTTTAGTGATCTATTTGACCTCTAAAGTTCCTTACAGCAGCAGGTTTTAGGGTCGGAGGAATCTGAGTAGGAAAAGAGAGCCATCATTGAACCCTGGAAGGTTCTCCCCACCAAGCTGCTGAGCCCTGTGAAGTGGGATGCTCTGATGAAAGAAGGTGATCTTCAGGCTCAGAATGCCCCACAGTCAGCCCTGCATCATCCTCTATGGCACGGAATCTATCAGCCACACCTAGGGCCAGTGTCTGATCTTCCTCACCACCTTATGTGGTGTCACCTTAGCCTGGTAGTGGCCACATAAGCTTCAGACTGCGGAGTAATATACAGTCAGCCCCTGCCCTCACTGCCCCCAGGATAGTGCTGTACCTCTTCCCAAAGTGTTGTGATAATATCCATGTGCACATGAGTATGCATATGCATATACATGTACACACATACACACACACACACATACACACGCACGCACACGAACTTTCTACACACATTGGCAGAGCACCACCGCTCTTTCTCAGTCACACCAATGAATACCCAGAGCTACAATGTCACCACAGACATCAACTTAGGCCTCTCCCATAGACCCACATACTGGTCACCCCCACCCCCACAGACCCAACTCTTCTTTCCAGCCTTCCGATTTCCAAAAGACTGGATTCCTCAGCTCCAGGTGGTGGGACTGGGTGTCCGGCTGCATGCCCAGGGCTCCAGAAGTAAGGGGATCCAGGATGGAAGCCACCTGCTGGGCCAGGGCACTAGAAAGCCACACGCGATCACACTAGCAGCCCCAGGGCAAGCCATGCCAGCTCCCCTCGGGATGGGTCTACTACCCTAGAACATGACCAGACCCTGGTCCCAGCTTACCACTACATTCCCCACTGTTGGGCTGAGAAAAAAAAAAAAATTAGCAGAAGGAAAAGAAAGGAGAGGGAAGGACGACCTGCCAGAGTCATCTCCTGAATATGCATGGTCTGGGACAGGAGGGACTGGGACAGGACTGCACTGCTATCAGGCTTGGAGAGGATCCCTTTGCCTGGAGCTGCTTAAGGCTGTGGCATTGGGGAAGCCTGAGTACATGGTCTCCTCCCCAATGTTGGCATTCGGGCAGGAATGAGCAGGCAAAGGTTGAGAGCCTAGCAGCCTGCGTGTCTAAGAGCTGGGACACTAGCAGACATGGTCCTAGAACAGACTAACAGGAGCTTGATTAGGACCAGCGTATCTGCAGCATGTCGAAGCACCGTGCCACACATGCAAGGCAGGGCTTTCAGACTGGGAATGTGGGCTCTGAACTGCTGAGACACTAATCCAAAGTCACAGAGGGGCACAGGCAGGGTGCAGGCCAGGGGTGTTTCTCAGCAAGTACTGAGCCATCTCTCCCTGTCTTACATGTGGCGGTCCCAGGGAAAACACAGCCTGACTCCTCCTGAGCCTTGGCTCTGAAGCCCAAGCCCATCTGGGTGGCTGAGGATAAGCAACAGGGACCCTCACTGGGCACTTCACTGGGAAGACTACCTCGTCCACAGGGCACTCTGAAAGTTCCTCTAATTACTAGACCTGTGCCCAGCAGACAAGGCCAAGCTAAAAGCATCAGGCCTTCAGCCAAGCAGAAGGGAGGGGAGAGGAGGAAGGGGGTTGGGGAAAAGGAGGGCCAGGAAAGCAGGGAGAGGGAGGAGAATAGGAAATGGAGGGAAAGCAGAGCTACTTTATAGGAGAGCAGTAAGGAAGGCAGGAGAGAAAGAAGAGAGGAAAGTGCATGAGAAAGGTTTGGAAGGACTCTCATGGGAAAGAGGATGAGAGAAGCTGGGAGCTAAAGCAAAGGCCTGGAGCTGCAGAGGCGGAGAAGTAGAGAAACCCACCAGAGAGGGAGGCAGATCGGAGCCGGTGGAGAGGAGAGGGCCAGAAGCTGCCACTCTGCCTCAGGCCCTGCAGTCTGGCATTGTACACTGTCCACCCATACCCCAGGGGAGCAGGCAGGAAGGGGAGGCACCAGGCACGGAAAGCACCCCACCAACGGCACATGGGACAGGTGGACACAGATCACATAGAGAATGCAGGGGGGGCGAGGCATTCAACAACATGAAACAGAACAAAAACAAAGAAAAAAAAATCAGGGTTAGTCCTTGCTCTGACTCCAGGATCAGGCCACACACTGGAGGGAGGTGGGAAGGGAGGGAGACAAGAAAACAGGATAGTTTAGGGCCTTTGCTCCTCTGAAGGGCAGATGGCTTTCCTTCTAACCCCAGTAGAGAAAGGAGGTGGCAGGCATTCTGGGGCTTGGAGACTTCAGTCCCATTAGCCCTCACTTCACAGTCAGCCTAGGCTGTCCAAGAGCCTCCCTTTCTCTCAAGGTCACCCACCCCTTCCAAGATGGCCTACCAGTCTGATCCCAAGGTCACACTCCTGGCATCCCTCAGCCCTATGTAATTCGATCGCATTAGCCTGAGCAATCCTCTTCCCCTGGAGCCCCTCATTCTTTTAGTGACAGAAAACACTGGGTACCACTAATGGAGACCTTGGGGTAAACCTACAGGATGCTGTAGAAGGCTCTTTCCTCAATTTACCAATTATGAAGCTCCCTTTATACCTCAGAGCCCTCACCAGCGGCTGGTACTTCCCATGTGCATTCTATGCATCCACACCTGCTTGATTCCTCTCAGCCTTGCTAAGATCCAACCGCCTCCCTTAGTCACTGGTTGTTAGAATCTGACCCTCTCAGACACCTCTCAGGCTTCTCAAACTGAACTTGTCCCTCTAACCCAGCTCCCCCCAAGTTCTGACATCATCCAGGTACACCTCTATTATCTAGTTGTTCGGGACAAGGACCTGCTTTGTTTTTGTCTTTTTCTTTTCCTCTTACATTCCACAGCTAGTGGGTTTGTAAATCTTCCTGGCTGAACCTTCCAAATAGTCTACCATTTTCCTCCCATCTCCACTCTCTCATGCTGATCAATAGCAGCAGCTTCTGAAAGGGCCTCCTTCCTCCCGTCTTGGCCACACAGATACTTTTAGAAGAAGCCAGGTGATGTCACTGTTTGGATCAAATCCTTTCTAAGGCTTCTCATAACTCACACCAAAACTCCGAGTTCTTAGGTTCACCTGCCAGACCAAATTTAAGCTGGCTTCATTCCCATTACCTCTTAGACCTCACATGGGTCACTCTGCCCCTGCCATTCCAAGTACACTCCTGCCTCAGGGGCTTTGCACAGGCTGCTCCAGATAACACAGTCCCTCACTGCCCAGCGAAGTCTTTTCTGTCCATCCCAAGCACCCAGCCGTCTTCCACTCCCCACTGGCACTTCTCTGCTTTATCTCTAAGGCATTTAACTCTCCACCTGAAATATTATAATAGTCTGGTGGCCGACTCTGCCCTGAGGGTAAAGGTTTGATTAGTGATCATCATTTTCCCAGATCCTAGACAACCCGAATGAACACTCGAGCAATCAATGATGAAATGAATGAGCCTCAAACACATCCTTGTATGCAAGAATGAACTATCAAAGCTCTTTCTCAACTCAAGCCCTGAAACTTGATGCCAGTGCCCCACCCCATATTTCTCCAGCCTCCTCAGTTTTTTGAAGAACTATCTGAACTCTTAAACTCACCAGGTTTCCAGGCCTAGCCCCTCTTCTGCCCACCACTTTCTTCCTCTCCTATCTCTTCCTCCGTCTTCCATCTCCAGCTCCCCTCCATTCTCACAATGCTTACCATTACAGACAGTTTCTAGTGCCTTGTTCCCCACCTTAACTGCCACTCTGCCCCCTTTTATCATAAAACCACTCCAAAGAGTAGTTGGCAAGCTGTCTTCACTCCCTTTCCTCCCCCTCCCCAGCCACTCATGGTCTGGCTTCTGTCACCAGCACTCAACTGAAAATATGCCTTTGAAAATCCCCAGTCCACCTAATTGGCCAGCCGGATGGGTTTCTCTCCCCACCCCATCCCCGCCCCCATGATCTCACCCTCACCCTTTCTCCTTCAACTCCTTCCCCATCTTGACTTTGAATGACACGCTGCACCAGGCTCCTGTCACGGTGCCAAGCGCTCATACTCAGATCCCGCCAAGCCATATGTGGCCATTTTCCCGAGTTCTCTCTCTCCATGCCTATGACACAGACCTCCTCCAACTTCACCATTAACCTCCGACCTTGGGAGAAAATTCTAGAATCTACAACTTTTTAAGCCATACACCTCTACCTAAAGAGTCTCCATCACCTCATCTCAGACAGAATCTTGCAACCCCATTTTTTATCATATCAGCCCCCTCTCTCTCCCTCACTCTGTGTTAGGGGGGCTGAATTCTTCTGTTCACAAAGCCTTAGACCATCCTGAATATACCCCACCCCATTGGTCCATTTGTAAGCACATTGGTTCTGCTCCCTTAGTAGTCAAGGCACCATCTAGTCTCTTCCATGCCTAAAGTAGGCACTCTAATCCAGGATTCCATCACCAGGGCTATCTGATAAGCATCTCCCATGTTTCAGACCAGTCACCCCTGGTCTGCTGCCTTCCGGCTAGGACCCACCAGACACATCTCCAGAACTACCACCTCGACCATGGATCCTTCTCAGACTAAACCATCTAACGATTTCTTACATCACTACTCAGCACATCCAAGCACCTCAGTCTGAAATTTAAGACCATCCTGAGACAGGATGCCAGCTGCCCTTCCTGCTCCCTAGCCACTCACTGTTAGCAAATATGCCTTATGCCCTACTGTGAACCTACTCTGGCCAGGGACCTCTCGCTTTCAGAACTATACTCATTGTGGCTGGATCGTACACCACACTGCACCAGCCACTATGGCCTCCCAACATCTCTAGACAGCAATGATCTCTCCATTTCTCCCTCACGGAATTGTTTCTGCAACTCTTATTACAAATAACTTCATCCTAAAATTCTAGCTCTTTCCTCTCTCCTGAACCTGACTAAGGATAAGATATATATCTACCTTCTAATAAGCATTGAAATCTCTACTTCTAGAGGCATCAGATATAGATCCAAGCCAATCACAGAATCAGTAGCATGAGATACTACCTCCCTTAGACAGACCCCATCTCAGACTCTTCTTTCCTTTTTGCCTTGGCTGGGACAGGCAATCCAGTGTTAGGTGACAGTGGTGACACTGGGCGTCCACCTTTACTTTGTTTGCACTACAGGTTTCCGGTTAAGGAAATTGCCACTGCATTCTCAGAGCTTAAAGATCAAATGAGACAGGAGGGATGGGTGGGTCCAAATGGAATGAATCAGGACACAGTACTAGGGGCTGGAGACCAGCCAACAAAGAAAATGAAGACTGGAGGAGTAAAATACCGGAGAAACCAGGTCAAGGTCATGGCCTTAGGGAAGGCTCTCCCTCAGATCTGAGCTTCCCAGGCAACTCAATGGATTCTTACATGCTAACCCTGGCTACCAGAATGTTCTTCCTGTGCCTTTGCCTACATAAGCAATGAAGAGCCACTAAAGGATGCTAAGGGTACTGCGAAAGCAGAACCTTCCCAATACAAAAAATTCTGTTCCTGACAAAGCATGGACCAAAGTGGGGGATTTTATATCCCTGGTAACCAGACAAAATTGTCCCCTCTGTGAAGCTCCTCTTATTTCCTGGCCGAGTCATTTGATGCTGATGGAGATTGGTAACAAGGTTAGAGAACAGAGACATGGTGCCAACAGTATTCTTCCTCCCTGTGACTTCACAGCAGCCAACACCTGAGCAGCTACAGAATATGGAAGTTGACAGTGAAACCTTCCAAAACTAAAAGGAGACCCTGCATGGAGACCCACTACAAGAAGGTCCTCCTCCCAGGCCAGTAGCAATCTGTAAGGCAGGGTTCCAGAAAGGGAAGAAAATGCATCCTGCCCTGCCCCTCCAGAAGTCTCCTAGATCTGCTGGATCTGCTCATCATTACATTGGGGTGTCACTGTCCTTCAGCACCCTGCAAATACTGGGAGGAGAATGGCATACCAGAAAATTGGGGGGGGGGCATCTCTCTAGAGTAAAGCTGGTAAGAGTTTCAGCTGACAGAGTGAGCGAGAGGGTGGCCTTAGGTGCCCAGATGTAGGAGGAAGCAGAAGTCGGGGCCCCCATCTGGAACATCACACTAAATATTTTTGCCCCAGAGTCACAGAGATAGAGGTCTAGGACCTTGAGGCTCAAGTAAAGCAAAGACACTATCCTGGAAGAACCATTCTCCAAAGAGGCAAGGCCCCAATGGCCACTTTTTATGGTGTAAATATTTCTGCTATGGCCCACTGCAAGCTGCCAAAGAGTAAAATCAAGGTAGAGGGTCTCTGAAGTACTGGAGCATGGTGTCCCCAGCCCATACCCAGCCTTGGGCCCAACCCAAGAGCCAACTGCTCTGCTGAACTGCTTCCCCAAGTCTGCATGCATCCTTCCCAGAGAGGGTGTCTCCTGCCTTGCAGCTGGCATGGTGACTCAGCTGCCCCTAAATTTAGGAAAAGGAGTGGAGGGCAGAGCCAGCTGCCTGGCTTCCTCTTCTCCCCAAGCTGCCCCACCCTATCAGCAGAGTGGCCTGGCACAAGACTTACCACCACAGTCTTGGGGTCAACCCCTGCCTGGGCTTCACCTCACAACCAAAGCAAACTGCAGGATTTCCCACCCACTTTGGCTACCAATGGAATCATCATAAACTTAGGGCATCCCGTGCTTGTCCCACCCAAAACATGGCCCTGGCCCTGTCACTTTCCTGGCCTTTCCTTCCCAGCAGGCTCCTCTGTAGGTCTCTCTCTGGAGCCACCCATACAGAGTGGGTCTCAGCAAGAACTGACAGAACAGCTGAGCAAGGAGACCTTCACCTCACCAAGGGACAAGACTTCCATCACGGTGAATACCAGACAGAGCCCCACTGGTTCAGGATACTCTCACAGGCCTCCTGGGAAGTGCTTACAGGGAACAAAATCTAAAATCCTCCTTCCAGCCTTTTCTATGGTGGCCATGAACTCTGAGGACAGTGAGTATTGAGGCAGCTGAAGTTTCCTCTCTGCTTAAAGCATCTAGCCTCCAAATCACTGTCCCTAGGAAGCCTTCCCTGATTAACTTAGGTGGTAAGCTTTTTCCCAGGACCTTTGTCCTGCTCTGTCACTGCACAATCTGCCTTCTGCTAAAACCATCTACAGACCTATTCTCTGACCAAACTACAAACTTCCTGAGGGCAGGCATGGATAGACACTGACCCAATGCCTGACTTGTTGCCTAATAGATGACCTATACAGGAAGGGATGGCCAGGTGCGCATTCCCAAGCCCTCCCCAGGCTGAAACAGTGCTGTCAAAAGCCCCTAGGCTGTGAAATGCCCACCTCTCCCTCTCCTCCAATAGACTACAGAGACCAAACAGGAGAGGGGAGGGGAGTTAGGGAGGGGTTATCCAGTTCTCATGGTCCCCAAAGCTGTTGTTACCTGCTACCCGGTGGGCTACCAGCCCTTCCAGGTTCAGCGGCTCTTCCTCTGGAGTTCGGGAGGGTACTGAAGTAGTTTCCTTTGGTGGGAGCTGAGGCTGAGTGATGAGACCAGGGAGAGAGGCTGGGGGCTCCAGAGGCCCCGCAGGGCTGTGAAGGAAGGTAGAAGAGCCTGGACTCTTTGGATGGAAACTCTGGTTGGATCCAGCTGAACGCAGCTGATAATCATAAGGTGAATAAGACCTGCCAGAAGAGACCGGCTCCGGAGTTCCCAGGGAATGCCCGCTGGGGATATAGCCAGATCGGGCCTGGGTCAGTGGGTGGGACTGGCGGGAAGAGCCCAAGAGGGGCTGGGAAGAGAGTGGGGAAGCCCCTGGCCAGGCCCCAGGGACACTCTGGGACTTGTGCAGAGGGGCAGCAGCTGAGGCTGGCTCCAGGTCCAGCATCAGCATGTTGAGGGCTTCAATGGACTGCTCGATCTCCTGCTGGGAGGCTGCCCTTGGGAACTCGGGTAGAGCTGGTGTGGGGGTCTCTGCTGACAGCTGGGGGCTAGGCTGGCTGCCGGCAAGACTCTGCAGTGGAGCTCTTTCCTGCTGGCGGGGAGGTGGTTGAGGCTGCTGTTGCTGCCATGAATTCAGCCCTCTCTGCACAGCCTCCCGGCTGCTGCCCCCACGGGTGGGAGCTTGGGGCAGCTGGGGCTCCACATCAGGAAAGGACTGCGATCGGAACAGACCGCTGGGGTCGTAGCCACAGTGGGTGCTGGTTACTTGTTGTGACCAGGCTGGGTGGGGTCCCTCACGCTGGTAGCCAGCTAAACCCTCCTGAGCAGAGTAGGAGGGCCGCATGGGGGCCGAGTGACCACCATGGACAGGCACCACCCGGTTAGCAGACTCATAGGGGTAGCTTCCACCATTGAGCATAGTTTCTGTAGAGTAGGGCTTGTCCAGACCGTTGGTCAGTGGGGACAGGGTCTCTGGGTAACCACCTTCGCTGGTGTTGGTGACCCCATCCAGGGAGGACAGCGTGCCCATGCTGCCACCACTCTGCCCATCCTGGATGGGCAGCTCATCATCCAGAATGTCTGTCTCCCGCTCAGATGCCAGAGCCCCACCGTTGACGTGAACTTGGGCTGGGACGACATGCCGGCCAGGGGAGGACACCGTCGGACCCCCAGCTGGGTGGGATCTGAGTTGCTGAGCCCGATACATGGCCCCTTGCTTCTCTCTGTCTACACCAAAGCCGCTTAGCAGACGATCCAGTTCCTTCTTCTCCTGGGGACTCAAGGCAACAGGGGCAGTGGTGGCCCCAGAGACATGCTCATCGGTCTTGTCTGTCTTGGTGGAGGCTGTAGAGTTGCCAGAGTCACTGCTCACAGACAGTGTGTGTTCCACGTGGTTGGGAGTGGCTGACAGGGTAGGCCGTGCAGCAGTGACAGGCACTGAACTGCCATTCAGGGAATCCTTCTTCTTCACTTTGGCATACAGGCTCCCATCCAGCGGCCCTTGAGTGTGACCCACCACTTCTGCAAGGGTGACAAGGAAGACAACAGGCAAAAGATGTCAGCAGGAGGCAGGGGGACTCATCAGTGATATTCTCTGAAAAGGGTCCCACTCAGATCTCTTCTCACTACCCTGAGGATGGCAAAGGAGAAGTCCACCAGGCTCCCCTTGCCAAGCTTTTGGGGAGAGCCCTCACTCACACTCAGCTTCAAGCAGGGTACAGCGGAAGACTGTGTAGACTGGCTCAAGCCAGTGCCCAGCTGTGTGGTATAACACCAGCTTCCTACTCATAAAGGCACAAACTACTCCACGGGCCTTAGCAACCTTCTTTTTAAACTGAGGGCGAGAGGCTAAGGAGATGCTCAATGGGTAAAGTATGTGCTGCACAAGAACGAGGACCTGCGCTCAATCCTCAGCACCCACATTTAAAAAAGAAAAAAAAAGTCAAAGACAGCTACATCTCTGGGACTTGACGGTCAGCCAGTTTGGTAAGACATTAGCCTACCGGGACCCATGATCTTCTGTTACCATGAGCTCCTTTAATTACTGAGAAGGGACATCCTGAGCCTACTTAGCCCCTTCACTTCAGGATGCTTCCTCTGCTCTCATTCCTAGGAGTCCTGCCCTAGATTAGAGGCAACAGGGTCAGGGGCTGAGGCGGTCCCTCAAAAAAAAACAAAAACCACAAACGCACACACACAAAGCTCATGGAAGGGTTAAGTATGGGGACCTAGACCTCCCCTAAGACAACCTCCAAACTAGGAAGCCACAGAGAGTCCCAGAGGGTGGCAGGAGGGCACGTAGGATGTGAAGGTATAAATACAGAGACCCAACCGTTCCCTGAAAAAAAGCATTCATAGAGGGGAGCTGGAGAGTCCCGGGGGTGGTTGGGGACTGGGCAGGATCCACTCACACACAATGTGGGGCAAAGAGGCCAAAGTAAGTAAAGGCTAAGACAAACTGGCTCTGGCCTTCCACAACCTAGTTTAGCTCAATACAAAGAATTTGCCAGAACAGTTTGGACAATGCCATTCTTCCCTCCCACTGTCACATTTCCCGAAGTTTCTCCATATTTCTCCCAGAGCACTGTTCCCATCCTTGTGGACTCCTAGTCCACACCAACAAGCTTAATCCAGGACAAATAGGCCTCTAAGGAAGGGAAGGAAAGTAGGGGTGGGACTGTGGGGGACCCACAGAAGCAAGCACTCAGATCCCTGCAGCTCCCTGGATGAGAAGGTTGGACTTCAGCTCCTTAGCAGTACCCTCGCCAAACAAGAGAAGTTCTGTCCCTATGGGATAGGACAAGGGCGGGTATGTGGGGTGCTAGGCCCAGGCCAGAGCAGTAGTGGAAGCATCTTAAGCATGAGGTTTTAGGGGTATCCTTTTGTCTGCAGAGAGCACTGGGGACTCCCTCAAGAGCAACACTTTCTCTGAAAGGAAAAAGTGAGTGCAGAGTGGCTGGGGTCCAGAGGGCTGACTCAGAAACAAGAGCTGCCCCGCCCCTGCCCAGGCAGTTCAATGACTTCACACCCTAAAGAGTCAGCAGCCCAGCTCCACCTCCCCCAACACACCTCTCTCTCTCTCTCACACACACACACACACACACACACACACACACACCTCCTCTCCTGACTCTCCAATCAAGACCCCAGATGGCTGCACCAACTCTAGCCAGGACCCTCCAGTCATACACAAAGCCAGACCAAGAGCCGTGAGAAACACCACAGAAATCAGTCTGACAGACACAGCAAGATGTGCATACACCGGGTGCTCACAGAGGGAAGAGAAGCTCAGTGAGAAGGTAGGGTCTGTTTAACACATCCAAACACCAGTCACAAGAATGCAAGACCCTTCTCTGTGTACCACATATGTTGCTCGGCATTTCACACATGTAATATTGCAAGGCCAGTCACTCAAGTAGGATTGTGCCTCCAGGAAAGATGGAGAAACAGAGGCACAGATCAGCAAAAGAATGTGTGGTACCTGCAAAAGCCAGGCTCTCAGTGAGAACTCATTTACTTTAAAGACCATGAAATCTGGATTCCACAACTTTATTCTTACATTACTTACACAGAGAGAGAGAGAGAGAGAGAGAGAGAGAGAGAGAGAGAGAGAGAGAGAATAAACACACAAAAGGCAGGAATGATCCAAAATAAATATTTAAATTTAAAACCACAAACATTTCAAGAAATACAAATGATCTTGCCATACCCAAGAATTATCCCTCGGGCCAAAAGTGAGAGCCACTGAAAACAAACCCTCATACAGAAGCTTATGGGCAAAACCAAGTTATCAGACGACCACAAAACAGGAATGCCTCAATTGGTGGCACTGTGCACGAGGGCCCAGATGTCACAGGCTACCTACCACATGTCACTCAAAAGCTCTCAGAGATGCTGGCCAGACAATGCACTCCAGCCTACCATGCATGTACCCCAGGCCTATAGTACTACAACTCTGCCCCCAGTTTCCAGGCTTTAGGATCTACACAAGCAACCAGCCCTGAGTGACACAGGGCAGTTCTGCCCAACTTCCCAGGGCTGTGGCCTGAGAGTACCACCAGTCTACCCTATGCCAGATTCCTAAAGGAGACTGCAGTGGACCCTGCATGGCTGCCTCTCTGTCTTCCTTGCCCTTGTCTCCAGAGGAGTAAAGTACAGGACAGGAGGCTTCCCTCTAGCCTTGTGTCTCTGAGAACTGGCTCCCTGTTTACTGGCTGATTCCAGAGGAGACAAGTACCAAAACCAAACCAACGGCTGCCACCCACTGAGATTTCTGAGGTGGTCTCTGAGGGTGGGTCCCTTGGGCCAGTGAGCAGGAAGAGCTGCCTTCCCTCCTCTGAGCCCAGGTGGCTGAAGACCTTCCATGCAGGCTACAGAACAGATGCCATGGCATCCCTCAGGGCAGGACACTTCCTCTATAGACTACACAGCTCCACCTGCCCTGCCCTGCAGCTTCTTCACTCAGCTACTGCGGCCATGACAGCCTCTGGTGATGATCTGTCTGAGCACTTCCAGACCATGCCGGCATCTACCCAGGAGTCTGTAAAAGAAGAACATTCCCCAGGGCAGGCAAGAGTATGCAGGCTGATTCTCACCACCTGACCCCCTGCCCCCTCCTGGCTCCTCCTTTCCCCTCTTGGCCAGGCCTCACTCTTCATTGATTTTGAAAATGTCAATATTAAACTTGTTCTGCCATGTACCTTATCTCACGTGGGCTATTGTTCTCAGCAATGTCAGGAATATCAACTGCCAAGCCACTGAGTCTTACAGAGAAAATCGAAGAGGTGTAAATTATTTAATTAAATACTGTTTGCTAAATACACATGCAAACATCTCCTGCTGTCCTCCAGGAGGCGGCTAGTTGCTCCTGGCTGCCTAGTGCTGGCCACAGGGGTCTCCCTCTCAAAGCTACCGCCCCGCCCTTCATTGAATGGCTCTCTACCTTGTAACAAGGGCAAAATCAAGGACACACAGGCCTGCCCAGGCCCCAGCAAGAGCTTCACTCATAGCCCAGTGAGCAGTACTCAACCTGTGGAGCACTCTCACCATCCTCCTCTTAGAGACATCCAGATCAGTGCCTCCAGCCTCCCCCTCCGCGCCCCACCCCTGCCAACTCCCCCCCTCCCCTCCCCTGCCAGGGCACACATTCTCCGAACTCCCTCTTCCCACCACAGTCACATTAAAACCTATTTAGCGGGACCACAAGAAGCCGGAATACAAGGCTGGTCTCAATCCATCAAAGCAGGAAGGGCAAAAGAGAAAGGCAGACACCGGTAGATAGGAGTGGGATAAAGTGGCAAGGAGAAGTGGGGGACCTGTGAGGGGGTGGGGGAGGGGCACTGAAGGCTCATAAGCTGAGGAGTCACCAGGCTCAGCTCACCCAAGTGCCGGCAGCCAACACAAGCATTTCAAGTAAAGCCACCTGAAGTAGGAAGGAGCTCCTGACACAGACAGGACTGGCACAGAAGAAGGTCAGGCTGGGAGGGGTCATGGGTCCTGGCCAGATGACAACAGAGTAGAACCATTAGCAATATCAGACACTCAGATTGCCATCAATCCAGGGTAGCAAGCAAGGCCCCAGGCCCCAGGCCAAGCTGGCTGGGCATCCTCTTCTGTCACAGGTGTTAGCCTGTTCATTTCTCCAGGAAACTGACAAGTTCACAGTGGGCTTCAGGCCCCACTCGCATCGTCTGACTATCTCCTTTCTCATTCTAGCAGCTTCTGGAACAGGGACTCAGCCTTGGATGCTGGACTTGGTTGCATGTGCCGTACTGAGGGGCCCTTGCTCCACCAGGGCAGGGATCCAGATGGGCGAGTCATGGTTTTGGAGAGATCTGAGGAAAATCCCCAGCTGACTTGGATGTGGACCCACATGCTGGGGCTCCCTCCCAGCAGCGCCCTGTGGGGAGGTATGCCAGGCACTAACAACAGTGCCGCTACGGGTCAGGACGCAGACAGGGCATAGCACCCTCTGACACACAGAATAGGAGAGGAGTGGAAGGTGCTAAAGTTAATCAAGTCTTTGGGAAGTGTTTCGAATTATGAAGAATGCAGATCCCAGGGCCCACCTGAAGGGTTCTCACTGGGAGGCCTGAGCTTGGGCTGAGCCTCAGCCATGTAAACATGCTATCCATAGCTTTGAGATCTGAGATTTGGATCCAAATGTGGAGCAGGGAGAGGCTGCCTGTTGCAACATCAGGACAGCAGCCCAGCCATGAGGAGTAAGAGGTGCTGGGTTGGCTGGCTGTCAGAAAGGCACCCCCTTTGTAAGGAGGACTCCCCAGAGGAGAAACCCAACCTGAGCAGCCAGCCGGTGTGTTTGGAAGAGTAAATGATTTATGAAGGGTTTCAAGATGGGGCCCCCAAGTGATAAAAAGTCCTTTGGGTCCATATCAAACAAATAGCGATTCATTGGAATACATTACCCAGAGCAGTGATGACCACCCAACGGGCAAGGAAATCAATGCAGTATCAAATAGAAGCGGCATCATGCCCACCTGGACACTGGCAGTTTGGAGGCAAATAGAGCTTTTTGAGGGGCAGGGAGGACCTGCACTCCTTAAACGTAAGCCTGGAGGCACAGTGTGATAGTACAGGCCTCTAATCCCAGCACTTAAGTAGCTGAGGCAGGGGGGTGGTGAGTTTGGGGTAACACTGGGAGATTAAAGGTGCTGTGTGACTGGGAGGTAGAGGAACCGTGAGAAGTGAGACTGGGCCAAGAGGCAGCTGGGAACGCAAGCTTGGGTTGTGTTCCACCTTTCTCCATAGACCCTGGGCCCACCATGGAGATGCTGGAGATTAGGGGTAAGGCAGTGAAAGTGGTAACATGTGGTAGCCAGCAGGTGAGACTGGCAGTTACCAGGAGGGTCACAGAGATGTGGTTCTGAAGAGGACAGAGGGAAAGCATGTCCTCTTCCATCCCTCATACCAGGCACACCCATCACTCAGAAAAAAGGAAAAAAAAAAAACAGCCCCCACCTGAAAATGGCCTAGTCAGCTTGCATCAACTACTTAAGCCATTTGGAGCAGCCTCCAAGCTGCATGTGAGGGTCTGGATGCTTACTCAAAGGTTTGCTGAGTGGCAGCATTCAAGAGCTAAGCCCCTGGAGCAAGGCCTGGCACACCCAAGCACACAGACTCTGCTTTCTGTCTTCCAACAGCTCTCTTTACCGGAGGGTGAAGCCCAGCCCTACTGATGGACACACCAGACCTTTTATCATCTGGCCCTGCCTGCCTTCCAAAGCCTCCTCTTTGCAGCCCTCAACACCCCACACAGCCTCCACTCTATTCTTACTAGGCTATTTCTGTACTCTTCTCTCTGGCTCACAGCACATGCTGTTCCTCCTCCTGCAAGGCCCTTGCTCATCCTGCTCCTGAGCATCTCGACCCCACTGCCTCCTTCTTCAGACTCAGGAGCAACTTCTTGGCCCTTCCCAATAGGATAGTCCATTCCCACTGCCCTGTGAATCCACCACACACTGTGCAGCCATTACTGACAACTGCGTCTGTCTTCCCCAAGAATCAGAGTTTCCCAAGGAAAGGCCTCTAGCTTATCTCTCTCTTGCCCTGGTACCCGGATGGTGCCAGACACCCTGTGATCTCTATGAATGGAGCCTCTCGGAGTTCCATGTGACCCTATAGCATATCTGTGTGGAGAACTCAACCTGCACATATTAGATACCCCCATAATCCTCCTTGCTTTACATTTAAGTAGCCCCAAAAGCTTGTGATAGTTCTGCCAGTCATCTTCCTCATACAACCCAGTAGACAATCAAAGGTTCTAGGTGAACCTCAAGCCATCTGCAAATGATTCTCCCTAAAAGTACTACAATGAAAATATTCATGAAGCAGGGAGTCCCCCTATTTCACAGCATGGCAGTCCCTGTAAATTGAGTTAGGCAGCACCTAGCCCATACACCGACCTAGTTACACTACAGGCCAGGGAACAATAACCTTCCTTGGCCAAGGACATCCTGGGGTATCTGATTAAACTCTAGAATATTATTTTTGATGTACATGCATTTTGCTATAAGTACAGGAGTAAATTAACACTTCAGAGTCTATCTATGGGCCCCAAGTTAAGACATGTTGTCTACATGTTAGGGTGTTGCTTCTGGGATGCCTTGGACTCAGGACTGGTGTGAATAATCCAAGCTCCATGCAGAAGGAGAAGATCACACTGACTGGATGTAAGCCTTTGGGGGACCCACAAGCTTCCTGCCCAGAGCACACTAAAAGCTTTAACCAACCTACAGGAGGACTGATAAAGCCAAGAAGAAGGATTGTCTATGGCCCAGCAACACCAGGGGCTCCTGAGATGGCTTGGCCTGGGTTGCAGGGACCTCCTGGGCTCGGTGGCCAGCCTGGCTTCTATCTGGGGTCACCTCTCATCTATAGCCATCTAGAAGGCTGTCAGCTCAAGCTGCAGAGAGCTCTGGGAATTTCTCCAAGGAAATGAGCATCCTCTGGTGTCTGAAGACCAGCAGAATGAGAAGTTGAAGGGCCACACCCAAACCTCTGAAGGAAACCATAGAGGGGACACAGCCTCAGAAACAGGAAAAAGGAGGCATTGGTACATACCACCCTGGGGATCTAGATCCACAATCAAGATCTGTCTACTGGTATGATATACATAATGATATACATAAGCTTGGGACCTTGGGTCCCTGAAGGCAGGGGACAGATAAGCCTACATGAGGCAAAAGAGACCCCTGTCATTTTGTCACCCTGAACAGCTTGCATCTGAAAGAACCCATCATGTCCATAGAGAACAAACAGAAGGGAACAGGACTGGGACTGCTGTGGTCTTTTCACAGGTAAAGGTCTGTCCTGGTAAGTAACCTCACCAGGGTCACACACAATCCGCCTCCATGGATCCAGGAAGGGTAGGGTGCTATCCCATCCTGCTGAAGCAAAAGAAATGGGTGGGAGGAGGTGGGAGATGCAACATCCAGAAACAGCACATCTGGACTGCTGGCCATGGAAGTCAACTTTGAAAGAAGAGAAAAGACTACAGCTCCTGTTCAGCTCTGCTGCTCCAAACTTGGGAGTAGCTGAATTGACACCTGGAGGCACTCAAGGTCAGCTGAGCAAAAACGGGCCATTTTAAAAGCCTCAGGCTTGTAGATCTGAAAGGCTCACAGGGTTCCACCACCCCCACCCCCACCCCCACCGCCCCCCCACCATCCCGCACACACTTTATACGTGACAGTGGTGCTCAGGAGTTCAGAGGAGCCAAAGGTCACTCTGCAAGGACATGGCAAACTGACACCTGGCTCTCTGTGCAGTGCTCCTGGCTCCATGATGGTTCAAGGTGAAGACGGTTGGAAGAGTGGCACCTGAGAGGAAGAAGTGGAGGGTGGCTCTCCAGCTATGCTAGGAAATGAAGAACTTCAAGGCAATATGATCTATGGGGTCCACTACAGTAATGGTGACAGATGTATCCTCCAGGCCTTCCTTAGGAAGGACCCGAGGTACGGTTCCCACAGACCATCCTAATTGGATTAACACTATGCCCTCCAGAGAGAGGAAGTGTGAGATGATGGCTGTGACCTTTGTTTCAGACCCTGCCAAGCAGGGACCCTACTTAGAAGGCAAATGACCTACCCTGGTCACACATCAGCCTGTGCCCACAGGACAAATGTGAATTTTCCTGGCCAGACTCAGCCTGTCTTGTCCCATGGAGCCCAGCAAGCTGGCACCTGACTCCCCAGCCTGGTGCTATAACCAGAGCCTGGTGTACCCACTCCCTGCCCTCGCCTATCCGAGCACCAGATAGTCCAGGCACATTCAGGATGGTAAAAATAGCTACCAAGTCCTCTGCCAGGCCAGGATGCTGCCTGGGCACTCAGAGAGAGCCCTAGCCAGAGAAACAGCAGAGTAGCCAAGAGCCCTGCCAACAAAGATGGGGAGAAAGCCATGAATGGGAGCATTAGGGTCCTCCCTGAGGACCCCACAGTTTTGTCTACAAAATGAGGAAGTGCCCCAAATAATATTTCACAAGTCGCCTATGCTGGACTCTGGCAACATCCCTTCTGCCCACCCCATTTTTACTGAAGAAGAACCATTGCCCAGAGAGACAGGACGACTCAGATCCACCATGCTCCTCCACCCAGCTGCCCTTCCACCAAAAGCTGAAGTCATAACATGTCCCAGAGAGCATCTCCAGGAGGGGACAGCAAGCAAGGTGGGCACAGCATGTTCCAGTGCGCTCAGAGTCAGCTGAACACAGACTCACACCCTCCCAGTGTCTGATCGGAGGGACTCCAGGCTCCAGGCAGAAAGCCCCCACCCCAGGTCCAGCAGACAGGAGACACATAGCAGACAGCATCACGACTGTGCTTACCCTCTGAACAGAGCTGGAGAAAGGCTGTGGGAACTCTGATTTGTCCCTTCTGCTTCAAGTTTCAAGTAATTTCCTGCCGGACTACAGTTCTCAGGCTGAGTGTCCTCCTTGGGCTCCCTGGGACTGTCAGGGGTGGGAGGAGCCAGTACAGACTGGCCCTGCGCGCGCACACACACACACACACACACACACACACACACACACACCCCTCCCTCCCTCCCTCCCTCCTCCCTCCCTCCCTCTTTCCACTCTAGCTTGCTCTCTCCCCCCTCTCGGCTCAGGCTCACTTTGGCTTGTAGGAAGCCAGTGGGATCAAACTCTGTCTGTAATCCCAGCCAGCAGGGTCCCCTGGGCTTCACTTATCATCCTGCAGCTATGCAGCTCTTGAATGACATCACAGTGGCTTCCCCTCCAGCCCATCCCTGCTTAGACCCAGCCCCAACCTCAACCCCAGCTCAACCTGCCCCAGCACAGGGGTGGACTCCAGACTCCCAGCCCAGGCTGGCAAAGCCCCAGGCAGCTCAAAACTTCAGACAACAAGGGGAGAGACCCCAGAGCAAAGGGAGCCTGAGCCCAAAGGGATGAGCAGGGCTATCAGGCCCTGAGAGAAAGGAATATTATTTGCAGGACTGAGATTTCTTTCCCTAAATTTTCCACATTTTTCCCACTCCCAGCAAACGGACGGCAGAGCAGATGACAACAAATTTCCAGCTGCTGAGCAGTAAGGTGGAAAGGGTTTTTTCCTCCCCTCCCCACCCCGACTCCCGCCACCTCCAAGCAGAGTCTAGGAGCCAAGACACTTCCGTGGCTTAGAAAAAGGAAAAGAGAAAGGTCCTGTACATCCCAGAGAGGGCTGGGGTGCCACTGGGCAGGACTCCGGGAGGGGGCAGAAGTCCCAACTGCTTTGGATTCTAGCCCAGGAACCTTGACACACTCTGAATGAGGCTGCTCAGAATGCTAGTGGGTGTCTGCCTGGAGAGTCTGCAGCAGCCTGGCTGTCGGTGCTATTCATTGCCATCTGTGGCCGTCGCAAACAGCAGAACCACTTTTCAGAGGGTTATGATGCTCACTGTCCCAGCCAGCCAGATGTGTGGCCAACCACTCAGAAACACACAGGCAGGTGTCTGGAAGTTCCCATCTAAAGTTTGGCTTGCCCTACAAGGTGAGATTCCCAAGGGATAGCTGCTGGGACACCAGGGCCTTCGATGATGTTTGTGACTTACACGGATCTCAGTTGAAACTTCCAACTCAATACCCAGGCTTAGCAGCCAGACCAGTGAGGACTTTGTTTCTTTCTCCCTCTGCTCTCCCTTGGTCCCCATTCCTTGGTGACACCCTGGTACTTCCATAGCTTAAAACTATAGCCACTCTGCACCTGCCCTTGCAAGCTCAGGAGGGAGAGCCTGCCAGGGAAAGACCCTGGGCTCTCCAGGTCCCCCTGTGCACCAGCCACCACACACTAGCTTCTTTGTTGCCTCATAGTGACAGTTGCTTCCTAAGAATATAGAAGAAATACGAAGCGGGAAACAAGAATGTTACTGGGCCCTATAGAAGGCCCCTGCCGGGCCTTCACTCACGACACAGCTAAGCAAGCAAGGCAGGCAGCCAGGGTCATAGACTCCAGTGTTTTTTTTTTGCAGTGTTAGAAATCAAACCCAGAGCCTCAGACACGCTAGGCCCGCATTCTATTCAAGCTACAGCCCTGGTCCTTGGACTTTAACAAACCATTAAAGACAGGGAGGGGAAAGGGGGCTAGAAAAAGTGTCCTATATCTTGGATTCCAAATCGGTAGAGCCCATAGTCCTTCAGAACTACTGCAATAGCCCTCATCACCACAGCACCTCCTAGAACTAACCAACGAAGCCCAGGCTCCCCCAATGACATGTCTGCCCCAACCCAGCCCCAATTTGATTTCATTTGCCCATCTGAACACCATCTGTAGTATTTTGTGAATTACTAAAATAAATTTAACTTAAACCAGTCCTGAGCACCAAAATGAGATCACAGACTTGTTATGCAAATTACATACAGTTTCCTTTTCCTTTGATTTTTAAAAAATCTTTTGATAAAGGATCTTATGTAGCCCAGGCTGGTCTTGAACTCACTACATAGCAGAGGATGACCTTGAATTCCTGATCCTCCTGCCTCCACCTCCTAAGGGCTTGGATTACAGATGTGCACCACCATGCCTACCTACATGTTCCTAATATATATCATCATAGGCACTCCTGAAGCCAGTTCATAACAAACGAAGCAGCCTGGCCCGTGTGCAGTACAATAGAAAGCACTAGGTACGAGAACAAGTGCCATCCATCAGTGAACCCAACCTGATGGCCTTCAGGAGGCAATGGAAGCCCTTGGAAGTCCTCTAACACCCTGATTGGCTAGACACGGTCTTCTTTTTGGAGACTAATACAGGAGGTTTGAAGCACATTCAAGTCTAGCCTGGGCTACATAGTGAGGTCCTGTGTCAAAGAAAGAAAGAAGGGGGAGGGAGCAGGTAAAGAGAGAGGGGCAGGGAGATCCTGGCCTCAAGGCCCCAGTTCCACCTCCCCCCCCACAAATAAAGACAGAAGTCTCAGTGGCTTGGGAATCTGAATTTTAAAATGTCCTTGTGGGCACAGCCAGGTTTGGCCGATGATGGTCCTCATGAAATCTAAATACTTCCTGTTATGTGACCTTACCATCTCCTCAAGAAACAGGTGGCTCTTAGCCCTCATTGGTGTCATCTCTCAGCTGACATTATGGTACCCTTTGGGTGGCTCAGAACAAACCAACATCCTCCATGAGAGCCCTACAGGTCCTCACTCAGGGTGTGCCCTGTGTTCTGTGCCCTCTTAGACAGTCCGCCCTCACTGGCTCATCTGCACCACTTGCTCCCAGGGCTCCTTGTCACTCTCACAAGGAGCATCTACCACATTCCACATGAGAAGTATGCTACCCCATACTGTTTGGAAGCCAGACTTTTGATAACATGGCATCAGAGTATACCTAGCCCTATTGTTTATGCCAATGCTTCATCTGCTAGGGACGTAGCCTCTAAGAACATAGCATCTCAGTAGCCCTGTCTCACTGGGCCAATACAGGCCACACACCAATGCTCGCTGCAGGTTATATAATTTAGCCCTCCTTTTCTTTGCTTAAAAATGATGGCACTGAATGTCCAGCTTTATAAGAGTCTCATGAAATGATCCAGTCCTGGAGAATGCAGTGTCACTGAACACTGAAGCTGTTCAGTACAGCTCTGCTCTGACTTCTAAAGCAGCCAGCGTTCCCTGCATCCAAGAGACAGCCCTGAGCATGGTAGTTTTATGCACAAGTTCTAGCCTCTAGAGGCAGGGAGATGGACCCAGAGATCTTGTGGCTATTTCCAGGTGCCCAGGATTCATCGAGTCCTCAGATTTGCTGCCACTGTGGGCAGCCATCCCAGGCCATTTCCTAGAATCACAACACAGTCATCCCAGGGACATCCTGAATTCAGCCGCTGGCCTACCCAATCCCATGCATCCAACTCTGGGAAGCAGAGGTTCCCACAGATGGTTAGAGACAGAGCCAAGATCACAACTCAGGGCTGCTGGCTCCGGAAGGAAGTCATCCTTGCTGCCAGATGTGGGACACATGTCCAGAGGGAGGTGGTTGGAGAGTCCTAGGAGCCCCAGCACACAAGAACCACGGCATCTCCTGCTGGTCCAACAGTACAGAGAAGGAGGGCCACACCCATTGGAGAAGCAGCTTCCACCTGCAAGTCCTATGTCTTCTCCATCCTTCTCAGGGCAGCTTTGGCCCAGCAGAGTCCGTGCCTGGGGGCAAGTGAGCCCAGCTTGCCATGGCCACAGCTTTGATGGGCGTGGTCCCTTCCTGTCATGTTATCTCTATTTACTGGTAGGTGTAGAAGCATCTTCCCAGACTTGGTTCTTGGCTCTTGTTCAGTGTTAGTATATCCTCCCACCCTTCTCTCACCCTCTCTTCCTCTCCTTGTGTACACACACACACACACACACACACACACACGTGTGCATTTTTGAGAACGAGCGCGTACTTATGTGCCTGTGTGTGTAGAGGCCAGAGATTGGCCTCAGCTGTCTTGTCTCAAGCACCCTGACCCTTTTTCTTTTGAGACTGGATCCCTCCCTGGCATAGACTCACCAAGTAGGCCAATGGGACTGGCCACCGAGCCCCAGGGATCCTTCTGGGCCTGCCTCCCCGTCACTGGGATTACGTCTTCATGCTTGCAAGACAAGAACTTTGCCAACTAAGCCATCTCCTCAGCCCCTTGGCTCTTGTTCTTAAGGGACAAAATTATTGTGTGTTTTGTCTTCTGGCAATCTTAGGGTTAGGAGAGAATTAGGAAACAGAGCGGTGTCCCCTGGAGGACCGCTTCATGGTCTATGAATGGGGCCTTGAAGTAAAGTTGGCAGAAACTAGGGTGAAAGTGGGGTGTGCAGCATCAGGTGGCTGTTACCCAGGGAACATGTAGCCAGAGGCATTGTGGGTTATAGCTGGAAGAAGTGCCATTGGCTTATAGCAGGTAGACCTGAGCTAGATGAAGGTGAAGGAGGGGCAGGAGGGGAAACTGAGTACCCAACAGACTGGACTCCAATTCAGCAGCTGACTGCATGACCCTGGCTAGCTTAGTTCCCAGTGTGGCAAAGCATCCCTAGGAAAGTATGGCGCTCTGAAATGTCTTGTTCTAGGGAGAACCCAGAATCGTCAAGGTGGCAGCAGGCATAGTCAGAGGGGTCAGGGCAGGAAGAAGTATACCACACCCCGTGACAGGCATGATGTCAAGGTGCTGAAGGTACGGAGAGTAGGGGGAGGCAAGAGGGGTAGTGGGAAAGAGGGGACTATCCAGAGGGGTTTGTGGGGTTCTCTACATGAGTGAGTGTGGGTCAGACAGTGAACACAGATGGTTATGCTCCCCTTAAGCCCTCCACCCCACAGGGGACCTTCCTGGATGGAAAGTAGTCCCCTGCACACACACACACACACACACACACACACACACACACACACACACACACCCTCGTCCAGCCCTGGCATCTTACAAGGAGCACCTCTGGGGACTCAGTGGTTCCCAACCTTTGTTCCAACAGAGGGGGCTATGTGAGAGGAAGGGAGAGGTAAGATCTGAGGAAAGTTTTTGCTTTCATATTGAAATCTGACCTCACTGGAGGTGGGGGGGGGGGGCAGAACCAATATCAAAAGAACGCTTGCTGCTGACTTTTTTTCAAACAATCAAAGCAACACAGAGCAAAAGCCTTAGACAAGCTGCTGGTGACTGCTGTTAAGATGGGAAATGGCGGTGAGAAGTCAGGGCCTCACCCTCAGCCGCTTTGCCTCTGCTTACCAGACAAGGAGAATCCACTGGAGCCAGCAGGGCTGGAGGGCATCCAACTCAGCCCTTGGAAGACCTATGTCCCTGTGGGAGAGGCTTTGGGTGCAAATAGTTCCAAGAAAAGAGAGAAGACGGAACAGGGAGTCTGGATTGAAGACATTGTGTCCTTACACAGAAAGCGTCTTGTCAGAGCCCTCTAGAAGTCGCCTTGCTCCCTCAGACACTAGCCACAGTCACTCATGTCACCCACACAGGTGCATGGATGGAAAAATTCACCCCAGCTTCAAGAAAAGCCACCCTTAAGCTGGGCAGTGGGGCCACACCCCTTTCATCCCAGCACTCAGGAGGCAGAAGCAGGTGGACCTCTGAGTTCGAGGGTAGCCTGGTCTACAGAGTGAGTTCTAGGGCAGCCAGGGCTACACAGAGAAACCCTGTCTCGAAAAAACAAAAAGAATAAAAGAAAAGTCACCCATTCATGTTTCTCACCCACAACTACAAGAGAGTTCTCCCAGTTATCAGACCTCCATCCTCCCTACGGCTAAATCCACGCCCGCTGCTGCCCTCCATTCTCTAACCATCTACCATATAATACAGAGGCCTCACTCGGTAAAGTGTTAGCAGACAGAAATGGAGCAGATGGGGAGTCACAGGCAGTAGTACTCAGGGGCGACTGTGGCTGGCCTTGGTTTGCTCCTCTAAGCAGTGAGAGATTCCTGGAGGCCTGCCCAGCTTGGGGAAGATGTTCAGCCAGGCGCTGTTGGGACACCTGTTTCTCCTCTCCTGTTGGTCCTGCCACTGGCTAAAAGCTCTAAACTCATCTAAGGCTATTTTCTGCTCTGGGGCCAGGACAGAACCAGTGACTTACAGGAAGTCTGTAAATACTCACCAGCCTATAGTGGTCCCAGAGGCCAAGCAGAGCAATAAAGAGACCGATTTGTTTTCATCTGAGAAACGCTGAAACCTAATCCTCGAGAAAGCTGACCCTGCAGACAGCGGCAGCAGCTCCCCCAGGTCTCCCCACCACCATCACCGCCATCAGACTCACAAGCTGCCCCTCTGGGGCTGGTGATGGGAGGGAACAAGAGGAACTCCAGCTGTGGCTCCAGCTCGCAGAGGCTTCTCCTGCCCACCACCGGTCTGCACAGTCTGCACAGGTCTCCAGGATGCAGGCACAGCAGTGAGTTGACACACAGGTTTCCTGTTTTAACTCAGGTCCTAGCTCCTAGAGCTCTTGACCTCAAAGCTGCACCAGAGAGGAGGGCAGGGCTCCTCCAGACTCTGGCTCATGAAGAAGTGGGGAGAAGCGCCATGATGATGTGGGTACCAAAACTCAGGCTCCATCCCTCATCTAGCTATATAAACACTGGTAGAGAACCTTAATCTCTCTGTGCTCGCTACTTCATCTATAAAACAAAGGCAAAAGTACCTGGCGCACAGGACAGTGGGCAGAAGTAAAGGAAGTCCTGAACATTCTACAGTTTCTCACTGGAGAGGGGGACACAGAGGGGACACAGAGCAAATTGGCCTCTGGCTATAAGTGTCGATTAGCACAGCCCTCGAAGAGACCAGCCTGTCACTGCCCATCGTCCTGAGAAAAGTATTCCGTGACTTGCACAAATAAAAATGGTGCATTCCCAAGACAACCCATGACAGCATTTTCTAGAATCAGAAAGGGCAGATTAGAAATAAAAGATCTGTTACTTAAATAGAGCTTTTATTTTTGTTTCGCTTTTGTTTTTCGAGATGGGGTTTTCTCTGTGTAACCTTGGCTGCCCTAGAACTCGCTCTGTAGACCAGGCTAGCCTTGAACTCAGAGATCCACCTGCCTCTGCCTCCAGGTTTTAAATAAAATACTAATGAATAAAATATGGTACATAGGTATAGTGGAATATTATGCAGCAAAAAAAAAGGAGAAGCCTCTTTATATTTGTTGTTTGGGAAGACTTTCATCATCTACCATTTGGTGGAAGGACTTAGGGCCAAGGTCACTAAAATCCTCACAATGGATACCAGACCCTAAGTCACCTGGCCCTCATTAGATGGGACCTTCCTCTTCTCACAGCCTCCATTTCAGTACACTGCTCTCCCCCTCCTCCACGATTCCCAAACATCCTGGCTCCTGCCCCAGGATCTTTGCACTTGCTAACCCCACCACCTGGAAAGTTCTTCCCCAGGTATATGCCTGGCCAGCTCAATCCTCTTCAAATCTTTGCTGTCTTCTTAGTGAGACCTACATTGGTAATCCCCGTTTTTAAATTTCCAATCGCCATGCCAGCTGCCCATCCCAATCACTACTTGGAGAGCAGAGCTCAAGTTTCTCTTGTCTCCTAACATACTCCGATGCTTCTCAGCCTGTGCCTTTAATCCTGTGTGTGCGCATTTGTGCACTGTGCAGGCATGCATGTGTGCAGGCGTGTGTGCAGGTGTGTGGAAGTCAGACAACCTGGCTGGCCAGCAAGCCCCAGGGATCCTCCCATCTCTGCCCTGCTGTGATCACGCGCGCAAGCACGCACGCACGCCACCATCATGCCAGGCACGTCCGTGGGCTGTGGGGATCAAATGCAGATCCTTGAGGCTATGCAAGCACCAACCATCACCCAGCCACTAATTTTTTTTAAACCATCTGCCTTCTTCCACCACAATAGAAACCCTAGGGTCTTGTTCCCTTCACCGACCTACCTTCAGCATCTGGGATTGGGCTGGCATATCCTAGGCACTCAGCAAATGCTCAGGGAGGGAAGCGCCGATGTGACTGAGGAGCCCAGGTGATCAGTGCTTCCTCCCTCCCCCACCCCCTCTCTGTTCAATACAGTGGGCTCGGGGGTGACCTAGAACTACGCCTTTTCTCAGTCTTCATTCTGACCTGTGGTATTTGGAGGGGGCTGTGACCTGTGCCGGGGAGCAGACCCAGTCTGGGAGGTGAGCCCCTAAGAGATGAACCACCCAGGTAGTACAGCCTGCATTTGGACAGTGTGATCCAACACTGGACATGGAGTCAGAAGTCTGCTTCAAACGTCGGCTTCACATGGAGCTGGGATGGCTAGAAAGTGGCCTGACTCAGGTAGTGTTTTACAAGGTCCCTTGGAGAAGCAAGTCATTGTCCCAAACCATGTGCTTTCCTTCTGTCCATTTTGAAGATGAGAATACTGAGACCCAAAGGCTGAGCCATCTTGCCCAGGGCCAACACAAGACAGGAGGCAGAGCTGTGACTTGGCTGGAGCAGCCCAAATCCCAAGCCCATGCTCCCACCTACCCTCAAGGCCCTGCCTGCTAGGAACCGACCCCTCCCGAGACTGAGTGCCCCCTCCACAGGACATATTCTTGGTAGAGCCAGCCTGAGCTTCACAGGGCTTGGAAAGGTCTGGCAGGGAGGGGCGTGGACAGGAAAGGGAATTAGAAGGGTAAATCACCCATGGGCAGCCCGGGAAGTGAAGGGAGGGTGGCATCCAGGAAAGGACTGATCCCCTGCCAGACCTAGACCCCTTGAAACAATTTCCCTAAAGCAGTCCCCAAACTGTCAGTGGACTGAAAGCAGGCATGAACACTGGACCCGGAGGGTGGAGCTCCGTAGCCGGAAGGGCAGAGCTTTGTAGCATGAAAGGCCCCAGGGAGGCCCAGGCACAGAGCAGCTCCCTGGTGAAGCTGCTGATAGGGAGAAAGAACAAAACAGGACAGTCAGCAGTGGAGCTGCTCACCAGAAAGCAGACCCTCTGCCTCAGCCTTGGGCACCAGCCCCATGCAAACATTTGGGATGGGGAGAGAGAGGCCCGGGCCTCTCCAAAGCAGGAAGGGACACCCCAGTACTGAGGAGCCTACTCCAGAATCCAAAAAGAACACCTTCCTCACTGAAAGGCTGGATCCTAAGGCAGTCTGAAGCCCTTCCTGGGGTCAACAGCCACTACAACTGGGTGGTAACAACTGTCACTGCCCAGGGAAATAAATGTGAGGGCCAGTGGCATATCTGTGGGTGTGACCCAAGGACCTGTCTGAACTTTTCTCCCGCGAGACAGTCTGCCAGTCAAGAGGCCAGGGCTCCCTCTGCTGTGGCACCATCCATCTCTGTCTCCTAGAGACAGAAGGGGTCTCTGAAAAACTGAAATCAAGAAGGAGACAGCCCTGAACCTTCAACAGTAGGGAGGCACCGAGCACAGGGCCCAGGCATGGCTGAGAAACCCCAGTGAACATGGACCCACCCTCAGCAGCACACAGCATCTGCCTACCTGCTACCCCGCCCCATGCTCTATTCGCCCTTACCTCCCGCAGATCTATGGGCTGACGTGATTGCCTTTAATCTCTCTTCTAAAAAGGTTTTCCTCCTGCCTCAGCTACCACGCCTGGCCTTGAATGCTTTCCTTAACCTCAGCGTTCAAGGCTTTGACCAGTGTCCCTGCCTTCTAAATCTGAGGAGTGATTCTTGTTCATTGCCAGGGCCCAGCCACATGCTGTCCCTCTAAAGCCAGATGCTCTGAGTCAGAGGTCAGCACCTGGCCAGGACCCTTCCCCATTCGTCTGTGGGTCCGGAGTGGCTGGGAAACTCATGTGACACCCCCACTTCTGTCCCCGAGCATCCCTAGACTTGGTTTTCCACACAATAGGACTAACTTGGTGCCTACGACTTGTAGTAAGTGATTGATTAAGAACCCAAGGGGAAGAGAGAAAAAAATGAAATGAAAAAAAGGGGGACTGGTGGGGGAGAGGATAGTGGAAAGGATGAAGGAGGAGGGACGGATGGATGAGAGACTGGGAAAGGGGAGGATGGAGGCAGGGAGGGTAGATGAATGGCAGAATAGAGGGAAAGGAGGATGAGAGAAGGGAGGATGGATGAAACGCGTATTTGGCGAGTCAGAAAAGCACATGAACAATGGGAGCTTAAATTCCATTCCTTAAGTATGAGTGGGGCTGGGCCTGGGTTGGCTAACTACATTCATCTCCAGGTCTGGCAGGAGAGACCGGGGAGCAGGGGCTGTGGGGACAGAGTACATGTTCCTTGTCCCCAGCCTTCATCTGGGCACTGGGCTGCTGGCAGCAAGCTTGGCACTGCTCAGAGTGTGGCTCCAGCCTTCCACCTCCACCCGATGGCAGAGATTGGGAGACCAAAGACTCATTCAGAGAAGAAGGGATCGGCTTACCGCGTGCTCCGGACACAGACTGCTGCCTAAGCCCGCCAGCAGCAGGGCAGGGCAGGCCAGCCGAGGGACCAAGGGCATCAGGACAGGGCCAGCCACAGCCCACGGGGAGCCACACTAGGCAGGTGGCTGGCAGATGCTGGGTCGTGGGGGTTGTGTCCTCTACCCACAAGGTCACGCCGACCTTGTGTTTGAATCCACTGATTGGTCCGGCATATTGGAGAAGAATCCTCTTCTGAGGGGAAGAAGAGGAACCTGAATCCTCCCCGCAGCCATTTCGTAAATATGCATGTCACTGTCACTACACAGATGTCCTACACTGAGACCCAGCCCTCAGACCTCAGTGTCTCTCTGCCAGGGGGGCCAGGAAGACAGGGTCAGTCTCCCTGCTACAGTTAACTGGAAGTCTTAACAGGTGGCTTTCCTGTTTAATCTAAGCCCATCCCGCAGGGTATGACATATCAAGGGCAGAGGCTTCCATCAACAGCTTTGATCTCTCTCCTCCTCCCCCACCTACCTTGAGATCACAGCCCAGAAAAGCTGACCCTTTCAGTAACCCATCAAGATTTCCCAGCAAAATGCAGCTTGAAGAGTCCAGTCAGGTAGTACAGCACTTGAGAGGCTAAAGGAGGGTATCTCATGCTCAACACTATCTGGAGTGCTATGGTTTGATCTGAAATGTTCCACATACTCATGTCTTGAATGTCTGGTCCACAGCTTGTGGGGCTATTTTGGAGCCTTTAGGAACAGGATATGCCTAGGAAGTGGGCTTCCAGAGGCAGGTCTTTGGAAATGATACCACCTCTGCATCCAGTGGTCTTGGCTTCTGGCTCCACCACCATGTGAAGAAGCTGCTACCTCACACTCCTGCTGCTGTGGATGGGCCCTCTCCCACCCACGCCCTCCCCCACTCCTGCTGCTACGGACCAACCCTCTGCCATACCACACCCTCCTCATCATGATGAACTGAGGTACCTTTGAAACCATGAGCCAAAAATCCTTCTTTTTTTAAGCACTTTCTGTTAGGGATATTAGTCTCTTTCTCTCTCTCTCTCTCTCTCCTCACACACACACACACACACACACACACACACACACACACACACACTGGGAAGGGGTGGAGAGAGGCACAACAGCTAATACACCAGATCTCACAACCAGTGTCAGGTTAGCCTGGCCCATATAACCAGTGTCAGGATGATCTGAGCCACCTAGAAGGACTTTCACTCAAAAACAAACAAAACCTGCCAGCTGGAGACTGAACCCCAGGTGTTCAACACACATACTGAACAACTCACTCCCCGAGGCAGCTGTGGGTGCAGGTGACAGATTGCCACTCGGACCTTCAGGCTCACTCACTGTGTTTTCTGGGGTCATCTGAGATCTGTCCCTCACACTCTTACAAGCGTCTCCTGCGTGTCGGTGAGAAGTTTCGGAAAGCAAGAACTGCAGATACCGTGACGGGGTGTCAGGGCCCCTTTCCCAGGGTGTATATCTCTCTCACCGCTGCACTGTGGTGGGCACCATCAAGGGACCTCTGTCATCTGACTTGTACCCTAGGGCAGAAGGGAAGTGAGAGCCAAGCACAGTCAGACCGTCTCTTCCTGAAAGATGAGACGCTGGCCTTTCTAGGTAACGGAGTGGGCTCTGTCACACCTGTCCTCACTTAAGAGCAGAAAGCAGAGGATATAGGAGGACTACAGAGGCGCATCTCCCTCTGCTCTGTGCTGCTGCTCCAAGCTGGATGGGCAAAAGCTGCTGGTGGGCAGGAGGGCCAGGCCTGGTGGCATACAGTGGACAGAGGCACTCACGGGCCACCTGAGTCCTCGGCGCTGAGGCCAGACTTGCCAAAGGTCTCCTATGGTACAAGGTACAAGGTGGCGGTGGCTGGAGCGCCTCAGATCCTATCCCAGGTAATCACCTGAGAGGTGGGGACCCTGGCAGGAAAGGCTAAAGAGAGTAAGGGGCGCCTGGGTGGAGAAGGGGCCATGACCATCTGAACAGAGAAGCCTGGCTTCCCCCTGGAGGGAGTGGGAGTGCTGAAGAGCAGCATGAGGTTTACAGCCAGAAAACCTGTCAGGCTACATTAGAAGCTTCCGGTTCTACCAACAAAGAACTCAAGAGTCACAAACCCACAGACCTCCAAACCTACTGGTGATGACTTGCTCAACCTGTCAATGGTGCCAGGCAAACAGGAAAGTTCTAGAATGTTTATAACCTCCTCTCTTCCTACCTCGAAATGTTGAAGTTAGGAAAAGTAAGCCTTCTATGTCCTGTAATCACACAAGTGCGTGCACACGTGCGCGCACACACAACGCGCGCGCGCGCGCACACACACACACAAATCCATGTACATATGTGCACATGCACAGCACACAAACACATACACCGGCCACACGCACACATGTGCACATACACACTGATGGCTAAGAGAGAGCCGACAAGGCAAGGAGCCAACTCTGCATTGAAGTCTGAGTTTACCAGCACTTTAGATCTTCCAGCTTGTCAGAGCAACTGGAGAAGTGATGGGACTGGCCTTAGCAACATTCCGGGAAGGAGAAGTGCAGAGTAGAGCAAAGGGGCAGAGGTGAGCAAAACCAAGTGGCTTTATGATCACTTCCAACATGCTCCAGCATGGCCTATAGGCGACAAGGCAGTGTTCAGCCAACAATGTGGGGGAGGGGGTAAATAAAAAACACCCAGCACCCAAAATGTGCTAACTCTATCATAGTCACCGCCGCCACCATCATCATCACCATCATCATCACCATCATCATCACCATCATCACCATCATCACCATCACCATCATCACCATCATCACCACCATCATCACCATCACCATCATCACCATCACCACCATCACCATCATCACCATCATCACCATCATCACCATCACCATCATCATCACCATCATCACCATCATCACCATCACCATCATCTCCATCATCATCATCATCATCACCATCATCACCATCATCACCAAACCATCATCATCACCATCATCATCACCATCATCACCATCATCACCATCACCATCATCACCATCATCATCACCATCATCACCATCATCACCATCATCATCACCATCATCACCATCATCACCATCATCATCATCATCATCATCATCATCGTGGTTTACAGCCAGAAGCCCTTTTAGGAATCCAGCCCCCCTTAACTCACTGAAAAGGAATCTGAAGGCTGAGGAGAGGGTAACTCTTCTGATGTCGGAGGCAAGTGTTCTACGTCCTGAGAGTCGGTCAAAGCCCACATGTAGATGATTCCCAGAGAGTAGAGAGGAAGAGGAGGGCAGGACTCATAAAAGCCCATCTTTGTCTTGTCTACTCCAGAATGGTCACCATAGACACAGAGTCCTGCCAACACAGCACTTAGCAAACACTGAACTGGCATTGACCTTCACTGGGTGAAGCACCACTCCGAGGTGGAAGGTCCTGTTATGGTACCTATTTTATAGACAAGATCTGAGAAAGCTTCACCAAGGATGACAGCTTTACACATGAGCTCGCGAACAGACCAAACAGACTATCTGCCTCTAGGCTCTACACCTGACTACAGAACAGAGTGGTCTGATCCACCTGTCCCCAAGTTTCCTGTCTTCTGTGCATGCACAACATACCTGTCCCCTTTAGAGCTAGACATAGACATAGACATAGACCTCCACTTGTTTTAGCCAATGAAATGTGAGCAGAAAGACCATATCAGTTCCTGGCAGAAGCCTAGTACACATCAGAGTCCTCCTCTTATGATGGAAGCAATGAGTAACACTTCCAGATGAAGCCACCCTCACCAGCGAAACAATTATGAACAGAGACCTCTTCCCATCCTCAACGGTAGACACTTTGAGCAGGGAGTATGCTTGGCTGGAGGAAGCCATGTGAATGGGGCTGTTTGTTACTGCAGCATTTGCTGGCCTATGCTGACTGATGCAGCTACTCTGCCATTTCTTTCTTCAGAGCTCAAGAGTTGAGAAGGTAAATGAGACAGGACCACCTCAGACTCTCATAAGCCCCCAACGGAAACACTAGTTGAGCTCAAAATGAAAATAAGTGTTGTCTACTCCCACATCCTGTTTCTATAGGGACTAATAATGAAGACCCACAGGAAGGGGTCACCAAGATGCCCAGGACCCAAGTCTCAGTCCTCCTAGACCAGATTGGCCCAGATCTTTCTCCCCAACTCTCTGTATCATTACTCTGTGTCTCTATCCTCAATTGCTGCCTGTTTGCAGTATCTTTCCCTCCCCCATTCTCTCCCCAGCTTTCTCAAAAAAGAAGTCAGTCCTTGGACAAGCTCACCTCCATAGTCACCCAGAGCAGGGACTCCTGACTGCAGACAAGTGACTCATCTCCCTGAGACAGGAGAACTGAAGGGGGTTAGAACTCTCCCCAAGAAAATATATGGCTCTCCTCAGAACCCAGAGCACCTAGAAGCTTGGGCGTCATATCAAACCACTCGCCACCTGCTCTGGCTCAGCTGCAGACCTCACCCAGGCAAAACCCAGGAGCAACGGCATCCTTGCCACCCCCTCCAGGCCTGGGATGAAGTTTCTTCCCTTTCACCCTGGCTTCCAGTCTGAGCATCTGTTTCCATACACCCATTTACCCAGCAACAGCCCTGGTTCCCCATCCTGACTCCCAACAGCTTGATAGTCAAGGAGTCAGAGGACAAGAGGTGGGCACTGAAACAGCTTGGCTTTCTCATCAGCGCCTCAGAAGCAGAGGCCACCCCCACCCTGCTACTGGAATTTGTTTCAGAGAGTGATGTCTTGGAACCCTCTGGAAGAATTTGGACACTGCCCCATGCAGCATAGGCAAAAACAAAGCCCTGCTCCCACCCAAGGGGTGTTGGGACCTGGGCATGGGCTCAGAACTCAGGCCAAAGAGCTAATGGGACTCCTGGAGGCTCAAACTGTGGTGTCAGCCAGGGCTAAGCTGGCAGGCTCCACACCAACCCAGAGGGACGTGGAGGCAGGGCAGCAGAGGTCAGACAGCTCTCTGCCACAACCCAGCACCCTCACTTTCCCCAAGTCAGTAACCCAAACCTGGATGCCCAGGTGCATGGAACTCAAAAAGTTCCACCCAACACATGATGGGTCAAGCCATCCCCTCTGACCACAGGCTGCAGTGGCTACATGAAGAAAGAGTTGGCAAAGGAAAGCCACTAAGGAGGGGCCCTACTCTATCATGCCTATGGTCCTGACATAAAGAGAGCAGGATGCTGAGAGGACAGGCCTCAAGGACACCAGCCCTGGTCTCAGAACCCAGTCCCAGAACCATGGAGGCCATTTCTGTCATTTAAGGCCCTCCTGCGGTGCCTTCGGTTACCTAAGACAATAGACCCCTAGGAAGGAGTCCTCTCTGCCTGGCCACTGTCCCTGCACAGAGCCTATTTCCAATATAGGCTTCCATCTCTTTCCACCTCTTTCCTGCCTTCCCTCACTGTCTCCTCCTCCCAGTCTAAGCACAGATAAATATCATGTCCCCCACAACTAAGGGGACAAGTGGTCCTCCGTTTCTCTCTCTTGATCATTAGCCACACACACAAAAAAAGAGCCCTTTTCCCTCTGAACCCCAGGATAGAGAACTTTCTACAGAAAGGCTCCAGCAGGAGGCAGAACTGAGACACAGCCCGTGTTGAAGCTTTGGGCTAGCCCTGAGGTCTCAAGGCCCAGTTGGGATGCAGCCCAGGGGCAGGCAGTGAGGGGCACGCAGTCTGAATGCGGGGCATCTATTCCCTGGCAACTGTCCCAGCCTAGGCTCATTCAGGCCAAGTAAGGAAGGGGATGGCAGAGCCCTGATCCACCCCTCTGTGGGCAGAGGGCCAGCTTCTCTGCCTGCAAATAGGAGACCCTCTGTCCTGATAGGACCAGCTGACCTTTCAACTGACCCAAGGTCCTGCTGGCTCCATCCCCTTGCTACGGAAGTAGATCATGGGGTGAGGGGCTGCAGAGCCAGCTAAGGCCTTCCTTCATCTGCCCTGTCCAACTTCTGTATCCACCAACAGGCTTCCCTGCTCAGACCCTGGTCCTCTGTTCTCATCCCATCCCCTCAGGCTGGTCCTAACCATTCCTTCTGGTCCTTAAATTATTCTACCTTTGATTTTCTTGGCAATTCAGAGCTCATGAAATGTTTTTACATTTATCACTGCATTGAATATGCACCAAGGAGAGACAGCCAGGCATTAAAAATTCCTTCAAATTGCCAAGTGTTCTTGTTAAAAATGCAAACTTCCCCAAAATGAGAAACAACGAGGCTGGCGGCAGCAGTCCCAGAGATTGAATCCATCCTCAGTTCCACCCACCCCCAGGCCTCTCAGCCACTTAGAACTGGAACTGGAACACTGGAACTGGGTGTGGGGGACAAGGACCATAGTGGGAGAAGGCTCCCTGGGAGTGTACAAGGTCAAGCCACAAACCTTGGGGCGCTGTACATAAATGCACTCTCATGGAACCCCTAAATTGTAATCTAGCCTCCCTCCTCCAGACTCTCTGATATCGGCTAATATCTTAGCATGGCTTCCGGAGTAGGGTCATATAGGAGGATGCCTGGGCAAGGGTGACAGGGTACAGGTACAGAGGTAGCTGGGAGAGAGTCCCAGGCCAGTTCTCCTACCCAGTACCTCTCTATTGCCAGAGCAAGTCCCAGTGGGCTTGATGGAGAGAGAGGTTGCCACTGGTGTCCTTAAGCAGGCACAATCTGGGTCTTGGAGATAGGTCACCGTCCTGCTGTTCATATGATCTGTCACCCCAATTTTGAAAACAGATAATAGGGAGGGGGAGGGGAGCTCCAGACTGCTCTAACACCCTGCCATCCTGTGGCTGAATCCGAAAACCAGCTTAGGGTGAAACCCAAGGGGGGATCTTAAGGGTGCCTGGCTTCGTGCTCTATCCAGCAACTCATTTTGAGAGGCTCCACCTCTCATACTTCCTACATGTTCCAAGAGCCAAACAAATAAACGGACTGGCCACAGAACTCTCCAGAGCACACCCGACTGCAGTGAGCATAGAATGTGTTGGTGTTTTCAGCCAAGTTAAATAGGCACTGGCACTGCCCCCACACTGCAGTTTTTTTTTTTCCTTTCATATCTTGGAACCCCACCTTGGGTTCTCAGACATTTTTGTTGGATCCTCATGTACCTGGTTAACCCCCCAAATACTTCATCTAAATACCCATGCTCTGACCTCTAAGAATTCAGACCACAGCCTGGAGTCAGCAGAGGCCAGGTTCCAAAGAGATGGAACAGGGCTTGCCAGCTGCACTTAAAGCCACCTCCTCAATGGACCCCAGAGACCCAGGGTCACACAGGCCAAGGCTGCCCACTTCAGCGAGAGCCTGGCAGCCACAGGGCACCTACCCTCCATGCCGTCCTCACGATGCCCATTGAAGTTGTCGTAGGAATCCCAGCGGATGAGGGGGTCAGAGGTGTTATAGTCTACAGATACACTGGGCCCATTCTCCAGGTGTTCCATGCCTGTGAGGAACCAGCAGGGGACAGAGGGACAGAGGAAAAAAGATTAGCATCTGGAAAAACAGAAGGCCAGTGAGCTCCCCATGGATCATCCCTGAGGATCTGCATGTCCCTAGGTTGGGACAATGACTTGGATCGCCTGCAGAACCCAGGAGTCTCAGACCAGGTCATGGGGGCAAATCAGGACAGGGCACTTAAGAAGGAAGACACACACACACACCCTAGAGAAAGTACATATCCCCCTGCCCCCCACTGGGGGACTGCTTCTTTCTCATCTGTGGCCCTGGGGCAGGACCAAGGGTCTGCTCTGGAGACTGAAGGGGGAAGGGGACAGGTCTGTCCTGACCCACCTGTCGGTGGGGACAGCAGCAAAATCACAGCCATGACATTGAGGACACAGCCTGGAAAAGGTCATCCCAGGCCTGACCCTACCCCTACTTAAAATGTTCCCCACTCCAGGCAGACATCTGCAAGGACAGGCCAGGTCTCTTTATATCCACAGAGAGCGCCAGCTCAGAGTCAGTGCAGCAGCCAGTCAAGCCAAGTCAAGCTATTGCCCTGGCCTGGCAGTCCCTTCTTTAGTCTACCGAGAGTCCTTCTGCCTGTGACCTAACTTCATCTCCTCCAGTTCTGTTCTAAAACAAGATGAAGAGCAATTTCATATTTGGAGTCTAGAGGAAGAAACGTTATTATTAAACTGGCCTTCGAGTTGAACCACTTTAGTTCATAAATATCCACAATCCACCCAGCGCCTCTGAGTGCTCTCTGGATGTCCCTTCCATCCGCCAAGGCCCACAGTCCCTGAATATAACAAGACGGTGACCTAAATGGGTCAGAACAGTTTCGTCAACTCGGCACCTCACTGCGTTTATTTCTATTCCGTAGCAATTAAGGCGTTGAATCAGGTTTAGCTGGGAGCCCACTCTGATACCAAGGTCCCTTACCTCTAAGTCACCTGTAACATCGTATCTGTAATGTTGACCAGTGGGAGGATGCTGGGAGTGAGATAGGGACAGTAAGCATGCAGGGAAAAGACTGTAACCTGGCCTATACCTTGAATTTTCTCTGGCCCATAGGAAAAGACAAACTCCACTTTGCCGTATTCAGGAAATCGATCATCTGAAAGAGAAGGAAGGGAAAAAATGAACTACCAATTCCCAGAGAGAAAGGTTTCTTCTAGAAAAGAATTCAGTCATATGCACGTGCATACATGATTAATAATCCAATAGCATGTCTACATGTATCTTTTACACAGAGGAAGCTGTACACCGATAGTGAAAAAAAAAAACATTTTGAGACCGGCTCCCGTGTAGCTCAGGCTGGCCCCAAACCCATTATGTAGCTAAGGATGGACTTCAACCTCTAGCCCTCCTCCTGCCTGCACCTATTGAGTGTTGAAATTACAGGTGTGCACCACCATACCAAGTTTATGTGGTGGTAGGGATCAAGCCTAGGGCTTCACAAACACGCTAGGCAAGCATGCTGCCAACTGAGCTACATTCCCACCCCAACCACACATTGCAACTGCAGGCCCCACCCTAGCCGGAGTTCTACCTCTTGAGACAAATACAACCCTTTCCATTTCTAACTCTAGTATTGTATCTTTAAGGCCTTAAATCATACTCCCTGTTTGCACCACTATTTCTAGACATCAGTTCTACACAAGCCCCCTTGTTTTACCTCCATGAAGGCGAATCATCTCCCATTACTCCCAACTGTTTTTGTTTGTTTTCTTTTAATATAGGGTCAGGCTGGGTTTGAACTCAAAACCCTCCTGCATCAGCCTCCTGAGTACTAGGGTTACAGGCATACCTCACCACACCCAACCTCCTTTCTTCTTAAATCTAGGTGGGATTTTACTTTTTCCACTGATTCCATCAGACATTCTGCTGGCTAGTTTATGTCAACTTGACAAAAGCTAGGGGCCTTGGAATAAAAGGAGCTCAACTGAGAAAATGCCTCCATAAGATCAGGCTGTGGGCAAGACTGTAGGACATTTACTTAATTAATTATTGATGTGGGAGGCCCCAGTCCATTGTAGTTGGTGCCCTCCTGGGCAGGTGGTCCTGGGTTCTATAAGAAAGCAGGCTGATCAAGCCAAGCCATTAGGAACAAACCAGTAAGCAGTTCCTGCCTCCATATTCCTGCCCTGTTTGGGTTCCTGTTCTAACCTCCTTACATGATGAACAGTAATGTGGAAGCATAAGCCAAATAAACCCTCCCCTCTGGAAGTTGCTCTGGGCTCGGTGTGTTATCACAGCCTTAGTAACCCCAACTAGATCAGACACTGTGGCTAAGCTTCTGTTTGTGGATCTCTCGATTCTCAATGGTTCTCCAGACTTATACCATAAAAGAGGAAACTGGGACCCACCCCTTCCCTCTGTGACTCCTCAACCTCCTCTTGATTTTGTCAGCTTCGCTTTCATCTCCCCTCAAGAATGATTATAATCTGTCCTGAAACTCACGGCATCTCCCATGTTGGTCCTCCTGGTTTGGATGCAAAGAGAACTCTCACAGAACATCCTTCCCACCACATGTATCAGAGCACACAGGAGGGCCACCCCTCCTCTGAGCTGGCCCCTCCATGCTTTCTGCCTGAGCCTAGACTGGCCTGGGTTACCACCCACTGCTTGTCGGAAAAGCTTCCAACAAAGATAACATCCATTCTGTGAGACACAATCATGCTATGTGTGTGTTCATCTCTATGCACACCAATTCACAATTGTTTGTATCTCTCCCATGAGACTGTGGACTCTCAGAGGCAGGGATGAACTGCTTTCTCTTTGTAACTCCAGGATCTAGAAAATTTCTGTTATATATTAACACATAAGTAATGCTTGGTGGACGAGTGGATGAGTGGGTGGATAGTGAGTGGGTGTGTTAATGGGTGACTAGTGAATGTATGTGTGGATGGATACATGCATGCATTAGTAGGTGAGGAACTGTGCAGATGGATGGATGGATGGATGGATGGATGGGCAGACAGACCAATGGGTAGATCAGACCAAATGTGCAGGTGGATGGATGAAGGAATGGATATGCTAATAGGTGATTAAGGGTATAAATGTGCTAGTGAATATATGCGTGAATACATATATGTGTCTGTGTGTGTGTGTGTACACTCATAAACACACGCACACAGACACACACACACACACACATATATTCTGAGCCAGAATGTGATTCAAACAGAGCCTTAAATGGACAGAAGACCCCAGTCTCCCTGACCACATTTCCTCCTCCTTACTGCCACCATCCCTACTTACACACCCCTTCCTGAGGGACACATGTTTCCTGCCACGGCTGCCTCTCCAAGACATTTAGCTTTATCAAAACAGGACTATGACATCATGTTTCACTTTGATTCCAGCCTTAAGACTGAGCGCAATATTAAGACACCTGCAGATACTAGAAAACTGACTCTGATAGTCATGTGGAACAGGGGGGCAATCTGGAGCAAGTATTAGAGAAGTATGGGAGTCTCAAAACAACCCAGGGCTCCTGGAGTGCAGGGATGGACCAGAGAGGAATTCCTAGAGCAACCCTACCTCAGATCTGTCTTGATTCTCTTCCAATTCCCTCCCATTGTCAGCCAGAGCCCCCAAGACTTGACAAGCCATGTGGCTCAGAGAAGATGGCCTCTGTACCCACCCCTCAACTCACACTGGACTCCTTCCCAGATACAAGAGCCCCACCCTGCCCCATCAGGGAGCCCACCTTTGAAGGCCTCATCCAGGTCTTCCTTCCCAAAAACAACCCCCAAGTCATGGATGGCACAGGTGTGGAACTGCACTCGGAAGATGACGTCTCGAGCAGGGCTCCGGAACTTCTTGTGATAACACTTGAGCTGGCGGGAAATGGGCAAAGGGTGAAGGTCAGGTTGGGGAAACTCTTGACTGGCTCCATTGGCTGAGCCTCAAGGCTCAACCCCAAACCCAGGAAAGAGAGAGAGGTCACCAATACCAAACAAGACTTGAAAGTTATTTGGGAAACTTCTAGAAGAGGAGGGGGACAGTCTTGAGTCGTAGGAAATGTCCTCCCAGACATTTCTGCACACAGGTGAGTATGGAAAAAAGAAATGTGGCCTTAAACTACAGCAAGCCGGTCTGAGTTTAGAATTGGGAGCATCTTGTCACCAGTCTAGAGCTTGAAGGTCACAGTTCACACTGAGTGGCATGCCCGAACATGTTCCCAAAGCAAAAAATGAGACTAGGAAAAGAATTCCCAGTCCAAGGGAGGAAGGTAGACCAAGACACTGGGAGGCTAGGAGAACTCATGGGAACCCACAGTTGTAAATCCAATGGCCCTGGAGCAGTTGCCCCATGTCCCCAGGGTGGGGTGGGAGCAGGACAAGAGAAGGGGCACTTGAGAAGGAGATTGGAGCTCACCAAGATGTCTCCCTTCAGGAGCAGCCCTGGTTCAATGGTGATACAGATGCTGGCCTGGCTGTCTCCAGGGATATTGCTGAGGGAGAGAGGGGATAAGGGAGAGTACAGGAAGCAGGCTCACTCCCCCCTTCCTCCTGCCCCACCCCTGTCCTCACTCAATAGACTACTTACTAAATGCCAGATGTGTACACAGGTTGCATGGCTTGGTAGATGCGGAGAAATGGCCGACACCCTGTCAGAGAAGGGCAAATGTGAGCTTAGAAGCAGAAATGGCTGAGGGGGGTGGGAGCATAGGGAGGGGAAAGGAGGAAAAGAGGAAGAGAAAAAGAAGGAAGCAAGAACAGAAGAAAGACTAACTTCACTTCGAAGCCATTTTAAGTAGACAAAACATTGCCTCCTCCAGTGTTTTCCAACATTAGGCATGGCCAGGTGTCAATCGCATTTGCAAAGGAACAGGATTGATTGAGCTCACTGAGCTCTGCTGAGAGTCCCACACAAGCCTAGATGACACTACAGCATAGAATATGGCTTACCACCCAAGGCCATAGAGAAGGAAATAGAAGCTAGAGGGAAGGAACGGGGCAGGTACCTCCTTTAGACTCAAAGTTGGGGATGCCGTGCATGATCACATGGTGCAGAAACAAAGGTTTGTTGTTCATTTTGATGGATCCAGAGAGTAGGCCGCTGAAGTAGTGCACATACCTGCACAGGGATAGGGTAGCCTTAGGTCCTGGGATGTCTTCAATCCATCCACCCAGTCACCCACTCATGCACCTATCCATTCATCCATCCATCCATCCATTCACCTACTGGTATCCATCCACCCACCCACTCACCTACCTATCCACCCACCCACTCACCCACCAATCCATTCACCCACCCACCCATCCACCAATCCATCCTAACATCCATCCACTCATCCATCCACATATTTATCTATCCCTCCATCCATTCATTCTTTATTCAAGAACCCCACCCTAGGCTTCCATATACCCACAGCCCCATGACACATGCAGAGTCCTGAGTTTTCCCAGCCAGGACATGCCTCCAGTCTTGATGAGCCCCAGGACAAAAAGAAAAAGAAACCTGAAAATTACAGCGCCTGTAGTCCACTTGGCATTCTCTAGCACCCCCTGGTGGTGAACATGAGCATCTCTTTCCTGCCTCACTCCGGACCCAGGCATTACACCAACATCCCTTGCAGGCATAATTTAGCAGCTTATATCTGCACAAAGAAGGCTGCCCAACCAAACACCCCTGACAGCCTGACTGAGCCAAACACAGCTTATGACTATTCTCATTGCAAGCTTACACTAGGCCCTGGTTCCGCTACACACACACACACTCAGCCACACGACAAACAGAAAAGCTTAATAATTATAGTGCTAATTTTATTTTCTGCTAAATGTATGTTTTCTATATTAACTTCTTTACTTGAGATGAGATAATTAACTTCTAAGTGTCCTCTCTATAGGTTGATCTGTAGTTTTTTTAGTTTACTTTATTTTTTTAGTTTGTAGTTTTGTAGTTTTTAGTTTAATTTGCCTCTTTGTGGGTGTTGTTTATGTTTCTGTTTATTTGTGGTACTAAGGACTGGACCCAGGATCTCCTGCAATGCTAAGCACTCAACAGACTGAGCTATAGCACCATTCACAGAAACCTCCAGTTCTTTTAATAAAGATCTTGCTGGAAGGACTAGCCATCTCCTCTCTTTCCAGACAGAGAGGGAAAATCAGGCCCAGAAAGAGCTGCGACACACAGCAAGATCACACAAAACAGGGGATGGGAGGGCGAAGGAGAGAAGCCTGGACTCCAGTACATCTCCTGAACCACTGGTCAGTTCTCTGGTGCTGATTGGTTGATATTTCCTCCTTTTCTGATTCGCTAGAGAACACCAGGTTGAATCAGACAAACCAATCAAAAGGAGCCTGGGACAAAGGCCAATAGCTTCACAGGAGCCTCCAATTATGACACCAGGACAACCCCGCCCCCATCTCTTGGTCCCTTGGCCCTTCTCCAGGCCGGGTCCCTGAGCCTGGGTGGGGCCATCTCAGCCTCCCCTAGCAAGATAATCTGATGGGCATTGCCAGCTCCTATTCAGGGCCCTACCCAGCCCCCCTGACCTGTTACTCAAACCGGAAACCTGGAATGGCAGGTTCCCATCAGATCTCCTGACCAGGCCAACAGGATGTGTCTGTGTTCTGGGGACAATGAGTCCAAGGGCGGGTGACAATGAATGGGTGAGCTACAGGCAAGGCCCCTCCCCTTCTCTTTGCTCTTCCCTCTCAACTGCCAGGTTCCCTGTAAGCAACACTAAAAAGAAAGCAGAAGGAAAGTGTTTCTCATGTGTGTAGAGAGGCTGCCTGCCCCGAGCAAATGCAGTGGCTCATGGCAACTATGGGCAGACACAGATAACACATGCAGACAAATCCACATGCCAACTCCATAGCATGTAGACATGTGAAGAATCCCTTGGATCTCTCTTTCTGATTAGGGGAACCCCATTTTCTAGGTGTCTAGGGGAGCCCCATTTCCTAGGTCTCTCCTGCTCAGCATCATAGTGACTGTTCAACCCACCTTCTCCAAGCCACAGTGGGATATGGTAATGGCCCACATCTCTATTAGTAGTCTGTAACCTTCAGAGTCAAAGGTGATCGAGACAAGCAGCCATGCTGGTCATGTGTGCATGCCAGACCCCCGGGAACTAATGAATGGCTTGCAGTACTTCTTCCTGAGGAAGAGTCTCAGACCAATGCTGATTGCTTCTAGGAGGACCGGCAGTCAGTGAGGGAACACTATTAGAAGGTGCTGGGCTCCTGGGTACTTGGCAAATATTCATGCCTTTTATTTGGCCTTCCGACTGCAAAGGCAGTAAGTCCCCAGCAGTGGCTGCAGCTCATAGCCAGATAAGCAAGGTGGGAATATGGGTGCGTGCTGGGGATCTTCAATATGAGGAGGCTGAAAGAAGCCCCTGGAATCTACAACTAAGTTCCCAGGAGCTACAAAAGTCATGGGGGCCTTTAGCTTTCTTGTCTGCTGTGTCCAGGATCCTACCCCTGGGGGGTAGGGTTCTGCCTTCACCCTGCCCACTCAGACCTTACGCCTGGCATGTGTCACTTTGAACCTGCTCCGTGCCTACCCATCACTCTAGCAGCCATGGTTCAAACTTTCTTCAAAAACACCTGTTGGCATTGGCAGCAAACTCTGTAGACATGCAGTTGTTCACAAGAGGCTTGTCTGCACAAGTCTTTCTTTGACAGATTTACTGTCCTGTCTTTGGTGTGAGAACAGGGCTGGGCCAGCATACGTGAGTAGCATGCCCCCAACTCATAGCCGCACCAGATTCCTACTCTCTAGAGGTCTCCAGTCTACACTTGGGCTTCCCATCGCTATAGCCTCCCCATGACCACGTGACTCTGACACTGCCCTTGGCCACCTGTGGGTCAGACATCATAGAATCAGGTGACATCCAAAAGCAGACCCCTGCAAAGTAGCAGGCAGCATTGCCAGACACCACCCTGGCCCCCAAATTCCCAGCCTTGCACCTACATTCCAGCTCAGCTACCACTCACTGTGACCCCTGTCCCCACTCTGACCTCAGGACACCCCTGGTCATCATAGTCATCACTGTCCCAGTTGGGCTTCAGAATCACCTCCACCCAAGACTCCAGGTTGTCTCCACGGAAACAGCCAGTTCCCTACACCACCCTCAGTGTTGTAGCATTCCCCAGCTCAGGTCTTCTCTTCTCCCTCCCTTCTCTCTCTCCTTCTCTCTCTCCTCCTCTATTCCCTCTAGTCCTGTCTCTTTTCTCTTTCTTCCTTCTCTTTCTTTCTATCCCCTCTCTTCCTGTCCCTCTGTCTCTCCCTTTCTGTGTTCCCTCCCTCCCACTCTCTCTCCCTCTCTCCTCTCCACCTCCCCACCCCCCCTTCCTACTGGCATCGTCTTTTCTGGATGGTCACTTGTCTAGTGCCTATCCCTCTCAATAGATCCCCAACAACCTCAGGGAAGGGGTCTCTGCTCTGTTCGCCTGGATATCCCAGTGCCCTCAGCTAGAGTTCCTCAACTCTGGTGATGAATGAATGGCTCCATCCGGTCCTGCTTCCTGTCTGAGCTATTATTAATGACACTCCAGTGATAACATGTAGGTAGAGCCCTTAGCAAAATACCATAAATTCTCCCAAGAGAAGGTGCCCCTCACAGCAGTGTCTATGACCTCCCAGGACAGACATCGGGAACATCAGCGTCATGTGAACTCATCCACGTGCTGAAGTCACCCTGTCTCCAGGGCCAAGAACAGCATGTGTCTTCTAACACTGGCACCTGCTATACCAGAGCCATGCCACAACAGTCTGTTTTCTGGTAGAGGCCTCAGAAGTCAACTGTCACCCCAACTTGTGAGCACCACCATGCCCATGCCACTACAGGCTGAATGTCTGTGCTTGGTATACCCTCAGTTAAGCAGATGTCCATCCCCTAAGAGTACACAAGGCCAGCATCCTCCACAGGGAGTGCACATACTGGGCCTGGAGCCCAGGCACCCACCTCCTCTGGGATGGCTGGCCGATAGGCACGATCTTGTCCTCATAGAATCTCTTCATTGCAAACCGGTCCAGAGCCTGGTTGGCACTGTGGGAAGACAGAGATGATTAGAGAAACCACTCCCACACCCAAAAGCCCTTGCACCCCCGTTCAGGTTCTAGTAGGCTTGCACAGCCCTCCAGCCAACCCTGGTTGCCATGGAAGGACAAACCCCTCCTCCAACCATGCTGTGTTGAGAAGCCTTCAGGAAGAACATGCTCAAGCATCCCCAATCTGTAGGACACAGCACTCAGCCAGGGGCTCTGCAGCCGGGTACCCAGCTCCAAGCTACTGCTAATTGCTTCTGAGATATAATCCTTCCCATAAAGGATTATATCCTCCCCTCACCAAATGAGGCTTAAAGGAGATTAGGTTAGGTGACACCCGTTAAGAGCTTGGCATCCATGGGTGCATAAGTGCCCACTCAACAGACACAAGTCTGGGCTGGCTTCTGATACCCTCCATACAACACACTCCCCATCCTCTGAGCACACAGAGGTTATTCCAGAGCTCCAACAACGTCCCATCATGCTTATAGTAAATTCAAAGTCCTCATTAAGGCCAGCGAGGCTATTGCTCTGCTACCCTGACTGCACCCAAGCCTTCTCTGACTTGCCCTTTGTTCCCACCTACAGCTCCTCTCCAAGATCTACAGAAGCCCATTAGGTCCCTAAAGCCACGAGTCCCCTGACCACACACCCCCACCCACTTCTGGTCTCTGTTTTCATAGCCACAATCACAGCTGCTGCTGAAGGACCTGTTTAGAATTTAAAGTCCTCAATGACAGGACTCTGTGCCCTTTGCAGCCTTCCAAGCACAGTTATAGTATGGTCCTAGACACAACAGCCTCTGGGCAGCCGTGCCGGATGGACGAGCCTTTGGCCTCTGTGCTGCCCACTGGCTGGCTCCTATTCTTTCTCCCAAACACCCAGGCAGAAAGAGAGTCCTGCTGGCTTAAGATAATGTCCAAATTGTCCCCTGGGCCCAATTCCAATGCAACATCTCTTTCTGGCTCCCTCCTGGGACACCCAGGGAAACAAAAGGCAGCTGAGGGAGAATAAGTGGGCCCAGAGCTGCTGAGTGGGAGCCTTCTGCACAGGGGACAGCTCTCACTCCTGTGCTCAGCTGTTTCCATCCTGCCTCACAGCTGGGGCACTTTCTCTAGTTCTGGGGGCTCCTGTACCTCTCATCCCTCCTGCTCCTCCATCTGAGGTTACTTCCTTTCCCCAAGAAGGCAGAGGCAATGTGGGTGGGGAAGGAGTCTCCCCTGCATCAATGAACGGCTGGGAGGACAGACGCTGGGCTAGAAGACAGCTGACCTCTCACCTGGCTGAAATGTTACTGTAGTGCATATAGGCTGCAATGACAACTCCAATCCTGCCGCGGTTTCCCTGAAAGAGGCAGAAAGCAGTCATTTCTCAAACAGGCCCTGCTGTCCACAGCCCGTCCAGAAGCCTCGGGTTTGAGGGTGGGAAGGAAGAGTGCAGTTCCAGAGAAAGAAACACTGGGGAGAGAAGTCAGAAAAGCCAGCCCACCCTTCACTGCTAGGAGCAAACTCTTGTTCTGCCTCCATTTGTTGGAGGTAAACTCTGGGGCAGAATCTCGTTCTAGAATGGAAAACATGCTGAATCACAATCACACAATCTGAACACCCAGGGCAGGTGTGCACATGCGCATGCGCACGGAGATGCATGCAGACATGTATAGGCCCTGCTCTGACCTTGTTATGAAGAACAACAACGTTGTGGGGATCCGCATTAAGCCAGGTGTCCATGGCCTTGCAGACGCTGCATATCTTCTCCAGGGCTGGTGTGTGCAGGTCAGGCCAGCCAAACTCCAGCACCTGTGATTGAGACGTAAGTAAGAAAAGGAAAGCCCGGGTACTCCATCAAGGCAGCCAGGAGAGCATGGGAGCAGCAACCAGCAGCCAAGCCTCTGCTCTTGTCCTGCTCACCAGTCCTGCTGACCTGGGACCTAGGCTCACAGGAGGGCCTTAGGTGAGCCACATCCCTTTCCCAGAGTTATTGTCCTCATGGGTGTGTGCCGAGGTGAGACTATGATCTCAAAGCTTTCAGAGAGACCTAAGCCCAGCTCTTCAGCTCCTTCCAAGGCCAGTTCCAGGCTGATTCCAGGTGACAGAGGAAGATAAAGGGCCCCCTGACGCTCACAGAACTGTCGATATACACACTGTCCATTTCCAGGCTTCTGCGAGAAGTCTACAATATGCAGAGACAGGGCTTCCCAGTGGTCATCAGGTTCCTCAAGCCCTCTCTAATCTCACAAAACACTGAACTTAAACAGCCGCTATTTGGCAGGGTCCACAGAGCATGCTTAAGCCAGCTGTCCATTCTCAGAGACACAGTCTGAGCGCCAGAGAAGTGTCACCTGCCTAAGATCCCCCAACGACAGGCACTAGAATCCAGGGTGGGAGCCAAGGTCGCCAGCAAAGTCTCTTACAAACCACTACACAAGCAAAGTAAACCCCGGGGACAGAAGCCTACGTAGAGAAAACACACCCCCAACCTCACTCCCAGAAACCCTGTGAATTTTCTCTCCCCAAGTGCAGATGAGGTCAGAAACCACTGTGTGAAATTTCAGTAGTCGGTACTATGGTCCATTTTGCAGATCCGAGATGCCCTTGGACTTGGAACTGTCATGGCACTAACAAGTGAGAGTGTGTTCTCACTCCTGCTCTCCCAGGCTAGGCCAGGCCAAGCCATCTCAAAACAGCCATAGGCTCACCTTAGCATGGAGCTTCGTGATGTCGGGCCTCCGCTCAGAGAGGTTGAATAGCTAGGAAGAGACAAAGAAAGAGACCAAGAAGAGTGAGGGTAAGAAAGTACGAGGGGGGAGCTTGTTCTCCGTTGTCGAGAGCCCGGTCACAGGCCAGCCATGAGCTCTTGGACTCCAACACCTGCTGTCGCTCTCTCCCCCAAGGGAAATTTTTCCACAATAAACACAAGTTGGCAAACAGATCAGCAATGGGTTTTCAGGAAAGGTGGAGGCTATCACTCAGCCAGACCCCTTGCAAGTGAACATCCTGAACTCAGGATGAGAAGGGATGGAGTCCAGCCCACTGGGGCTGAGTGACAGCCGGTGGCCACCTCTGGCTTTAGGAACAAATCCCACAACAATGCTGCTTCTCTGTCTTGTAGCTCTTCTACCTCAGGGTAGGCGGTATCCTGGTGGAACCCCTCAGACCCACGGAGCCTACTCACATCCCACATCCTACCCGTCTCCCATGTTCCTGGACCCCATGAAGGACTGTGGAACTGTCTGCCTCTCTCACTACCACAAGTCTGACAGTAACTATGTCATCTCTTAGGAGGAGAGGGGACAGACCCCAAAATGGGCAGGAAGGAAGGGGTTGTGACAGAGCATAGACGTCCTAGAACTCTGCATCACTGAAGCCAGAGGACTCCAGATACTCCCAGTCCCCTTAAGGAACACACTTAATGACATTAACCACGTCACAGAGCTGGCTTCACCAACCCCCATTCTGCAGATGCGAAAACTAATGGCCAAGATCACACATTCAGCAATCATAGAGCCAAAATGGGAAGCAGGACTTCCTGATATTTAAGGCCAGGCACTTCACAGATGATAGATGGATTGCTACAGCGGTCTTTAAAATGCACGTGCACTTGGAACTTCAGAATCTGGGACCTTTGGGAGTAGTTAAGGATCTTGTGAGGGAATCTTCTTGGATTCTGGGTGAGCCTAAGACCAACAACTGATGTCCTTATAGCCACAGGAGAGACAGACAGGGAAGGTCATGTGAAGGCGGAGGCAGAGAATGGGGCGATGTGGCCACAAGCCAGGGAATGCCTGGGAGTGCAGGGAGTGGCCAGGAGTGGGAAAGAGGCAGACCTCCAGGATTCAAGGGAGCACGGCCTTACTGACACCCGGATGCTCGGCCTCCCGAACACATTCCTGTCATTTTAAGCCAATAGTGTGTGGTCATTTGTTTCAGCAACCCCGGTACCCTTGTGCAACCTCCTCAGTCCAGCTCTGTTAAACACGGCAGGCAGCACCCAGGGGCTCAGGGCCAGCAGTCTAGTGTCCTTAGCATGGATGACCTTCAGGGATGGTCACCTTCCTGCCATAGAGGAAATCACTGCCCTCCGCCTCCCTGACACCTGGTAACTCTAGCCAGCCACAGGGTCCCCGAAACTGCACATGGCCATGTCTGCTCCAGGGCTTCTTACGCAGAGCAGCTCCACCGCCCAGACCTCAGCTCTCTCTCACTCCCTCTCTCTCTCTCTCTGGCTATTCTGAAGGTGAAGAGGTTATCGTAGGGTCTGGCTCATAGCACAGGCTCAGCAACATGAGCTTGTGTCTTCACTCTCTAATCCTCGTCTGTACACTGACACATCCGCACATTCTCGCCCTCACGCACGCACTCACACACACGGACTCCCAGGTAGTCACACGTTCTCACACTCGGATAACACACACTTGGTTCCAGATGCTACACTCAACTGCAGGCGCTCTCTGGAGAATCAACGCTCACTGAGATAGAGTGAAGACCTGGGCCTTGCAAGACACCCAAGGTAACAGAGGGAAGAGGCACTGGCACGAGGCGTGGGCAGAGACTCTCGGTGTAGAGGTGGTGAGCGATAGAAAGGTTGAAGCCCACCCACCAGGTAGTTGCCACCATGTTTGGACTTCAGCATCTGGGCCACTTCACGGAGGTTGCTGCGGAAGTTCTCCTCATTGGCTGTGCTGGGGAAGGACACTGCGATGATGCGCTCGGTGATGTACACCAGGTCTAGCTCACAGCTGTCTTCCATGGCTCGACTCACGTTCATGTTTTTGGAGAGACTGCGAAGAGGACAGGTCCAGATCAGAGCCCAGGAATCCAACCCTGCCTCTACTGTACTATGGCTAGTTAGTCCGATAGAAGTTTCTAGAATGGTCCGGAAGGGGAAAGAGTGACTGGGATGGTGTTCCCCAAAATCCTGGAGCAGAGCCCTGGCCACTTTCACGCACTCAGAGAAGACAGGAGACCTCCCTGGGGAAGGGGGCAGCTCAGGTGATATGCTCACATGAGGGCAAGCTGAACCAGAGCCCAGCACATTCCAGCCTCCCTAAGGCAGGCTGACCCCTGCACTCTGTCCCCAGCTCTCCCTGCAGAAATCATTCTTGGCCCAGGTCTCCCTCATTCCTAAAGCCAGGGAAGTGAGAGGGTGTTGGGTGTTTGCCATAGTGGTGGTGGGGGTCTTGGAACAGTAGGGAGCCCCTGAGCCAGCAATGTATCTCCCCTGGACACAAGGTGAGGGAAGCATGTAACTCACAGCTTTACACCATCTGCTTCTCTGCCAGAGGAGGGGTCCATGTTGCCAGCTGGGGAACCTTCTCCCCATCCCCCTTCCCACGTTACACCATTACCACATCCCCCCTCCCTATCCAAGGTGGTCAACACTCTTCATTTCGCTAACCTTCACTATACTACGGCAGTATGGGGTGGAGGCCGAAGTGGGTTCCTCTGGCCTTGGTGACAAAAAGCCCCGGGACATCAAGGAGACTAGAACTATCCAGATTCCACCAGGATTGACATGGGCCCAGATGTCTGGATGGGTATGTAAAGAGGGCAGTCAAGGACAACCTACAGCTTCTCTCTGATGAAATGACAAGGTAGAGGCCCAGTTAGAGATGGACCTGAACCCCAGTTACTCCTTGTCCCTATACTATCTCCGCAGTCACTGGGCCAGAGCTCTGACTACTTGTCTACCAGGGGCCAGAAGCCACCTGCACATTTACCACCACATGCTGATACTGAGCAACCTGAATGCCCTCCACTCTCCACAGTCCTTTGATCCTGATTCTAAAGATGGGACTGCATTCGCCTCAGAAAAACTCATAAACCAACCATTTCTTTCTAGCCTTTCCCTTTGAGAGGCAGGGAGGGAGAGGGGCCCAGACAGCAACAGGCATGAGTCAGAGGTAGTCATTGGAGGAACTTCACTGTCAGACTGGTTCCCAGGAAGGACACAGCCCAGAACATCTCCACCAGCTGGACAAGACTGGCATCACAGCTCTAAGTCTGTATCAAGCAGTAGAAGAGAACAAGGGGGCTCCTTGAAGGACCACCTTGGTCTATAGGAACTCTAGGCAGAAACCAGGGCTGGCATCCTTATACACCTTGGGAGCCTCAGAATGAAGGGGAAGCAGAGGGAGGCGAGGTATGGGCAAACCTTGGGGTCCTCCTGCATATTCTCTTCCCTGTGTAGAGAATGAGATCACTCTACAAAGATCTCTTGATCACCAGAAACGTCATCCGCAAAGAGTCAGAACCAGCATGGGCCTTGATGGCAGAGACTCTGAGTGCTACTTCTGAGCAGTGGGCGCCTTGCACAAGTCACTGCAGGCACTTAGCAACACATTTGCCAATACACAGACCTTCAGGGCCATTACAAGGACTGATGAGCTCATGCAGGAAAATATTGAGTATACCCCAGGTCCAGTTCTGGAACTCACAAGGATGATAGCCAAGGCCACCAACTCCAGGCCTCCATTAGGGTTGTACAGTATCAATCTGAGGACCCAGATTTGGACATGAGAATGCCCATACCCGCCCCTTCCCTGTGCTCCAAGTGTACCTGACAGGCTGTGGCTGTGGCTGGATGCTTGGGGAAACTCTCATGGAGCCCTGGAAAAGAAAGAAGACATAGTATAGAGGAGGGGGGCTCAGGAAGAGAGGAGCAGGAAGGAGCCCAGAGCATGGCCACACACATATCCTCCTCCTCCCTGACCAAAGCTCCATCCCACTCCTTTAACACCCCAACGCCCTGGCCACAAAATCCCAAAGGTCAAAAGCACCTACCTGCTGCGGGCAAAACCCAGATAGATGGAAAGAGGAAACCTCTGATACAGAGACACACAGAGCTCCCCTGCTCTGGGGACACACTTACCAACAATAACTAGATTAGCAGAAATCCACTTTGCCCTAACTCACCAGGCATCACGGTAGAAACCTCAACTAACAATCACAGACAGCAACACTCTAGGGAAGCTAAGAGTGTCTACCCTCGGGCCAGCTCTGAACCCATGTCCTCAGTCACTGCCATCCCTCACTCCTCCTCCTCCTCCAAAGCCACAGCACTGAATCAAGGGATCAGTGGAAATCGTTAGGGCCCCATATTTCTAAGGACCTGTGTCTGTTATCCTGTTTCACCTGCCCCATGCCCAGGGTGCTGACAGTACAAAAGGAAGCAAACAGACCCAAGTTGGTGAGCCAAACTTCACAGGACAGAAGAGTGACATCCAATGAAAGCACAGATTCAAGCCACACAGACTCTGGATCTAGGCTCCAGCATCCTGCTGAGCAACATGGGGGATGCTTAGCCTACTGAACCTGGTAAAATGTCATTATAATGTCACAGCAGGACAGGACAGCCTTCAATGGCTTGTATGGGCATGTAAAAAAAAATGCAGATGAGGCTCTTCACCCTGGGCCTGGCACTTGGTCAATGGCAGCTGTCGCCTTAGCTGTCACTCTCTGATTAAGAACTGAAAATGAAGTTCCTGGAAGGGAAGGGACCATCCTCATGAAAAGAAAACAAGACCTGCTTTCCTCTCCCTTGGCAACCGCCATCCATGCCAACCCACACAGAACTGGGCACCCCAGTTCTGAACTTCTGAGCTCCACCAAATGGCAGCCTCTCCTTGGGAGGTAGCAAGACCACAGCCTGCAACGACAGAGACATAAGATCCATCGTGACTCACCCCTGAATCCCCGGGAGGTTGATGACGGAGCAGGATTCGAACTCTGACCTGGGCTTGGCCACAGAGCCCAAGTGGATGGTATTGCACCCGAAATGCAGAATGCTCACTCTGAGGCCCAGCTAGCTCCCCATGGAGTACAGAGTCAGGCCCCTGGCTGCGGGAGGGCTGGCCACTCTGCCACTGTGGGGCTGCTCAGAGCTCTGCAGAACTCACAGTGCAAGGAGGAGCCAAACAGCGCTGTCAGGAGGAACGATTCTCAGTCTCTCAGCATTTCTGGCCCTAGGACTCAGGGTTGCATGAGTCAGGGGAGGAGGGACCGGGGTGTTGGGTTTTCAAACTCTAAACCAGGCTGTTCCAAAGCTACCCACCCCAAAACATGCAGAAAGCCAACACTTCATCCATCCCATTGCACTGGTCTCTGATGAGGAGGCCCTGACTCTCCTCAGGCCCTGGGCCCCACTCCAAGCCCCAGGGCCACCCTGCTATAAATAGCCCCTAGGGTTTCATCTGCTATGGATCTACAGCCACTCTTGGAGGAAGCCACCACAGCTGCTTCAAACAACTGGAAGCCACAACTTAGCCAAGGCTTATTGCAACCAAGATTGAGGCCAGGCACAAGCAAGGAGCTGGAGGAAGACAATGGGCCAATTGAGCCAAGTTTGGCAAAGGAACTAGAGAACTAGGCAGAGCTAGGAGCCTCTGAAGGCCCAGGGCAAAGGATGCACAGGACCCTAGAGACCAGGCTCCCAGTCTGGTTCCCCACCACTCTCTGGCCAAGGTTATAACACTCCACATTCCTAACTCCCGCCTGGAAGATAAATACTTGGCCCAAACAGAGTCTGCCCCTGCCGCCTCCAGAGGTGATAAGAAAGATCCAAGCACTCTCTGCAGCAGGGTGGTTGGGGCAGAGATGCACAGAGGGGGACTGCTCTGGGCAGGGGATGGGGACCAACAGCTGGACTGTCATCCCCTGATGAATCACAGGGCTGGGCTGCCCTCATACCAACAGGGCTTCCTGTTTTCTGCAAGGTTTGGGGACATATGACCTTGCTGGCAGAAAGTAAGTTTGCGCAGGGACTGTGCATGCATCATGAGCACAGGAGAGCAGTAAAGGAGCAGCCAGGGGCTGTGCCCCCAACCTCATATCAGACATGTGTTCCAGGTACCTAGGAGCAGAAGTAGAAAACCAAGCCTCACCCTCATTCTGTACAGTACTTGTCAATCCACTGGGTGAGAGGCATAGTAGCTTAGTTGCTCCAGTAAAATTAATACAACATAGGGCTCAGCAATCTCTTACCTGCCCCTCTTGGAGTCCCTGAGGAGGGTTTATTTTTAAAAGAAAAATAAATTCTCTGCCTGCTTGTAATCCCATTCTTTTCCCCTCTAGGGAATCTCAAAACTCTAAACTTCCTACTAGCTCCTCCCAAGACAGACCAATAATAGAACTTTTGATTCAACTCCCTAAGACAGAAGTCTCTCTTGTCCTCATCTCCCATACATGTCTCTCCTTCACAGAAGGGCCTCCATGAAAGGGGGTTCCATACCCAAAATAGCACCGTTCCTCACTGTCAGGGTGTTTCTCCCATATCTAACCCTCATCCTTCCTGCTGTGGGCACCAACTCTTTCTCCCTTGGTTCTCTGTGCAGGCAGGAGCTGACCATAACTCAGACATTCCTGAGTGGCTCAAGGTCTGCAGCCTGAGCCTCTGCTATTTGCCACATTCTGCTTTCCATAGTGAGGCCATGAAGCAAGAACTGAATTGTGGGAAGCTCAGGTCTACGGCTGGGCTTGTTTGCAGCTAGGAGTTGGGAGAAGTTCTGCCTTCCTTTCAGGTCCAGGGAGCAAACAAAAACACCTTTGGATAGAGAAAAAAAAAAAAAAAAAAAAAACTGTTTCCTGTTCCTGGGTCCCCAGGGTACCAGATGAGGAGGGTCTGCCAGTGAATCCAGGGGTCGTGTGAGGCAGCCAGAGCCCAGCCCTTCATTCCTGCACCTCCTCGGGTTCAGGCCCCCCAGGCAGGCCTCTGCAGCCACACCCCTTCCTCCCCCCCCTTCCTGCCCACCACTTGGATTTTTCCAAAACAAAGTGCGACACAGCACACGTCTGCAGCCTCCACTGCACACCAGTTCCATCAGAGGAAACTGCCGGGAGAGGCCAAAGCAGGAAACACCCCGCAAACAGGCCAGTGCTCTGAGCCAGTCTCTCCTTCTCCCTGCCCAGCACAGCAGAGCCCCCAGGTAGCCAGGGGACCAGCACTGGAGCTCTCACCCAACCAGCGAGCAACAGATGTCTGGAAGCCTGACAGTGGGTTTCCACACTGCTGTGGCAGGCAGGTCCTTCTGGAATCTGTTCTTCTGCTTGCCCTCCTGGCACTCCTTTAGTGAGCCTCATTTTCTCCTTTCTCCTACCTGTAGACCATGCACCACCCTGACCCACCCTGACCCACCCTGACACACAACCACTTGCAACCACACACACCAACAAAAATTCTTTCCTGAAAAACTAAAGCAAGATGCCATCAACCACAACTAAGCAATCACCTTGCTACCACTGGGCCAAGGTCAAATGTGTCCTCAGGGTCAACAGCTCTTCTAATTGTCTAACCTTACTCCTTCTGGCTTGGCTCTAGACTATGGACTCCCTATGGCCCAGGCTAAGGATTTGGAGGTCAGAAGTCCTAGGATGTAACTTCTAAACACTCCCAGAACATCAGCTACTCAGAGCTACCACTTTATCCCCTGGCTAAGAGCTAAGAGTCCTGGAAGACACCGTACCCAGAGGCATTCAAGGGGGACCTCAAGTTTCTGTTTCCTTGTCTATAACACGGAGCCACAGCATCTGCTGCAGCACACACCTTGTTATGAAGGTATACTAACTCCCAGCCTAGCTCCTGGCCCCTAAAAGAAACAATGGCAGTAAGACTGAGTACCCATTACAGCTGGGAATGCCTCGGACTAGCTCATCCTTAGCAATAACACACACAACTAAATTCTCAGAAGCATCATGATCCTGGACCCTAGCTTGAGTGCCAGTGAAGAGGAATCCTCACATACCTCCACGAAGCCTTCCCCCAACCTAGGAGTTCATGCGGCCCCTAGACAGTTCCGCTCCTTGAGGCTGGGCCTATGGCAGCCTGGGATGGTTCAGCAGTATCGGTGGGCCACCCTCAGGAGCTGCTATAGCTCAGCCCCTCCCTGTGGGGCCCTCCCTACCAGAGGCCAGGCAGCTGTCAGATGATAGGGCCTCGTGCCATCAACAGCTCCCCCTGTGCCAACCGCCAAAACCACTCCCTGTTCCTCTCCAGGCCTGCAGTGGACGGAAGGGGCAGCCTGGGGCACAGGGCAGAAAGGACCTGAGGAAGGTGAAGTCTCTCCTGCTGGGCCCACCGGGGATGTGGGGACGAGCCAGCCCCAACAGAGATCAGGGGCTCCTGTGGCCTAGCCTGAGTTCCTTCTGATTAAGGAACCTGTCCTTTGACACACATACACCCTCGTAAAACTGAAGACAGAATGAGTGAGAACCAGAAAACTTCTCTTCCAGAGTCCCGAATCAGAGGCAGATAAGCTACACAGCATTCACCAATTCCAAAGACTCCCAACAATGTCTCCAGGATCTAGGGACACCTTAAGAGCCCAGGGCCCCTCCTCCTCAGCCCTGTTTCCCTCACTCTTTCCAAGCCTGCCCTCCATCAAGCCTGGCTCTCAGATCTGCCTCTCTGTTCCTCTCCACCCAGAACCACCATGGCACAGTGATGAAGACCAGGGCCAAGGTCTGACCCAGCAAGTGACTTCATGGGCCTTCTCAGTCCCCATCACTATGGCCAAGTTAGCCAGGCCTCCTTCAAGAGAGAGGTTAAGGGAGGCATGATTATGAGTCACGTCTGAGGGCAACCTCTCCTGTCCATTTCCCCTGTGGGCCAGTCTTGGCCCCTGCTCTCCTCATACTCACGCCTTCCTCCAGGCTCTTTGGAGAGCTTCCACCCAGGCAGGCTCCTTCCCCCTGCAGGGCAGAGGACAGGCTGTCAGAGAGGGGGGCAAGATAAACAGTGGAAGGTTCCAGAATTCCTACCTGCTGGGGTCATGGTGGAGGGTAAAAGGATAGCAGAAGGGGAGGTAGACTTGTGTTACTTAAATACCTGTTTGTCTACTCAAAGGCCCATCAGAGAGAGAGAGATAAACTCTCCTTTGGGCCCACCTCTGGAGGGGACTATAATTCCATTTTGAAGATGAGGAAGCTGAGGACCAGACAGGCTCTCCTTCACCTGAAGTCTCACAGGTAGTGCCTTTGCCTCCAGCCCATGGTTTCAAGCTGATCTTTCCCACCTCTAGGGTTCTAGCCTCAGTTTCCCCACTGCAGAGTCCCCCCACATTGTTCCCATCCTCTTCCACTCAGTCTGGAGGAAACTCTCTGCTCATGTGGCTCAAAAGAAAGCCCAGCTTTCTCGTATTCTGCCTCTCCCCCAACCTCTTTGTGTGTGTGCGCGTGTGTGTAGATGCACATGCATGTGGGTCACCTTCGCAAACCTGTATTCCTAAAGCAGACAGGTCCTGCCCCCTCCCTACCCTTTCAAGCAAGTTTGGCATTTGAGGCACGGCCTCTCACTAACCCAGGACTTGTCAACAGGCCAGACTAGCCAGCAAGACCCAGGGTCCACCTGTCTCGATGGCCACAGCACTGTTTACAAGCACGTGCCACCTCGCAGGCTGGGCTTTCTCACGTGTGGTTTCTGGGAGCTAAGCTCAGCTGCTCATCACAGACACTCCCCTGAATGAGAGTTACTACAGGCCTCCTTAAAGAGGTCTCACTAAATAGACCAGGCTGACCTAACCCTCCTGCCTCAGCTTTCTGGATGCTAGGTTTAAAGGCCTGAGTGATTTAGCTTTTGTTGTTGTTGCTTTTGAGACAGGGTTTCCTTGTGTAGCGCTGGCTGTTCTGGAGCTCACTCTGTAGATCAGGCTGGCCTCGAACTCACAGAGATCTGTGCTGGGATTAAAGGCGTGTACCACCACTGACCGGCTCATTTAGCATATTTCTTGCAGACAGACTTAATCCCTGAGCTCCTTCACAGCCCCACCCTGCTCCCTCTCTGTCAGCCTCACTCATGCAGCCCATGGCTGGACACAGGTTTCAAGGCCATCAGCACCTCTTCCTCCAGACTCCCTGGATCTACTACAGAAGGATGTCCAACCCCTCCCCGCACCTACAAACCCACCTCCCTGCACCCCCCTCCCAGCACCACCCCTCACTCTGCCTCTGTGTCACTCACCACATCCACTACATTCTTGGGTGTGCTCTCTGAGGTGATGGGCTAGAGACAAAGACAGAAAATAGTGTGAGCTTCACAGAGATACTGGCACAGCTGCTTCTAGGCTGGTGGTCAGTATGACAACAAGGGCACAATCATGGAGCCATCCAGTTCCACCCTCACCAAGGGCCCATACTAGGTGCCCATGTAAGTCTCAGACCCCTCAATAAACAGGGACAACTGAACAAAGCACTCTTGCTCCAACTAGCCAGGGCTTTCACCTCCACTATGTCTACCCAAGGCAAGAACCCACAGAGGCAGGGATTAGCATGGCCTGTTAGCCCCAACAAATAGACAACTTACAAGAGAAGCCAAAAAGCATGGGCTCCTAGGGTCAGAGCCTGACAAATACTGTCCAAGTCCCAGGTCTCCAGTGACTTGCTGTCCCTACCCTTGGTACCCACCGCACACACACACACACCACTCCCATTCTCACTCCTCCTCCTCGGTGGGCTCCCTCCTCAAGGAAGCTCTGATTACACCCCATGGATACCTCATTGGCCTCCCCCACAGTGCCTTCTTAAAGGAATGGTCTAACCTGGCCCTCTACACACTATGTTCCTCCAACCACAGTTTGATTTGGGAATTTAAGATTTGTTTCTTAATCATGTGTATGTGTGCACATCTGTATGTGGATGTGTTGACACGGTGAAGGTGCCCATCCAGGCCAGTCGCATCGGACCGGCGGAACTGGATTAAAGACAGTCATGAGATCAACCTCCTGCAAGAGCAATACACGCTCTTAACTAAGCCATCTCTCCAGCCCTGATTTGGGATTCTTTGTCTACCTTCATCCAAAGTAATCGTGTTGACATTTTGATCAACTCAGGAGAAACCCCCTCATGCCAAAAACCTTAGGGAGCAGAAGTGGACCATCACTAAACATGCATAGTCAGGCCATCCCCACCATCCTCCCTCAGCCTCAGTCAGCACACGGGCTTCATCCTAAACATATCCAGAAGAAAGAATGAGGGGGAATAGGAGCTTCCTAGGCCCAGCTCACCTCCCCACCATCCCTAGAGTTCTATCTGTCCCTCCAGGAGGGGACTGTGACACCGGGCATCACACCCACCTACACCTTCTGAATCACCACATGCTGCAGGGACCAGAAACATGCATCTAAGACAGGCTCCCAGATGGCTCTAAGACCTTCTGACTGGCAGACAGCGCAGCCCACACCCTAGCTCTGCTGTTAACTAGCAGGATGACCTTGAACAGGTTGCTGGTCCTTGCTGCCCACCTGCGTAGCTGCATGGGGTTAACTGCATGTTGAGTGAATAGAATAAAGCCCCCCACCCTATGAAGAAGGCCTGGCTCCCAGCACAGGCTGGCCCTTACTGCCACCCTCTCACCCTGAAGTCCCTCCCACACACATACACATAGAGGTCCACCCTACCCCATCCTATTCAGACCCCTGCCCAGCCTTCTCGGAGCCATAAAATTTATAGGTCTATAGGTCTCAGCAGAGTGAGAGAAATGCACCCTTCTGGCCAGGGATCATCTGATCCCTGATCCCCTCTACCCCCACCCTTTTCCTCTGCTAGCTGGAGGACAGCCACAGGCAAGACTCGCCAGCAGTCAGATGCCTTCAACACACTGTCCCACATGTCTCCTGAGGAGCTAAAAATTTCCAAATACCCAGACTGCCCTGCAGAGTTCATAACCCCAGCCCAGCATTCATGCACCCCTCTGCCCTAGTTCTCCGGAACTAACCTACCAGCTCTAGACTACCTGAGAACGGAAAAGTGCAAAGACTAGGCCTAGCTGGGCAGAACCAGCTAAGGCTGTCTAAGTTCACATAGCTCCATGGGGAAACTCCCAGGAAGTCCCCAGGGTATCTGAGGACTCAGAAGCAGGAGCCTCAGAGAACTGTGGAGCCCTGATTATATCTCAAGGGCAAGCCCCCATGCAAACAGATAGGCAGGCAGGCAGGCAGGCAGGCACATATACATGAATGGACATGCACACACACTACCCCTCCCTTGTTGATTTTTGGTCTTAAAAAAATGATGTTTATTTATATGTGTGTGTGTGCACCTGAGTATACATATGTGTACCACTTGTGTGCAAGTGCTGGTGGTGGCCAGAAGAGGGCATCAGATCACCTGGAACTGGAGTTACTAGTCGCCTAATGTGAGTGTTAGGAACTGAACCCAGGTCCTCTCTGCAAAAGCAACGAGAGCTCTTACCCATTGAGCCATCTTTCCAATCCATGACTTTTCTTTTTAGAACACATTGCTCTCCAACACTCTCTATTTTATACTTACTAACATCCTTTAGGGCCTGCCTCTCAGGCCCACACTGTGAGCTGTGCCCACACTGAGCGAAGAACAGTGCCTAGCACACCGTGAGTGCTTAGAAAATATCTGCGACATGAACAGTGCCCTTACTGTCTTCTCTGACTCTCCACCATGCTCGGCATTGACAGACAACACAGCAGCACCCTGGGTCCTCTAGACATGTGAAAGCCTTCACCTTCATCTTTGTTTAGTTTTAGGTCAGGACCTTTGTACACCACATGCACACATATACACACACACGCATGTGCACACACATGCACACTACATCCTCATATGCCACTTTCAAGACAAGTACTAGAGGACCTTGAAACATCACCCCCTCCTGCCCTCTGCTCCACAGACAGGAACTGAGGTGCAGACAGAAGACCTGCCCAGTGTCTTGAATTAGATGCGAGGCAGAACCAAGTTGTCCCAGGCCTGCAGGGCCTAACACCAAGCTCACTTCCCTCCCATCTCCTGGGGTCATTTGGTATTTCCAGGTCAGCTACTGATTCGCACAGTGTCTGAACAAGGACAATGCTGGCTTCTCCACACAGGGGTCTCGAACTCCTGCCAGCCCAGATCTAGAAATAGAAGGTAGCACCCTCACACACCTGTCACTCATTCTGCACAGCATTCCTATCCCCGAGAGCCATGCGTCCTCACATTTTGCACCCTAGTCACCTCCACTGCCTTCCCCTGCTGCCAGCCATGGTCTAGAGACATCTTCTCCCCAGGCTAAAGCAAGAACAACTTAAATGTGCAACAGACTGGGGACCACGCTCTGCCGCTTTCACCGCCGCCCTCACAGCACTCTGGGAAGTGTTACTCATCTCACAGATGAGGCAGGTGAACGGTGAAGGGCCCTACAATACCCAGAGGTATGGAGCTGGCATTTGAAACTGCGCCTTATATCCTCGCAGGCTCTCTCAGTCTCTCACTCACATTTGAGTGTGCAAATGTGGATCAACATCCTGTGTCTTCCTCTATCACTACTTATTTTGAGACTGGGTCTCAGTGAACTCAATGAGCTCACTGACTGGGCTACACTGGCTAGCCAGCAAGCCCCAGGCATCTTCCTGTCATCACCCAGTGCTGGGAATACAGGCAAGCAGCACTGTGCCCGGTTTTATGTGATGCTGAGATTGAACTAAGGTCTCCAAGCTTGCACAAAAGTTATTTGTCTACTGAGCCATCTTCCTAGCTCCGGTCCTTCTCACTCAGGAGAAAACTCACTTTTTGGAGCCCTAAAGGCTAGCTGCAGCGGACTCTCACCTAGGGTCACCAGTAGGAACAGACTACTTCCCTGCACTTCCCTAGGAAGAGTAGGAAATGGACCGCAGTGGGAGAGACAGCAGAGAACTTCCTGAATTTGCTGTGAACCGCAGGGTGGGTAAGGAAGCTGTACATCCTTTCTCCAAATTCCTCCCCTACCCACCCAAAACAGACACAGATGCCCCCTCCCTCCCTGTGCACATACCACCCTCCCTACCGAGTGCATCCAGGGTAAGCATGCTGAGGAAGACCAGAGGCTGGGACACCTGCCCAGGGATCATATAGTATGATGCATTGGTGACCTACAGGGAGGCTGGGCTGAGAAAAAAAATGCTTCTGTGGGCTGTTATTCAGAGGAAGGAAATGCTGGGACTTGGGGATGTCCCAGCCTGAGCCCAGGGCTCGGGGACAAGAGGAAGGGTACAGAATGCAGACTCAGCCTCCAGAGGAACATTCTGTCCAGAGCTCTTCATACCCTCAGCTCCAGCCTGCCAGCTTGTGCCCTCCCTCTCTCTCTCTTCTTCCCTTTCTCCCTCCCTCCCCCCCCTCTTTCTTTTCCCAAGGGAAACAATGGAATCTGGGCAGTTTGGAGGCCAAAAAGACCCTGTGACATCACATCTACCACCATGCTGATGATCTATGAGGTCATCCAGCATGGCCCATCTGGGGAGGGGAAGAGCCTGGGAGCAAGTGGTGTCAGCCAGAAAGGGCTGGAATTGCTCAGACCCAGGACCCAAGGAAAGCTATTCTGGGCCCACTTCTTCCCAAAATAGAACAAGTAGATGTGGGGTTGGGAACAGAGAAGCAGGGACAGGGCACGGCATCTGGGAACATGTAACGGAGTACGGCAGCAGGAGCTGGGCTGCTTACTGGAGGCACGGTCTCGTAACACCTACGTGAGGGCATCTTCTCAGCAGTAATAATAACAGCAACCTACAGATAGGCAGCAGCAGTGCCAGAGAAGGCCAGAGGAGCACTTGGCTCCTCTTCTGGCAGTTTCCAGGAGGGTACTCAATACTATATGAGCCCAAGTCTGCCCTCCAAACCTGTATCCCAGCTGTGCTCCACCTCATAGCAACGAGAGGCAATGGGATGGGCACAGGAACAGCAGGGGCTGAGCAGGACCCTGGGCAGGCAGGAGGCCCAGGTGGCAGGGACACTGACCTAAATGTTCAGGTTAGGTTGCTGCCAAGGCCATAGCCTCTCCTAGATGCACTCCGGCCACCAAGGGAAAGGAACAGTCTCTTGGTGATTAAGTAGAAAGCTATGCCTGACTTCTGCACCCCCAAGGAGTGTCAAGCAAGCCTGTTCCTGTCCTCATTCTCTCCTCCAAGCCAACTCTGAGGGGCCTATCACTATTACACAGGCTGAGACTGGGACATCCAGGACATCTCACCAGCCCTAGCTCAAGGCCAGGCTAGAAACTCAGCAGTCCCTCTGAGCACAGCGCTCCTCCCGCCAGGGTCCAGATCTGCTGAACACTGTGCCTCCTCCACATCCTTGGGCCACTCTGGCCCAGTGTTCTTCAAGTCCCTGCCATCCAATGGCCATCCCTTCCTGCCAAGCCAGCCCCAGTTGGCAGCAGACTCCCACTCTAAAAGCCTGCTTGGGGTCAATTGCCTGTTCAAGGACCATAATGGCCCTTAGTGCTTAGCACTCAAGGTCCTGTTCTCCACCCAGGCTGCGAACTCCCCTAAGCCTGGCCCCTCCCTCTCTAGCTCCAGAGTCAAAAGCTGGTCCTCCTCCCCATCCCCTGCCCTTTCCTATCCTGTGGAGTACATTCCCACCTCCATCTTATAGCACTCCCCACCTGCCAGTCAGGGCTACCACCTGGATGTTCAGATACAGGTAATATACAGAGTCACGAGGTTTCCTCTCACTCAGGAAGACCAGGCTGGTCAACACTTATACCATATTTGCTTGCCTGCTTCTGCAATTTATACCAAGGCATGTGTTCTAGTTCTACCACCTTCTAGGGTCCTCCCTACTCCTTCCTCTAAGCCAGCCCTGACACAGGAAGCAGGTTTCCCAGGCATAACACAAGTGGGTACACTTACTCCCCTGAGCCCCAAGGCTCCCCTAGCGAGAGCCTAGAATTGGGCACTGATACACTCTATGGTACGGTTTCCCTCTGCCTTGCCTCCTACCCTGGCAACCCTATGTACCCTGGCCCAGGTATCCCATGCCAGGCTTATATCCTCTGGGAACAGCTTGGCCCCCCAACAGCAGACTGCTGAGGGCAGGATCCTGCATCCTACTGATCCTTTCTCACTGGTGGTCAAAGGAAAGCCTTGACCTCTGACCCCTGGGGACCATGTCCCTTTCCTGCACTGAGTAAAGACATGATGTGAGTGGGCCTGAGGAGGCCCCTAAGCCATTAGCTGGCATACCACACCCAATAGGTTGTCAGTGACTAGTGAGGGGTCCAGCAGCAGACATGAGCTCCCCGATTCCCCAAGACAGCCATGATAGGCTATGTTCAATGCTTGAAATCTCTTCCTGGCTACCAAACCAACCCACCCCATGACAATCTCCACTTCCTAAGTGCTGTTTGGAGAGCAATAGAAAACAAGTCCAAGCATCCCAAGTATGGCCTCACGCCCGTGACCCTTCTGGACTATGCAACCTTTGCTGTCCTTGGACCAGGCTGTACGATCATCCTCCCCATTGGGGTTTTCTGGAAATTCAAGCCCACAGCCTCCTTCCCTTTGGAAGTCAGCCTCGGATCAAGCTTGCTTCCTGGCATGGTTCCATTTTCCAGGATTTTCTAGAGGTGGTCACCCACACCCCTCTCAGCACCCTGAAATTAAATTCATCAGACCCACAAAGCATTTCCCTGCCACAGTCCTTGATGGAGGAGATGAAGTTTGCAAGTTAGTCCTCCAGTTTTGCCATACCAGCTCATCACCCTCCTTCTCCTTTTCTGGTGGGTTGTTGTTGTTGTTGTTTAAAGGATCTCACTGTACACCAGGCTGGTCTCAAACTCAATATGTAGCTGTGGATAACCTTGAACTTCTGATATTCTTGCCTCTACCTACTGAGTACGGAATTACAGGCACGTGTCACCACGCCCAGTTTCACACCATTCTCTTCTAACAGGAGGCAGTCAAGTGCTTGCTGTCTTAGGCCCTAAGATGGGGGGGGTCCTTTGAATAGCACTGTAAAATCATAGGGTCCAGGCTGGAGAGATGACTCAGTAATTAAGAGCACTTACAGCTTGTGGTGGTTTGAATGAGAACGACACACATAGACACATACATTTGAACACTTATTCCACAGTTGGTGGAACTGTTTGGGAAGGATTTTGGAGAAGGTGTGTCACTGGGGGTGGGTTTTGAGGATTAAAAAGCCAAGCCATTCCCAGTTAGTTTCTGTCTCTGTCTCTGTCTCTCTCTGTGTCTCTGTCTTTCTCTGTCTCACTCTCTTTCTCTCTCTCTCTCTGTCTTGTGCTTGTGGATCAGATGTAAGCTCTCAGCTACTCCTCCAGCACTGTATCTTCCTGCCTGCTGCCATGCTTCCTGCCATGACGGTCATGGACTCTAGCCCTCCGGAACTGTGAGCCCCAAATAAATGCTTTCCTTTATAAGTTGCCTTGGTCATAGGGTTTTGTCACAGCAGTAAGAAAGTAACCACGACACTGTTCTTTCAGAGGACATACGAAAACATACATACATACATATAAATAAATAAAATTAATCTTTGAATATTAATATCAACCTAGCAACTCCAGCAGAAAACAACACTACTGGGCTGGAAGTGTAGTTTGGCAGTGCTTACCTAGCATGCACAAGACCCTGGGTTCCCACAACATGCGAAAAACAAAATAAACCAACTTAGAAAAGAACTCTGTGTGCAAGCACGGTGGCTGCCATAGACCCTGTGTGCAACAGGCAGATGTTGGTGCAATAGGAGAATGGTTCAATGGATGATAGATCTTCTCTCAGCATCCTACCCCACTGGCCAGCAGAGACTAGGGACCATAAGAAGCCCAAATCAGGCATCTGGATAGCCCCAAGGAAGCAGACCGGGGTACCCTTCTAAGCCCATCCTGACACTACCAGCTTCGTGCCTTCAAGCAAGGCAGCCAGGCCTCCTGAGCCCTGATCTAACCACGGCACATGACCCCATCTGCCTCTCCAGGTGGGCACAGACTGCCCTGGTACACATATGATTCACAAGCCTCCCAATTACCCTGAGCCATGGAAAAGGCTTTGAAAACTGCAGGTGATGCAAGTGATGATGATGTTCGTCAGCGGTAATAGCTAGGAGGATAGCTCAGGTGCGGGACGATGAGTGGGAAGCTCGCTCCGATCCATCTCGTGGCCTTGGCTCAGTTCCTTATCAGCCACACTGAGGTAAGGTATGGCATGTCCTTTCTGCACCAACACTGCGTAAAGTGCAAGCATTTCCAAGTTGCCATTGAAGTGGTCTCTCCCACTCAGGGCAAACCCAGGATTCCAGAAGATACCCAAAATGACAGCTAGAATAAAGTCTTGTTCATATGTGGAGAACTGTCTCCTCAAATACTGGAAGTAGCTCGTAGCTTCCCTTAGTCCTGTCTGACTGGCCAACTTTGAAATTCTTGTACTGTAGGGATATTATTCAGTAAAATACCGGTGACTTGAAAACAACACCACGACACCGGGATAGTCCATCTGATGGCAGAAGCAGCTGCTGACTCATAGGCTGACAGCACATCCAGCATGTACTCACTGGGCATGAGTGGACAGACACCGCCAGATTTCACCACACTATTCCAAACGGCACACAATTTAAAGTGGACGAATTGTTTATTTCTGTAGTTTTCCACTTCATGTTATTGAACCTCAGTTGACATCAAGTAACTGAAACCCAGGAAAGTAAAACCTCAAACTGGGAGAAGGGAGACTGTTGTGTTATTATTGCAGGTGGAATCACTTGCCCTTTAATACTCAGACCCCCCTTCTGTCCAACTCTCACCCCAACCTGACCTCCAGGTCATTCTATAGGACATTCTGACCCCCTGCTGTGAGGTTGGTGGTGGCAGGGGGAGTCATGTCTCCCACTACCCGGGTGTCCGGGGTACTAGCCCTTGTGTGCAGACAGTCTACATCAGATGCCTTGCCAGCCATCCTACCCGGATGTCAGTTCTCATACAGACAGCCTGGCATGAGGTACCTGAGTGGGCGATCCATTCTGCTATCATCATCAGGAAATTCCTCAAACTCTTTGTTTTTTGAACCTGAGAACAGCTACTTCAGCTCCTTGCAAGATCAGGAGTGTCTGTGGCAGGCATCCTAACTCCAGCCTGCCCCCTAGAGCCCCACAGGAGGGGGCATCCCCTGGACTCTTCTACCCAATCCCCTTGGGCAACATCTGTTGAGTAAGATGAAAACACAAGTTGAAGATTAAACCACTCAGCCCTAGCTGGCCTGGGCACAGGCTGGAAAATATGTTTGGCCAGCGGGGCCTGAAGCTGGGCAGAAAATCCGAGTCTGAATCAGTGGTTAGGATTCATCCAAGGTCAGTAAGAAAGCTAGCGGAAGCAGAGCCAAAACAAGGCCAGAACATGCCATGGATGGACAGATGAAGGGACACACCAAGCTGGGAAACAGGGGAAGAGGGCAGGCCAGACAGCAGCCTACAGAGGCTGGAAGGCTGGCAATGGAGGAGAAAGGAAGGAAAATCCTGAGCCCACCCTTTCCTCCCTCTTAGGAGCCTCACCCACCACGAGGAAGCAGGTGCTGAGTACTCTGAGGGAAGCCAAACTTTCTCTTTGTTTCCCCTGGGCCACTTTCCCACTGTCAGGGATGCACAGGGCCTCCCACTGAAGGCAGCAGCCCACCCAGACCCCCATGTGCAGAACTCACCACAGGCAGCAGGGGACAGGGGGCCCCAGCAGTATCCACCTATCCCACCCCCAGCGACCACACTCCTAAACTGTGTCCAGAACACTTGTATGAATGCCTACTGTGTGCAAGGTAGATGAAAGTCCCTGACCTGGAACTCGCATGCTGGTGTGGGTGGGACCCCTTAGCCAAGATAAAGATAGATGAGCAAGTGTGGGCAGCATACCTCAGTGGCCTTGGAATATTTATTAGGTGGACTCCGAATTCCTCAATTAGGAATGTGTGATGCTTCATTCTTTTGACAACTTCATGAAATAGGTACTGTTGCTAGCTCCCATTCGGGAGAAGGGCAACTAATAAGAGAGAGGGGTTGGGTAATGTTGTTCAGGGTCACTCAGTTGAAGCCAGGAAAAGGGGGAAGGGATGGGGTGCTGAGACCCAGGGGAGGGAGTGAAACTCCCTGGTTCTTTCTTACTGCTGGGGAGGTGGGTTCTAGGGACTATCACCACCATCTGGCCCCTGCCTTGCCAGGAAATGGCTCATCCAAACTCCTGCAAAGCTATTACCACTGTGTTAGCAGGCATAACACAGAGGCAAGAAGATGCCATACCTGACACGTGTGCCCTTCAAAGGCAGGCAGTCCTTCCAGCTCATAACCTCAGCCCTCCAGCTGGAGCACCATCCTATGCCCTTCTGTTCTGACCTCGGACCTTGTCTCTGTAAACAAAGCTCATGAGCCAGATGCAGGCCCCTGCTTCGTGGTCCCTAAACCCTGGACCCTCAGCCTTCCTGGCTAGCCAAGGACATTCTGTTCTTAGCCCTAGGGTAGTAGCTCAGTAGAGATGACAAGAATCATCCATATTTTCTCTCCGCCACCCTCCTCTGGTACATGGTATGCCTTTGTGATCCTGGAGAGGTTTCTAGCCAGGCTACTCTGGCCCCACTCACAACCCCACCCCTACCCTGCCATTGCCACAGGGCTCTGTGAAAGTGATACTCCACATCTGGAGGGCTCAGTGGGACAGCTGAGGTCCAGGAGACACTGGCCTGGAGAACCAGGTCTCTGTGGCTGGTCTGGCCCTGGCCTGAGTGTAGAGCACAGTGACATGGTTCTGAAGCAGCCAGGAGTCTGAGAGCCCAAGTATCAGTGAGAAACCCAAAATGTAACGAGAAAGAAGGGACCAGGCCACAGTGACAGGCAAGTTAGGGTTGGGGAAAAAGAAAAGTAGATAGTCTAGTTATGTGTCCCATGTCCAAGCCGAACAAGTGACCATACTTTTGTGAAGAATACCAACAACCAGACTCAGACATCCCCAGCACATCTGTCCCACATGGAGCCCCTCTACACATTCCTCTCTCTCTCTCTCTCTCTCTCTCTCTCTCTCTCTCTCTCTCTCTCTCTCTGTGTTTCTCTGTCTCTCTATCTCTCTGTGTGTATGTGTGTATGTGTGTGTCTCTGTATCTCTGTATTTCTGTCTCTCTCTGTCTCTCTCTGCTTCTCTGTCCCTCTGTCTCTGTGTGTCTGTCTGTGTGTCTGTCTGTCTGTCTCTCTCTCTCTCTCTCTCTCACACACACACACACACACACACACACACACACACACACAAAGACAGAGCACCCTTCTGTGGTCCCCAGACCCATCCTGCCCCCAGAAGGCAGTGCACTGGGACCTGGACAGCTAAGGAAGCAGGAAGTTCAGCCAACACTCCTTGGTCCAGCTGGAATCAGTCTGCAGCGGGCCAGCTCCACAGCCCACAACTCACAGAGGTCCTGCCCCTGTCCAAACTGTTCTGGAAACCTGACAGCGAAGAAGGGGATGAGGGCCATAAAAGCAGAAAAACAGAGTTGTGGGGACATAGCAGAGCTGAGGAGAGGATCAGAGGCCACCACCTTGCATACAAACTCCGGGAAACACCATCTATCCCCCTGCCTCCAGCTGAAGGGTACAAGACCTACAGTTAGGCTGGTGGAAGGAGATACTGCAGCACACCCTAGTCCTCTAAGCCCTAGAACAACAGTAACCTAGCCAGGTCTGGGGACATACAAGATGGCCTTTTATGGCTTTTCCCAAGGACCTCAAATCTCCAGACACACAGAGCAGGCCCTGCAGCACACGTCAGGAGGGACCTCATGACTCATTTCCTCCCACCAGGCTCAACCCAAAGCCCTCAACCCTCTCCACCCCACCAACCCTGCTCCCAACATGCAGGAGAGGCTGAAAGGAGAAGGGAGGGTTGTCACTCACCACCAGTTCATGGCTGGATGGAGGAACACAAGGGGCAGCCACCTGCAAGAGAGGTAAAAAAATCCCTGTTAGCATCTGTCCCGGCAGCCCCTGGGGCTCCTGAGCCTGCTCCTACCCCATCTTCAAGGGGACAGCCTTCCCTGGGGCACAGGGAGAGCTCTTCAGAAGGATACCCACAAGGCTTAGACCAGACAACAAATATGAAATGTCCCTCACAGGTCAAATCCTGTAAAATAAAATAAAATAAATAAAATAAAATAAAATAAAATAAAATAAAATAAAATAATAAAATAAAATAACACACCTCTCTGGAGGTCAGCATAACAGTGTTTTATACCATGGATCCTGTAGTAACCATGAAGCTTCTTTTTCCTATCTGTCTGTCTGTCTGTCTATCTTCATGATTCCTCTATCTTATAGAGAGATGGATTTAAAATAGTTGGAAAACCTGATTTAGACCTGTAGGAAAGGAAAATCCCATCCTGCATGTTTTTTCCCCAAGTCAAAGCTGCAGCAGGCTCCCACACACTGGGGATGGCCAGCCCTTCCAGGGACAGCACAGAGCACTCTGGGGGGAGGCCGCACCCACTAGGCAGGGGACTGTCATTATCAGTTCATCCTCATCCTTCTCTGATCCAAGTTCATGGCAACTTGGTCCTCTAGAGGAGGGAGAGAGGAAGGAGGGCTCAGTGGCCACACCACCCCGACAATTAGCAGGGCACGTGTCAGATTCCAGTGAGTTCCTTTCTCCAGCCAACACATTCTTCTTGGAGCTCAGTACTCAGCCTTGGCTCTGATTCCTCACCCAAGCACCAGGCCAGAGGCCCACGGAGAGGCAGAGGGTGGCTGAGGAGGCAGCTGCTCCCCAGACGGTAGGTAACCCCATCCCACATGCAATACCAACACTTACTGAACTGGAACCACCTGGCTGGCAGGCTGCTAAATGAAGGGCTCTGAAGGCAGACACTATTGCTACCATCCCAGAGAGATATAGGGGCACAGGCAGGGAAAGCAATTTACCCAAGGTCACACAGCAGATGTGAGGCTGGGAATTGAACACAGGCAATGTGGGTCCCAAGATTTGGTGTGCAGAGGTCTGATGATTCATCTCCTCCCCGTAGGAGATGGGAGGTGGGGTGTGCAGAAAGAGCACAAAGTCCAGTTTGTGGTTCAAATGGACACAGAGCTAGGGGTGAATGCTTTAGAGAGTTGTCTGGGGGAACATGGCCCAGAGTGGAAGCAAAGATGGAGAGGACAGAGAAAGTCTCCAGACCTGCATATGGTCATCCTGATCAACAGCAAGGGCTCAGCCACAGGTTACACAGCTGTCTGTCCTTTACATCCCCAAGTCAACCTCACCATGGGGGCTGTGAAGAGTCAAAACACAGACCAGGTCACAGGGTCTAGGTACAATTGCTGGGCTACATCCTGGCTAGACTTCTGTCCTCAGACCTGCAGACCTGCAGTATATAGGATACTGCTATACAAGAGGTCAGGGCTGCTTTGGTTTCAAGAGCCCAAACTGGCCTCTACTGTATAAAGGCGGGCAGCAGCTTTGAGACACGTAGAGGGTCCATCCTAGCCCTGGACCCTTTCCCTACCCTTTCCTCTCCACTCCCAAGGCAGATGTACTCACTAAGAACCACACCTAAGAGGACACAGTCGTACCCTCTGCAAGACCATATCCCAGGGGCCCTTTGACCACCAGCCCATAACTGACTGGCCCGTGACCGCTGGCGCATGGACTTACGAGTTTCAATGCTTCTAGCTCTTTTTTTCTGAGGCACAGAAATGTTTCCTTAAAAGGCTGTCCGTCTCTCCTTCTCTCCAGCACCCTGGCCCCCAGCCACCCTCTCAGGAGCCCAGAATGTGCCAGGAGTACCAGGGGCCCCGCCACTCTGTGGTCTGTGCTCAACAGCTCCATACTCCTGGCACTAGCAGCAGGGGTTGTATGTAGCCCTGGACTGTCCTCGAGGTCTCTGATGACCTGCTGTGACCTCACCTGCAAGACAAGCCCCCAGGATTCCAGGGCTGAGACAGGTGGTCAGCCTCAGATGAGGTGCTCCGCCTGGTAGCTCTCTGGATTTGGACAGAATCAGCCTAATGCTCCATGTCCCCAAACGAAGGACAAAGAAGTCACCGCAGCAGCAAACACTGCTTACTCTCCAGCAGCCATGGCTCTGAGCAGTGTGACAACTCATCCAGGGCTTACAAGGGTCTGGGCCCACTAATTACCATCCCAGCTTAGCAGATGGAAAATGGGGGGTCACAGCTGGGCAGAGGCAAGGTCCTGCACTGTTCTCATACCCACCCTGCTCTTCAAAGAGCAAGGACCACCCAGACACCTGCCAGCACCTCCTTTCATCTCCTGACTTTTCCCACAAGGAGAAGGACCTGGGCCCTAGTTGGGCAGCACTCCTGTCCCAAAGCCCCACTGAAAACCTAAGTTCTCAGCCTTGCTTACATAAAACTCCAGATTCCTAAACTGGCCAGCCGCTGCAGAGGAGTCCCCATACTTGTGGTCCCTGACCCAAGAAGCTCTACAGGTAGCCTCATACTCCCAAGTTGAACCTCATCAGTCTGTGGGTCACAGGATTTGGGGTAGAAATCCTGTCTTAGGTTTCCTTCCTAACATTTGCTGGGTCTGAATTTTTTCTTGTTTTATTTGTTGTTGTTGGTGGTGGTGGTGGTGGCGATTTTTTGAGGCAGGGTCTTATTATACAGCCAACATAAACCTAGAAGCCTTTCTTTCCTGACTCAGCCTCCCCAGTGTTGGAATCACAGGTTTGTATCACTATATACTTAGCCCAAGGACCTCCTCCCACCAATTTTCTAATAGAAAGAATTTTAGAATATGTGTGTGTGTGTGTGTGTGTGTGTGTGTGTGTGTGTGTGTATGGTATATATGTTACATACAATTGTGTGCATGTGTGTGTGTGTGTGTGTATGGTATATATGTTACATACAATTGTGTATGTGTGTGTGTATGGTATATATGTTACATACAATTGTGTATGTGTGTGTGTGTGTATGGTATATATGTTACATACAATTGTGTGTGTGTGTGTGTGTATGGTATATATGTTACATACAATTGTGTGTGTGTGTGTGTGTGTGTGTGTGTTGGGCACATTTGTGTCATAGCACATGTATGAAGGTCAGAGGACACCTTCCAGGAGTCCGTTCTCTCCTATCATATGAATCTTGGAGATGGAACTCTGGCATTTGGCATCAGGAGTCTTTACCCTCTGAGCTACCTCATCGACCTTCTCCCTTTTTATTGTGGCAAAATATACATAACATATAAAGTTCCATCTTAGGTCTAGAGATGAGGCTCAGTGGTAGAACTCTTGACTGGAATGCACAGGATGCTGGATTCGGTACCCGGTACCACAATAACAACAACAATAGTATTTTTTTAAGTTTTTAAGATAAAGAAGTGTCACCTAAGCATGCCTAAGTGTACAAATAGCTGGAAGTGAGTACATCCACAGCAACATACCAGCCACTACCTACTTCCAGAATTTTTGCATCATCCGACGCACCACACCCACTAAATAATGAGTCCTTTCTTCCTCAACGCCCGACTCTGTGAATGTGCTACCCCAGAGACCTCTGTGATCTGTCCATAGATACTTGGGGGACTTTGACCACCGATCCCACCTCTAAACTCCCTTTACAAAGCAGATCCCAGGAAACAAGACTTCTATCCTCCAAGGCAGGCCATACAAACTCTTATCTTCCCGGACCCTCTATCCTGGAGCTGGACACAGAACTTCTGACCCCGCCCTTGTCCCTCAGCAGGACACAGGACCCTCTACACTACAGAGCTCCCTCTGAATGATGCCCAGAGAGGCCAAGAAGAACGTGCACAAAAGGCCTTCCTGGATTTGTCACCCAGACATGTCCGAACTATGCAATGAAGTCTCATACAAACCACAAAGGATGGGCTTTGGGGGACTTACACACAGCTCCTAGAGAGAGGTGTACTCCTCAATCCCCCACTGCTCACCCCGAATATCTCATCATCTGTATCCTTCATCAAATCCTCCCTGATACACCACAAACCATGCCTCCCACGTCTCTCAAGCCACTAGAACAAATTGATGGTACCCGAAGCAGGGTCATAGTAATCTCAGTTGACAGCCAGTTGCTCAGAAGCACAAAGACACCCTGGATCTTGAAACTTGCATCTACAGGACAGAGGGCAGTCCTGCACACCTAATACCCAACCTATTAGGTATGTCACTGTGACTGCTGTGATATTGAGCTAAACTGGGCCGGAAGCTACCTGCAGGCGTCACTACTGCGGTAGTGTTTGCTGCTATGAGAGGACCCACACACACATCCTGTGAAGCCACAGAAAGTCTTGTGCTGCCTGGTGTGACAGAAGCCAGGACATTATGTTTTGCTGGCAGACATATTCACGAAAGACCAATCACATGCTTGGCTTTTTGTATCTGGCTGATTCCACTTCATGTTACCGCTGAAGAATATTCCCCCGAATTTGACATGTAAAAAGCCAAACCAGTCCCTTGGAAAGCGCCCAGTGACAAGGTCTTTAAACAGGTGACTACGTAAGTGCAGCAAGGTGAGTCCTCACAGGAAGAGGTCAGGACACAGACCACGGAAGAAGACCTCATGAGGGCATCGGGTGAAGGCAGGGTCTATGTGCTAAGGAGCCAGGCTGCAGGGAACAACTGTTGTGCTGATCCTGATTGCAGAACCCACCCCGGAAGCCATGAGAGCCAATTTCGTGACCTTGAATCCACATTTCTGAGATCCACTCAGGTTCAAGGTAAAAAACCGTCCCACTCCAAGCTGCGTTACCCTGAGTGGATCGGATCTGTTTACCAGTTGGGGGACACATGGCTCACTTCCAGGGAAGGGTTAATGGTGACTCGCACCCCTGTCCGACGCGCCCGTCAGTGACAACAAACGGTCCACGGAACAAAGGGACACTGGGATTTATAAAGCACTTACTGTGTGTCTGTGAATTGGTTGCTTTACAGCCATCTGCATTTTCACTTCCAAACCAGTTCTTGACGTAAATAAGGCTCACAGAAGCGAAGCTACTTGCCCAAAGTCAAACATCTGGCGACAGTAGCTGGGTTAGCACTGGCCAGGGGGCTACCCAGGTTTCTGCACATCACGTTCTAGTCTAGCATGATACCCCTCTTTCCTCCACCCCACCCCAGTGAGGTGGGCATCAATACACTGTCTCCCACGGTGTCAAGCATCCTCCCAGTAAACCTGCAGGCTCTCAGGAGAACCATCGCCTGCTTTAGCCTGCCGCAAGCATGTGCCTTTCCTGCCTGTTTTCTGCACCAAGGCTGGATGAGGCACACACTGAGACCAGTGTCCTGGGGTTGCAGGTCGCTAAGAAAGCACGGGCACCCCAAGGAGGGTTAGTGAGCCAGGTACGGAGGAAGTATAACATCTGTCCCTCTGCTCCGCCTCACCTTTCATCCCTGCTCCCACAGAAAGGAAGCATGTTGGTCATTCCCAGGGCGCCACTTGGCCTAATACCCACGGGAGTAAAGGCTGTTTTGAAAAGGAAGACAGGGAGAGGGTATTTGGATGGCACAAATACATGTGAGAGATGTGGACGTGGGAATGCGTGGCATGTCAAAAGAACTGCTGGGACTGTTCTTTGGCTGGGACCCAGGCTGGGTGAAGGGATGATGCCCAGATGAGGGGCCCTGAGATGGGTACGAAAGGGGAGGGGCCTGTCCACCACTCCATACTTGGCCATGGGCAACTATGAATGGCCAGGAAAAGAGCTCAGACCATTGGCTGCTGGCACTGAGGAGCCACTGAAGGTTCTTGAGTAGAGGAAGACCCATCAGAGGCTAGGTTCCAGGCAGAGAACTCCTAGTGCAGGGGCAGGAAGAATGGAAGAGTAGAGAGCAAGCAGGGAGGTACAGTAACCATACCAACATCAATCAGGAAAAGAAAGGGGAGGGAGAAGAAGAGCCTGAAGCCTAGGGTCAGGGAACCACTGGGTACCCCAAAATCTAGGGGCCCACAAAACTTGGCCCAGAGCTTCCTGCCTAGCCTCTACTCCTTCCTCTCACAAGCAGAGCCATCACCTACCACTCTATCTGCAGTTGCCCTTTGCACCAGGAGGGAGCCAACATCTAAACTCCATTCACCAAGTGTCAGCACAAGGTGACCCCAAAAGGTCAAGTGTCCGTGCCTGTAACTGAGGAAACAGCCAAATGGCCCCTCATCTGTGGGTTCATATCATCAATGCATTAGGACAATCAAAGGCCCTAGATAAATCACCCTGTGTTTTCCTGGAAGCCTAGGTGTCCCTTGGGACTTGAGGGTGCCCACAATATGCCAAGACCATGGGGTTGAGGCCTGGAGGCAGGACAAGACTGCTTGAAGAAAGCCAGCAGGGCTAGAAATCACTAGCGTTCCAGGATGAGCTCCAGGCCCTGGGCAGGAGGGATCCCGAGGTGGCGGGGGGGTGGGGGGGTGGTAGGGGAGACTTCCCTGACTCCATGGCCTCTGAGCCTATGCAAACCCTGCAGGGCACTGCCCCTCTCTAGCTCCTAGCCAGTTATAAGGCTCTTTTCTTCCCTTATATAGAGTTCAGCTATGACCAGGAAAGGAAGTGTACAGAGTTCCTTCTTGCCAGGAGGCAAGAAGAGGCCTGTTCCCAGGGACCCTTCAAGTCAGAAGGATGGCCCATGCCCTGGATCCCACCACTCCAGTGATGACAGAGACTTGGAGGAGCCTGTCCTTCCTATAAACCCAGCCCAGACTAGTCTCAGACTCGGGAAATACAGGACCCAGTGCTTCTCAGATCACTGATTCAGAACACTGCCCCCAGGACTTGAAGGCCCCCAGCACCACCCCATTATGTCCCCAAGTTCCTCCTCTGGCTTGGACCCTCTTCTGTGGGTCTGTCTGGCCCACTGCCTGGTCCTACATGGTTATCAGACGGGCTATTTAGACAGGGAAATTGCTCTCCCAGAAGACCCCCTCCACATCTCTCCCCACATACAGGAGTGGCTCCCACACCCCGCACAACACAGCCCACTCATCAAACAGCCTGCCTGTAGGAGGATGCGGTGACTGGGTACGCCCGAGCCTCTAGACGTCCGTGGAATGCAGCATTCAGGGCAGCCTTCAATCAGAAGGTCACCCAAGGAGTAGGGGTGAAAGTGAGGGGAGCAGACCCAGGTACGATCCACATAGGCCTAATCGCCAAAGCTTACCTCCTTCAGAGCTAGCCTGGAAGATGGCACACAGTGGCAACTAGAAAGAACACCCCATACAGACTCCCTGAGGCTACACAGTAGTTCTAAAGATGCGCTACAGGGAGCCCAACCCAAGACCCCAAGGAGCCAACACAAGGGCCAAGCTTGCTGATCCCCAAAGTTGGGGAAGCTGGGAAAGGAGCAAGGTTACACACTGGGGTGGACTCGTAATCAATAGAATCTGAGCTCCAAGCACTTACTGAGCACAGGTCTGGAGCTCAAGATTGCAACTCAGGGTCATAAGAGCAAAAGGCAGGCAATGGCCAGGAAACATGATGGAATGGGAAAAGGGGGCACAACCAGAGGGCATGGCTGGGCCCTGGGCCTGACACCACCCAATGGCACAGTTCTGCCCATAAACCTCCTCTGCCATCCAACACTGTTCAAGTCAAAATCTATGCACCTCATCCCTCCTTCCTTTCTCTCATCCCCCCAAGCCTGGCAGTCTCTCTCTCTCACGTATCTCCCAAGCCACCATTGCAGTGCCCTGAGTCAAAGACATGGTAGCATTAGCCTTTCCCAGGACCTCCTTTCCTGACTTTGGTTTCTTCTTGACAATCAGGAAGCCATTTCTAAAATGAACCCTAGCCAGGCTTTGCCATCTTGACCAAAGGGATCCAGTTTAAATGGCAACCTGTGGGATCTCCCCAGCAGACCTACCTCTCAACCTCCCCTCAAATCCCCTGTGCTCTTTTATTGGAAATTCTACCCTCAGTTGGAGAGCGTCTCAGCCCATTTCACAGACAAGAAAGAATGAGGCGCTAAGAAGCCACGTCTGCAGCCTAAGATCACACACCAGTGAAAAATGAGCACCAAAGCAGAGCTCTGTCCCTGGAAGACTCCAGACTGATTCCATCTGCCCAGAACCTCGAGGCTTGCCCAGTGAGGACCACAGGGAGCCTTTCATGGGGGCCACAACCTCTGAGGCTAGGGAGGGGACAGCAGACTGGGCTGAGCAACATGTAACCTGCAGGGCCCAGCTGATGCAAATATCCAGGCTCTGCAGTGGCCTGACACCTCCAGAGCCAATAAAGAGTGCAAGAGAGCAGGAGTGGGGTAGGGCGGCCAGGAGGCCATCCTGAAAGACGCAGCTGCACGAGGTGAGAAGAGGCTCCAAAAGGGGACAGAAGACAGAGTGAAGAGGGTGCTTAAAGGGGACAGAAGGGGTACTTAAACGAGAGAACGCCAGAAGCCAGGCCTGTTAGCACAGGTCTGGAATCCCAGCTATGTGGGAGACTGAGGCTCGGCGACTGAAGTTTCAAAACTGTGGTGCTGTCTCCATATAAAAAATATTAGGAGGGCTCGTGATGTGGCGCAGTGGTAGAGTGCTCACCTAACATGCACAAGGCCCTGGGTTCAATTCCCAGTGGCACAAAGGGGGTGGGGTGGGGGGATAGCCGAATAGGCGACTGGGAAATCAGATACCTGATGCAGGAGCCAGACCTCTGACCTGAGTGCAGGGGCTGAGCCCACTTCCAAGCAGTCTCTGAAATACAAAGAACAGGAAAACTCCACTCCTTCTGGGGGCAGGAATTTGTTGCAGGGGATTGGCTGGCACAGCCTGTGGCACACAGATGACTTCTAAGAAGTTCCTAGAAGCTGATCCAGGAAGAGGCTATGTATGGGCTTGGTCTAAGTTCTGATAGAAGAGGGGGCCAGAGGAAGTGACAGGCCCAAGAAACAGAGCCAAGCAGTCATCAGGCCATGGTGACTGAGCTCCCAGCTGCGGAGAACAGCGGGAAAGAGAACCCATCCCAACCCTGGACGGAAGCTGTGGCCTCAGAAGGAGACAGGCATATAAACAGACTTATAAATCTGCCCGGAACAGCGACAGTGGAAGTTCGAAAGAGGCCGTTCTTGCCCTAGGATAGCTGTCCGTCTGTTTTTCCCAAGGTTACACCCAGAAGGAGTCTGCCTTCCTCAACCCCCACTCCCTGCTGAGGGTTTCTGTCCCTACATGAGAACTTTAAGGAACAAAAGTCTTTGACCTTAAACCATATTAGAACAAGAAGGCAGGAAGAATGCCTGAGAGGGAAGAAAAAAAACCTAAGAGCAATGGGAAAATCCACAGAGCCAAAGGTCTCCAGAATCACTGAGGACTGGAACTGCCCCTGGGACGAGTCAAAGAAGGCTAGAGTAATGGGGACAGGGACCGGGTTGAGTCACTCACTGTAGAGAAGGTTCCACTGGGGCATTAGCCTCTCACCTCCTAAACTGGGCCATCTGTAGCGGTACAGCCCAACAAACGGCATGCACACCTCTGCCCTTGGACAGCTGCAGGGTTCCCTGCAAAGTCTGAGCCCCACCCTATTTCCTAACTTCTAGGAAGTCCTTGATCCACCACCCAGATGACAGGTTGATTTTGCTTTGTTTATCAGGAAATGACCTTGAATTTCTGACCCTCCTGTCTGTACCTTTCAAACGCTGGGATGATAGGTGTGCACCACCATGCCCAGTTTTAGGCATGCAGAGGTTTAAAACCAGGGTGTCGTGCATGCCAGGCAAGTACTATACCAACCGAGCCTTATCCCCAGCCCCAGGATGACAGCCTCAGAGACCGAGAAGTCACTGCAGTCTTCCATCATTGCAGAAATGTCAAAAGGCTCATCTCTACCATTTGAAGAAGTGTCTTAAACTTCTGTTGATTCTCTTGACTCCCTAAACAGCCTATCTCAGTGCCTAATGGGACTGACAGGAAGTCTTTCCCCGTATCTAGCTACTTCTCTTTTAAAGGAGTTGAAGCTTGCCAGAGCAGGATGAAAGCAAGGCCAGCCTCATGTTAGTCAGGGGAAATTCCATAGCCTCAGAGTCTATCTATGAATTTCATGTCTCCTGGACCCTTTAAGGAATACTTTTGTCCTGTTTACAACTCTAAATAGCTCAGCACTAAACTAAACCTGTCACTTGGGAGCAGGTTCAGCTCCACAAGATCAGAACACCGTCTGTGTGCAGATGCACTTTTTAAATTCTCAACACCCCCCCACCAAGGGGTCATAAGTTTCCAACTAAAAAGCAAGGGGCTGGTGGGACTGCAAGGGGTGTGGTTAAGGTGCCATTTAACTCCCTCTCGGTATCCTCACATGTAAAAAGGGACCAATGAGAACTACTTTGCAGACCGGTTGGGAATAGTTAATAAGACTGTGATCAGGCTGAGGGTGTAGCTCAGCTGTAGAACACATGCTTTACCCACCCTGCAAAGCATCAAGATGAAGTTGTCTGGGCTCCCATCTATAGGAATGCCTGGGACAAAGAGCAACCAACAGCCCTCTGTGTGCCTCAGTGCTCTTACTGACGTGTCCAGTCACTGGATCCCCAGTTCCGCCCTGTGATGTAAGTTCTACTTAGTTCTACTCAGCCCCTTTTATGGAAGAAACTGAGAATCTGCAGGATGGAGGAAGGAGTAGATTTTGAAGATTCCCATCTGGGCTGGACAGGTGGCTCAGTGGTCAGAAGTATTTGCTGTTCTTGCAGAAGACCGGGTCCATTTCCCAGTGCCCACATGGTGGCTCACAACCATCTGAACCTCCAGTTCCAAGACATCTGACACCTTCTTCTGGCCTCCTCAGGCACCAGGCATGTACATATTGCTTAGACATACAGGTAGGCAAAACACTCATCAAGTAAAAATAAATAAGCATTTGAAGATCCCACCTACTGTCAATCAGAAGCAACTAGCTATCCAATGACAATTTCCATCAAAACATTGGCCTCTTCTAAGATTTCCATTCTTTATGTAGCATAAGCTTCAGTTATCTGAAAGTCATTCCTGCAGAAATGTCAGATGGCAGGGGCAGTAGTGAAGAATGGATGAGGCTGGGCCAGAGCCCCGGAAGCAGGAGGTCCCTAGGGCAGGGCAGCCCTGCCTCACAAATCTCCTTTAAGACCATCTGTGGTGAGAGGCAGGAAGCCCTTCTTGCTCCCAATTAGCCAGCAACAGAGACTTGAAGCCAGGCCAGCCCCAAGGCCAGAGCAAGCCTGGCTGTAACCAGCATTGTTTGGCTCTGTGTGACGCATATCCACCCCAGTCACGCTTCCTTGTTCCAGGGGAAAAGCTCAGGGATGCACACTGACAGGGAGGCAGGGAAGGAAGGCAGCAACAGACCTGGCTCTCATGCCTCAGATAGCAGGCAGATTGGAGATGAGGAGAGAAAGTGCCCATCAGATAGAGACTTCATGACCCAGAGACACCCACAGACAACACACCAATGACCACACACAGCTCTTGATGCCCCAGGCACCACATGCTCAGCACCCAACGCACACACCACACCACTGCCAGATGCAAAGTCACTCCCTAGCCCTCTGGCCCCACCCCAGAACAGGCTCACAAAGGCACTGCCAACATCTCCAGCTGCCTGTGTGAACCAGAGCACTGAGGAGCCAAAGCCAAGTGCAGCGGGAAGCCAGATGTGGGAAAGAAGCAGATGAAAGTGAACTGGAGGTCTAAGGGTCCGCCAGGTCTCTGCACCCCCACCCACCCCAAATATCTACAGGAACGGGACCCTCTATTGCAGCCTGAGACAATAACAGATTACTCTTGGACTCAAATTTGCCAGTTGTCTGAGCCCTGCCTATTCTGGAAGTATAGAAAGGAGAATGTTCACACATACACACATATAAACAAGTATGTATGCTTGAGAGCTGGGAGTGTCAGAACCAAGCCTTGTGAGCAGGATGAGGCTGACTGGAGGGTAAATACCCTCAAAAGTATGCAAGCACCAGGACAGGAATTTTAGTATCTGGATGTATTAGACATATGACCCTTTTTAATCCACGAGATACAAGTGATTCCCCCTTCTCCACAGGAAGCCATCCAAACTTAAACAAGAGTGAGTTGGCCAAGGTCATATAGCTGGGAGGGGCTGAGCTAGACACAAATCTAGAAGCACCAGATTGCCAACTCTGTGCCCTTTAGCAAGTCCACTGCAAGTTAGATGCAGCCGCTGACCAAGCTGAGAAGGGGTGAGAGCCCAAATGGAAGGTAGGACTAGTGCAGAATCAGAGGGAGCAAAGATAGGGGTATGGTCAAGGCATGGACCCAGCCAGGACCCTCTACTCAAAAACAAAACAAACAAAAGAAAAAAAAACAGGGAAGGAGGAATTTGGGTTCTGTGATTGTGATCCAGAAGCCTCTGGGGAACATTCCAATGTTCCAGTCCCACTCTTTGAGGTCTAAGGGCCACCTGCCTTAGAGACACCAAGCCATTACTCACAAGTTACTCACTTTGTCTTGGCATTCACCCTAGCACTCCGAGCCTCCCACTCTATTCCCTGAGAGTGGCTACAGAGAAGCCAGCAGATCCATGTTTCCCCTCCCTCTGGCCAACACATCCCCACCTGAGTCACAGGGACATGCCAGACTCTGGCCTACTCACAGTAACAGCTGCTGCCCTCTGATCTGTTCCAAGAAACAGATGCCTAGAGGAATGGTATCTGTCCCCAGACACAGAGCAGCCCAACCCAGGACCAGAAGGGAGCTTCCCTACATCTCAGCCAGCATCCCAGCCGATGCTCAGGAGCCCAGTTTCTTCAAGACAGATCTTCCCAGGCACAAGAACTGGAGCCTACATTCAGAAAGCTCTGTGGCCCTGTGGCCGTGGCCAGAAGGAAAGAACTCTGCTACACCTGGCCTCTCATTCCACAGGTGAGAGTGTTGATGCTCAGAAAGGGAAATCCAGCTGCCCAAAGTTGCTCAGTTTCAAAGTAGGCAACCAAGTGCCCGACACTCACTCCCGTCACCCCAAGCCCTTCCACCACACTCTGCAAAACCTCCGCTGCCTCAGATAGGGACAGTCTCCCCAAATCTCTCCCCCTGCCATGGAGCTACTTCTCTCCCCACAGTGGGGATAGCAAATCAGGAAGAGGAGTCCTGGAGGTACTCCAGCCAGGCCAGTCACTAAGAGAGTTGGAGCTTAAGCTAGCACCAGAAGCAGATGTCAGTCTTAAAGGCAGGAGACAGAGCCAGAACTTCTGGTTACAGGTTGAAGACCAAGCCCTCTAGCACAAGTCTAGCACAAGCTAGGACTTCTTGGGGTCCCAACTGGGGAATTTCAAGAGTCCTGGCTTCCTCCAGCTCACCTCTCCTCCCTCATTCTTACCCCTCCTCACCCCTAATCATCAGGGCTCCTCTGCTCCCATAATCAGCTCAGCCACGGAGCTCAGAGGCAGCAGCTGCCATATATGTGGTGGTTCAAGGGGTATCTACGGAGGAGTTCATCGCTTGTCTTCTCCCATCCCCCTCTAGCGGCTGCTACATTCAGCCCAGCCAAAAGCCTTGCCCTCCTGATCTATGCCACCACCTCTACCACCTCTACCCCACCCCCTACCCCCAGCATCAACAGCAACAGCAGCCACAGTGACAAGAGGTTATAGAGTGTGAAGCAGGCCAGGCTCACTTGTCTATTTCCCGTCACAAATAACTCAAGGAAAGCAAGGATGGGTCGAGTTAGCTGCCCATGGTCATACTGCCAGTCAAAGACAGAGTCAGGACTCAAACCCAGACGGTGGGGCTGCAAAGCCTATGACGTAACCCCAAGGCCGTGCCACCCTATTGATAATCCTCACTCCAAGAAATGAAGGTTCCCTGAGATTCCCTGTCCTCCCTCCAAACAGTGCCTGAACCCCTGTAACTGTGAAGTGCTGGCCCCTGGCCTTTGAGACACACACTCAATATTCCTCCTGGCTTTAAACTGGCTGCCCCTGACCCCACACTCACCAGCCACTTACAGTCAGGCTGGGCACTGCTGACTTCCAGCAGACAGGCTCCTCCACAGGACTAAGGGATACTCTTGATCATTCATTCATTCATTCATTCATTCAACACACAGTGGGCCTACTGTGTTCTGGGACCCACAGTAAAAGATACCCTGAAAGGAGCCTCTTGGCCCCTGAGATATGTGAGTGGCCCACAGTCTACAGACACTCCACCTCGCTTCATCACAGCTTGCTAAGAAACCTTGCTGGGAAGGCTCCCACAGCCAGCAGGCTCTGGTCTCTGGGCACAGGAAGGAAGCCCAGGTGGAGCACAGTAATGCCAAGAGGACTTCCCAGTCCCGGGGGTTAAGGACATGGGTGCAGGACTCCAGGAACACAGGTCCTGGCTGGAACCCAGCCCCAGTCCTCCCGTGCTCACCCCCTTGCTGAACCACAACTTCATCGTGTCTCTCCCATGTAAAAATCCCTCTGCTGCTCCCTACTTCGACTTGGCCTAACAAATCTCTCACCCCTTGCCACCCAAGCAGGACCTCTGGGCTCTCCCCAAAGCCTCTCTTTGTCACAGCTGCCCCTATTTAAACACATTTACTGTGCCAAGCATTTTGCATATGGAATCCTGTTTCAACACTAGACTGTGCTGGCATGTGAACATCATCTTACAGACTCAGACACTGAGGCCAGTGTCACACAGGGAGTAAGCAGCAGGGCTGGGAGGGACAGAGAGTCATTTCCCATCCTTATATGCATGCAGGCCCCATACCTGAACAAGTCTCTCTGTAAAACTCCTTCTCAACCGTCAAAGCCCATCTCAAATGGCTCTTCCTCTCAGAGGCCTCAGCTACTCTCCGACTCACGTGAACTGCTTCCTGCTCCCCATTCTTGCTGAGCTTTCCGAAGAGTTGTCTACACCCCTTTGTTTCCCACTAGAAGGTGTCTTGCTGGCCTTTCCAGCCCTATATCTGGCACCCTGCCTGGCACAGAGTGGATGCCCTAAAAGGATGTTAATGTGAGATCAGGATGCTCCCTCCACCCCGGCCCAGCTGGATGGGCCCTGGCTCCCAGCCTCCTCAATAGGCTCATGGGCACTGCTGGACCCAAAGCGCCAAACCCAGCAGCCCATCTCCTCCAGACCCAGATGGCAGGCAGGCAGCCAGGGCCCTAGTCTCACACTCCCCCTCCTTAGCCCAGCTCCTCTCTGCTTCACCAGCTCTGCGATTCTGGGAGTCTCAGCCGGTGATTAGGGCCCTAATCAGGCAGGACTTCCTGCCAGCCACTGCCAGAGGTGGGGGCAGGGCGAGAGGGAAGCAAGGTCAACCCAAGGTGAAGTTTCACAGTCAGGGACCCAAAGGGCCCCTCCATCCCAGGGCAGACCCACTCAAAAGGACTCTGGCACTATATCTCTCCAACCCTTGGCTAAGTGAGGACACTGAGGCCCAGAGAGGAAAGGGACTCAGCCTGGGGCAGAGCCAGGACAGCCTAAGATCTGTTGGAGGCCTTGGGCCAGGGTGCCCCCAGGATTGAGACCCTCTGTGCACTTTCCCGAGAGCCTCAGCCACAGCCCTGCCCCTGCTAGCTCCAAGCCCAGCACTGAACCTCAGCCACTCTCTAAAGAGTGGCTACGGGCCAGCTGATTGCCTAGGCTGGTGGAGGATATATTCAAGTGAGGTCTACTTCTCTCAAGGATCTAGAAAGTCTAGCAGGGAGGGCAGAGGGGAGCTGAGCTAAGCCAGAGAGAATCCTCCCAGTGGTCACCATGATCAGCCTAAGACCATTTTTCCTCCAAAAGAACCATTAATGCTTTTTACAGCTGCAACTGGGCGGGCCAGGGGTCCGGAAACAGTGTTCACCCCTGACCCAGAGCAACCCCAGCCTCCTGGGTGGGGATCTGGGTAAGAGAGCAGGCCAATAGGCTGATCCTTGGTGGAGGAATGTCAGAGACACTAGAAAGCCATGGACCCCAAAGAGGGTAGAGGCCCTAAGAGGGAGTAGAGTGTGGCCAGGAGACCTGCTGACCAATCTTCAAAGCTCTCAGCTCCTGTGTACACACAGGAAGGGCTGGGTGTTTATCCCCACCCCTTACCAACAAGAGACTAAGTTAGGTTGTAGCAAGAGAAATGCCAGTTAAACTACAAGGAGCCCTGGAGAGTCCAAGCCAGTTTTCAATGGTTACTTGGGAATTCCACTCTAAAACATAAATGCCATCCCTGTAGCTAAGGTCAAGGATAGCCTGTTTGGAGGCAGGCTGGGCCCTTGCCAGGCTTAGGAAATTCTAATGTAGTAGCTGCTGAAGGGTGGGAAGGGATCCCAGAGGGACTTGTTTACTGAGATGACAACTTTCTCAGAGTCTTCCATAAACACATATCTGCTCAGGGCTCCCTGGGGAGAAAAGCCTGAGGTCTCAATTCCAGGCTTGCCTGGTAACTGCAGATGGAGGCAAAGTCAGGGAAGGAAGACATTGCTCTCTGATAGTGGCACCCCTTAAGGAAAGTTCATGGAACCCTGACCTACACTCTCTCCATTATAGAGAGGGAGCAAGGAGAGAGAGAATAGGGCCAACCAAGAGGCAGGCTCTGGAATGAATGGCACCCACTAAGAGGAACCCTTACCAGTGTTAACTAACAAAACACTTTGGCTTTTTTTTTTGTTTTGGATGTTTGTTTGTTTTGAGAGAAAGTTTTATATATCCCAAGACGACCTCAAATTTACTTTACAGGTATAGATGATCTTGAACCTCCAACCCTCCTATTTCCAGTGTGAGTATTACAGGTGTCCACCACCATGCCTGATTTATGCCGGGGACAGAACCCAGAGTTCTGTGCATGCTAGGCAATCATGCTACCAGCTGACCCACATCCCATACTTCAAAGCATGTTATATCAATGAATACATCCAACCTCTATGCCTGTGCCATGAGACAAATACTACTGTCCCATTTTAGAGAAGAAATAGACTCAGAGAGGTCGAATCAGTTGCTGAGACCACACAGCTAGTAGGTAAGAATGGTTGCCATAGGTAGGCTCCCAGCAGGCTGGCTCCAGCCTCATGCCTTCCTTCTTCTGCTTTGCTCTAATCTTTGGAGGAAGAACAATGTCGTTTATAGGCTTACAGATCTTCAGCAGGCCTGTCCCAAACTCTCCGGCCCCCATTGACACCAAAACCATCAGCTGGGAAGCAAAAGACTTTGCACAGCCGGAGAGCACCGGTACAGCCAGGTGACAGACAGGTGAGAACAAGGGACACTTGCAGCAAATGAGCCCCACATTCACTCCAAGAGAAGGCTAGGAAGGTCCCTGCAGGATGCTTCTAATGGTAGACCATGGAGAACTCGCAGAGGCCCTCCTGTGGCCTGCATCTGGTCAGATCCCCGGTGCTCCAGGCCCAAGCTACAGGCTCAAAGCCCTAAAAAGGCAGGGAACACACAGCCCAACAAGCTGTGCAGGAGGAAGGGCCAGGGACTGACCCGGTCCCCTCCCATCACAGCTCCAACTGCCCCCCTCCCCAGGGAAACCAAGGTGAGGACAGGAGGAAGATGGCTAAGAGTGCCAACCTGAGCAGAGAAACAGCTACCCTGGGGTCACCAGCTGCCAGCACAGAGTGCCCATGGAGGCAGCCCAAGCTATAAGGCTGGCATCCCCACCACCCCCACCATTCCTTTCCCAGCTGGCTTAAGCCCACACCTCCACATGCCTAATAGCTCTGGAAAGCTAAAAGCCAGCCAGCCAGGGAGCCAGGGAGCCAGAGGCCTCAGGGGATAATGCTAGGGACAAAGTGGAGGCCTGTCCCTCCCCAGTGTCTAAAAACAACCTTCTCCCTCCCTCACAGTCATGTGCCCTTCTGATTTGTTTTTGTTTTGTTTTGTTTTGGGGGTGGGGTCTGCCTGTCTTCTGGCAAATCCCTGTCCTCCACCCCAAAACCTCAGTTTCCCTTTTCAGAGTTGAGGAGACTTAAGTGCGAGGCAACAATGGGCCCGCAGCTCAGTCTGTGCCTCTACTCAGCCCTCACATTCCTGTCCTGCGCCCCCTCATCACTGGCTCCCTTTCATCCAGAAGGAAAAATGCCCTGATTAAGAAGCCTCCCCAACCTCCTGGTTGAAGACAAGGGCTCCATGCTCATGAGCAAAGGGGCCACGGTCGTCCATAATTTCGGCTATGAGAAAGGCAAGCTGGGTTAGGCAGGCTGAGCTAGAAAGCGCCCAGGGAAGGTCCTAAACCCCAAGGAAGGCATGGCTTCCCCATAGGAAGCCTCAGACCCAGCACTGAGGCTGGGGAAGTGTCAACCCCCCATTGCCTTTCCTTCCCAGGGAAACAGGTTTGAAGAGGCCACAGGGAGGTCACCTGTTCTCTCCTACCCCTCCAGAGAGGCCCTTGAGAACAACAAATGCCCTTGGCTTGTTCCCCACCCCCTCTTCTACCCACACACACTGGTTATTACACAAGCCACTTAGCGAAGCCTTCCTCGACAACCTTGAAGTATTTGTAAAGAGGGAAACTGAGGCCTGCCCCTGGGTTCTCCTGAACCTCAGATTCTGGAATCACTCATCTGCCTACCATCTCCAACAGCTGAGGAAGCTACTCTGGGCTACCCTGGGCTACTCTGTGCAGGGACTCAGAATGCCCAACATAGAAACCACCACTCCTTGTCCTCAGACACTAAAGACCTGTGACACATGCAGCCCCCTCCCCTTTACCCTGTGTCACATAGCCATAGGTTCCATCCAGCCTTTGAGGAGTTAACCACAGGGCCAACAAGAGTGGCCAGGAGGAAGCACCTCTCAACAGTGGCACAGGAAGCAGCTGGGACAGACCTAGTGGGCAGTTAGCTAGGGGTGCCAGGGAGAGGCGTGCGGCAAGGGCTCTCTATTCCTCAGTGCAGGCAGGGAGGGTGACCCTGTGAGTCCCCACCCACGCCCTGAGCCTGAAGCCACAGCTCTGACCCCCCATTCCAGAGTCAGAGAATTCCCCAACTCTAAGAATCCCAGGACCTCAGCATCCCCAGAGACCTTAAAGGTCATCTTTCTCACCACATCTCAGCGCAGGAATCCTTCCACAGTGTCCAGCTTGTCCGAACTGCCCCCTCAGGACAGGCCACTCATTACCTTACACCAAAGCCCACCCTCTCGCTGACCAACAAGAGCTTCTGGGAGGACCTGATTAGACCCTCATTCTTCCAAGACAAATCTCCATCCCCAATCCTCCCTTGCTCCCTGAATGCAATGTGTCAATGGTGGGTATCCCCAAAAGGGCAGCCATGTCCCTAGTCTCCCAGGCACCCTAGCTCAGCTCACTCCTCCTGGCTATCACCCCACATTGAGTTTCTGCTCTGTGGCTCTAAGGGGGGTGAGTTATGCAGTATAGGATGTGGGCTAGGACTAGGGTCAGGAAGTTCAGGGACAGGACTAGGGGACCTTACACCAAAGCCCACCCTCTCGCTGACCAGCAAGAGCTTCTGGAAGGTCCTGGTTAAACCATCATTCTTCTAAGACAAATCTCTATCCCCAATCCTCCCTTGCTCCCTGAATGCAATCTTTCAATGCTGTGTACCCACAAAAGGTTCTGAAAGATGCCTAGGTTGTCTCCTACACCATCTAAGAATCCTCAATTCTAGATCAAAGTCCTGCCCCCCACCTCTGCCCCATGCCCTCCTCTCAACTTCTTCTCCATGGACCATGTTGGGAACCAGTGTTGGTGCTGTGGAGGACTCTCCCACCCTGTTTTGGGCCAGAGGCATTGGAGTTAAGGGCTCTTGGGCTATAGTGAGTTTTGAGTCTTGGGGGAGAGTTGGGGTCTGAGAGACAAGAGCTGCCGCCAGCTGGCAAGGGCAGGAGGCACCGGAGGCCAAGTCTGAGCCACAATGGTCCCCACCCCACCTCCAGGCAGCTTCAGGAAGGGGAAAGGGCCCTCCCTCCCACCTTCCACCCCACCTCTGCTTCCAAGAGAGAAGCCCCTTGTCCCCAAACATTGGAACCCTACTTTCCAGCTGTCCCTCCTGTTCCCACCACAACTGCCTTCCTGACCTCATGATCCCAGAAACTTCTCCAACCAGTAAGCACCCATCCCCTAACCCTATCCCACACCCCTGCTGAGAGCCCAACCCAAGAGCCCAGCAGGCTCTCTGCACCACCACCCCTCGCCACCCCCTTTCAGTTTCCTCTACTAGGGCAGAAGCCAGCCTAAAAACATCTGGACAGTCAATCCTGGCCCTGGTCCTGAGGTTAGCTCTAGGTAGCTTCTCCAAACTTGGTAAGGGGTAACAGGCAGGGGACCAGTGTAGGGGGACCTTGTGTGTTCATTAACCACCTGGATTAGACATTTCTGCCCAGAGGGGTAAGGAAGGAATGAGCCTACTGGCTGGGGGAGGGGCAAGGAGCACACATGCCAGGCTGTGCCCATGGCAAGGGGGCATGGGGCCCACGCAAAGGGGAGGGAAGTGATGTTAAGGGTTTTTAACTTTAACCCCTTGTAGTCAGCCCCTCCCCTGCAGTGTCGCACAGATCTTGGGGGCCAGAGAGAGAGAGCCCCCAAAGAGAAGAAGGTAGCCCAAAGAAGTTCCAGACACTAGCAGGGAAAAGACTCGTGCCCACTCACAGTCTTCTGCCTCCCAGACCCTACAATGGACAAGAAGTGGGCAGAAGAGACCCCTCCTCTACCTCCTTGCCTCTGGTGGTCCCTCTCTACTCCCTGCTGTATGGAGCCTTACTGATACCAACAACTTAGCACACAAAACTTCCTGGAGCTGGCTCAGCGCTTGCAGGGACAGCCGCGCCCCAAACATCTCTGGCAGATCTCGGGAACATCTGACAGCAGCAGGGCTGACAAGTTGGCCCCTGAGGGGCTAGCTTAGCCTAGAAGTGTGGCAGGGGAGAGGCTGACCTCACCTTCCCCAAGTTCAGGATCTGAGGCCAGAGCGTTGTCCAGACATCAGTGTGTGCATGCGTGCGTGCGGACTGCTGGGCTGCACCCCCTGCACCCTTGCACATTCACACACTCACAGACCGCTCCCGCTCACCTTTCCAACTGAGGAGCCACTGGGTGGCAGGCCAGGGCGGTGGGCAGTGGCAGGGCCGGCAGCTGGGCTGGCAGGAAGCTGGTAGCTCCCAGGGAGGCAGTAAGTGAGCTGGCCCAACAGGGCAGAGGTAGTAGAGCCTTGCTGGGAGGGAGGGAGCGCGCCCAGGGCGCTGCCGACTCCCTCCTGGGCGGGCGGCCTGGGGCACCGCCTCCTTCCCGGAGTCAGCGCGCGTCGCCCCCCACCGCCGCCTCCTTTAACCCCTGCTACACTCCGCTGCACAAACTGTGCTCCACCAGGCTCAAGCTGAGGTGCACCTGGACCAGCCAGCTGCCCAGCAGTTTCCTGGGGATTGGGCCAGAGTGCTTGAGGGGACAGGGGTGGAAAGGGACAAGTGAGAATCAAAATGCCAAGAAGTCAGGAGCCCATAGGAAAAACACAGCTGTGGAGTCATGGTCACAGAGCTGCTAAGTGATGATGATGATGATGATGATGATGATGATGATGACGACCACGACGACAGAAGCCCTGAACTTTGGGAGAATGAGCTGCATTTCCAGCACACTTGGGGTCCAGCTGCCAGCCATCTCCCTTCTTGGCTTTTTTTCCTGGAGTGAGTTAGAACATGTGTGAGCCTATATTCAAAAGTCACTGATTGGAGCATAGTTCCAGTTCACAAAAGGCATGTTCCCACTCTCTTTAAAACGCATCCAAAAAAGTAGGATGGTAGACATGCCATACAACCTTTACCCTGGGTTCCAGGTAGTGTTTTCATATCTCCTACGGACACCAAACTGTGGATAATCAGATGCCTTATGTGAAAGGGTAGAGCGTTTGCACAGAACTTACGCATGGTTTTCTGTATGACTGATGGATTTACAGACAGGGTCTCATATAGCCCAGACTGGGCTGGGGTAGTTGTGTAACCAAGTATGACTTTGATCTTCAAACCTTCTGCCTCCACTTTCCAAGTGCTGGGATTACAAGCATGGGCCACCATGCCTGGTTTTATGTGGAGTTGGGGATTGAACTCAGGACCTCCTGTATGCTAGGCACGTTCTAGTCCACCTGAGCCACATCCCTAGCCATATCTACTCCTATTTGCTTTAAATGCCGCCTAGAATGCTTGTAAAATCTAGTACTGTATAAATGCTCCTTGTAAGTAGTAGTTGTGCTGAGCTGTTTAAGGAAGAATGACAACAGAATAAAGTCTGTACTTGTTCAGGACAGTCACAAGTTACTTTCCAAGCATTTTTAATCAGCAGCTATTGACTCTGTGGGGCAGAGCCCACCAGTTTGGAGGGCTAATTACATACCAAAGTATTTGGTGAATCTAGAGAGTCCACCATAAAATCACTCCAATTTTCTGTATCTATGAGACGTGTTTATACTAAAAATAAGGACAGGGGAAAAATATTTACAAAGTTGGAATCGCCATAAAAATGATAGAAGCAGACAGGAGTTTCTTGAAAATGTTATTGTTAACTTTCTTTAGCTCTGGCTGGAACTTGCTATGTAGACCAGGCTAGCCTTAAATTCACAGAGATCTTCCTGCCACTGCCCCTGACCCCTGACCCCAACACTGTCCCTGCCTTGAGTGCTACAGATAGTTAACTTCAGTTGTCAATTTGACTCAACCTAGAATCACCTGGAAGAGATTCTCAATGAGAGATTGCCTATACTGGGTTGGGCTATAAGCATATCTGTGGGGGATTGTCCTAATTAAGTTCATTGATCTGGGAAGACCTAGCTTACTGTGGGCAACATCATTCTCTAGGCAGGAAATAATGGAGAAATCAATGAAGCTGAGTTCAAGCAAGCAGGCAATCAAGGGTACATATATTTGCTGCTCTCTCCTCTTCATTATAGATGTGTTGTGAGCAGCTGTTGGAAGCTCCTGCCTTGATACCCCCTTACTGCTCTTTCTCCTTAAGGTTGATTTTTTGTTAGGGTAATTTTCCCAATAAGAGAAATGAATCTTGGACAGAAGGGGATAATCCTTTGTCACACATCTACTGCATGTCAGGCACTTGAAGAGCACTCTACCTTCCTGCACCCTGTTATCACAGCTGAGGACAGGAGCCTGAGAGCCTGATGTGACCTGTCTTGTCAGAGGCCAGGCAGGACAGTCAGTGTCGAGGAGGCACTTGAACCTGCACTGCCTAATTCTGGTCCCAAGCCCTCCAAAGCGTGTGTGAGAGGTTCATGCCTTCCCCATCTGAGCTGGGCACCTACATCCCTGAGTCTCAGCTTCCTCGGATGTGTAAGTTTTCATCCAAAGCACTTTGTGATGCTTTCATCCATTCAGCCAAATCCCCTCTTCAAGGCTTCAGTTCACACCAAGAGTAGATTGGCGGAGGTCCAAGGGGAGGGACAAGGCTTCAGAGCACCTGAAGTCAGAGCCTCGAGGGCAGCCCAGTACCCCAGTAACAATAAAACCTATCAGGAACCGATGAGAAGGGTGTCTCCTCACGAACTTGTATGGGAAAGGCAGAGAGAAGCAGCATCCCCTTCCTCTACCCTCTCTCCTCCTTCCTCCAGGGAAGATAACCGCCCAGCTAGAAATAGAGTTCAAGTTCCCACACCTGCAGTCCCAGCATCTCCGAGTCCACAACCTCCACAGCAGTTCCAATCTCTCCGTGTGTATATGCTGCCCAGGGATGACAACGAAAAAGACAAGAAACTCTGTGGGGACTGGCTGAATCCTCCTCACCAGCCCCATACCAAGCACTGCCTTCACTCTGGGTCAAAGATACCTCTGGATCACCTCAGCCTGCCTAATTCCTATTCCCCTACCATCACCCAGACTACGGATCCCTCAGGAGCTTGGGCAGCCCTGTCCAGTTATGGAGTTAAGAGATTCCATGTCAATTCCAGCTCTCTTGTCTCCTCTATTCGTGGATAAGTAGCATACTTATGGAACCCTCTTACTTTCAGGACCCAGAAAGGAGATCTCTCTCCTTCTTTGTACGCACACCACAGGCTACAGACTGACATCAGTCACTGACTCCCAAGTGTGATCCCAGACTTCCCTCAGACAGTTCCAGGAGCGTTGCAGAAGTTTATCTTTAGCTATGTTTAAAATGTTTTGTGCATTGTTGAGTGAGGGGTTGCGTAGGTCTTGGTGTTTTGTATGGTCTGCAGGTGTTGGCTTTATGTAAAAGATATTTGATCTCTCATGACCTGCATGTGCTATCAATAGAACACCTGAGGAGCTTAGATATCAGTAAAAATACCTAAGATGAGACGCTGAGGAGCTTGGGTATCAATAAAAACCCCTGAGATGAGAGCTCGGGGTTCCACTGTCCACTATGGCTTGCCAGGACAGATGGCTTCTTCTGCTGAGGTCTGGCAGGGTTCTCAGCTAATGAAAATGTCTCCGTGTCTCTCTTGGTGAGCTCACACAGTGGCTAACAACTACACAAAGCTCTGAGATGCAGTCCCATACCCTTAAGCCTTCTCTCTCTCCATCCCTCAGCTTTGACTTTCATACCTTTCTCACCCAACTTCTCCCTCTTCTCCTTACCAGCATTCGAACATCCCTGAGCCCACCGCCTCCTCCATCAACAACATGGCTTGGGTGAGAACTCCACACCATGACCCCTTACTTCTGGCTGGAAGCTGACCAATGATGCCAAACTTTAGCAGTTCTGAGGTACCCTTTTAGTTATCCTCAGTGCAGCTGTGGGTTATTTGTTTTTGAAGACAGGGTCTCATAAGTGCAGGCTAGCTTCAGACTCACTGTGTAGCCAGGGATGATCATCAATTTCTCATCCTCCTGTCTCCACCTCTTGAACACTGGAATTCTAGGTGCGTGTCACCATGTGTGGCTTATGCAATGCTGGTGACCAGACCCAATATGGTAGGCATATATGAGAGGCAAGCACTCAGTCAACTGAGCTACACTCCTGCCCTTCTGGTGAGGCCTATGGCCACTCAGATCATGCCATTCTGACTTCTGACCTCCCTCTTTGAGAATGAGAAGGTGACTGTGCCCCGACCTTCACAGTGGCTCTTCAGTGGCCATCTCCTGGTTCTACTGGTTCTGTCTGTCATGGGGCCCTGCCTAATCGTAGAGCCAGCAGTGGGGCTGGAGAGTGAGGCAATTGGCAGGGACTTCAGCACACACACAGAGCCTCCAGGGCCACTGTGAGCAACTGCTCATGGGCCTCCTCACATCTGCACTCCTGTGACTAGAGGGAATGCAAGATGCTTAAGAGAAACAAACTAGTACCATCACTTAGGGAAAAAAGCCACATCCTCCAAGAAGGACCCTGCCCTTCCAAAGCTTCACTACTAGGCAGGCCCTGCCCTGTACCCTCGTTTGCTCCTGTACCCCCAAGGTGTTGAGTGAGGAAAGGCAAATTTGTAGTTTTCCTTTCTTCCTTTACTTTATCCAACACTAGTCTCAGTGAATGTGAAATGAATGAATGAATGAATGAATGGTGGAGAGGTGGCCTGATAGATGGTTGGTTAATGAATGGATAAAGTGCACGACACTCCAACAAGGTAACTACAGGTAAACATTTATCTCTAAAGCTGCACAATCACAGAAAGGAGGAAATGGGAAGCACCACATTGATACACAGAGGCCCCAGACACTCCATCCCCTCGCCCAGGTCTGCAGCAGCATAGGGACCCTCTCTGAAATGCCCACTCTCATCCAGTGTTCTCTGAAACCTTTGGAGCTTTCTCTCTCTACCTCTGCCCATCAACAACCCCTCTTTCCCATCCTGCCTGCTTCCATACCTGGACAGAATCTCAAACTCAGCAAAGCCCCAAAAGCACACCAGAGGAAATGAAGGAGCCGGAGGACTTCAGAGGAAAATCTAGCTTTCTTCCTGATTTCCAGAAGCCATTCTACAGTAAAGGCATTTTCTGAAAAAAAAACCTAGTGCTCCCTTTTTTTTCTTCCTTCCCATTACTTCTCCAAACTGCCTAGGTCTTCCCCTCCTCCCTCCCTCCAGGCCCTGATGACCAAGTTCCCAGGGTTTCCCAGCCCCCCCTCAAGCCATCCATGCCCTTTCCCTCCTCCCTCCCTCGCATCCCCAAGCCTGGATTGCACATCTGGTTCCAGTTGTGGTCGGTCCATTCAGGGGCAGGCCTGGAGGTTTCTCATAAAACTGAAGTGTTGGAGCCCCGTGGGGTTGGGGGAAGGGAGATCAAGAGGCTAAGTGTGAAGGCAGGAGAAAGGGTAACATGGAGGTAAGGACATCAGACCTTACCAGAAGGGAGCTTGCAGTGCCTAGCACTAGCAGGACTCATGGGATGCTTGTTAGCTGAAGATGGGACACTGAAAGATATGGCAGAAAAGCTGGGAGCTGAGAAAGGGGTACAAAGAGGGGGTCATGGAGAGCCAGGGAGAATCAGGACACAGCTGCTGGTGGAGCACCAGAAAAGCCATTGAGAAAGTCGGGCAGAAATGAATGGCCTGTGTCAGACCAAGTGCTGGACTAGGAATTGCCATTGGAAGAAGAGGGGATACGAGCACAAAAGTGTAAGGACAGACAGGACACAGATTGGTCAAGACTTAGCGTGTTGAGTGCAGAGTCCTGGCCTCACAGTCCCAGATCCACAATGGCGGTGCATCCCAATACTGCCTTCATATGCCCTTTCATTGCACTTTAATCAGCATCTAGTGACATCTATCTTCGAGGAGCCTTTCCCCAGCCCCCGCCACACACACACACCATGAATTTCTATGAAAGCCTCAGAGAAATCTGGAAAGTGGCTACGATCCTGTCTGGTCTTAGACCTGAGCCCAGTGCCCTTCTGTAGGATCAGCCAGCAGCTGAGCACAACCCTGTCACCACACAGCACAACTGGGAACTCAGAGGGTACGTGGTCTGTGACCCCCACACTCATAAGGTCAGATCAAATGCCCCAACAGGAAAAAGCACCTCCAAAGTCTTCCCATGTGGGCCGGTCAACCCTTCTAGCACCTAAGCCCCACTCTCCCTCCCTCCCTGACTCTGCGAGAGCAGGGACCCACATGCAGGTCCCAAAGGGAGGGCACACTTTCGTGTAGTTCTTCTCCCCTCATGGGACTGCTCTGGGCTCTGACTTATGGAAAGCTCAGCTGGCTGCAAGCCAGATCCCAGGATCATCCTCCACATCAGTCACTGTCTGTGCATTTGAGCTGTGCCCTCCCTTTGCAGCTAAAAAAAAAAAAAAAAAAAAAAAAAGTCTGGACTGTTCCCCAGGAGGCTTTCATCAGTATCATCTCTTTTGCCAGGGCCCCTTCAGCAGTAACCCTGAAATCACATCCATACCATGGTCCCAAAGAGTCCCTCCTGCTTCCCTTCCAGACGCTGAATTTTCACTTAATTGTTCCTTAGAGCAGCATCCAGATGTATTTGCACCTTATTTATGTGTATTTGCATCACCCACTTATAGTCATCACCTGCTTATACATCTGGGGAGGGGATACTGTCCACATCCCAGAGACCCTAGCCTCCAGTGAAGGACAGCATGGGCAGGAGATGCATTGGGAAGCAGCCTGCCCACTGTTCTTCCCCAATACGCACATAGGGTGTCCCTCCTTAAGCCTGCCTCAGTTTCCGGCCAGGAGAGGCACTTGGATCCAGTAGCTTCAGGATCCAGGATAAGTAAACCCAGCCTCTCTGATGGCCTCAAAGCCTCCTAGATGCTCTTAGGAACACAGTTCTTCACAGACACTAGTTCTTGGCAGAATTCTCTGCATATAAACCCTTGATCTCCCCTAAGAAACTCAGCTTTAAAGGTGGGAGGCCCCCAGAGGCCTCCCTATCTCTAGGACTGGATTCCTTGTGGGCCTCCCCTCCCCCTCCTTCACTCTCTTTCTAGCAAAGTCTCTTGCCTGAGCCTGGATCTTTCCAGGGAGCCTACGAACCCTCCCTCACATAACCACACCACCTCTAGCCCATGGGTGGAGGTTCCCAGCCCCAGGAAAGTATCGGTGGAATCATGGTGACATTCTTGGAGATGGAAGCCTAATGGATTCCTAGCCAGCAAAGGATGCTGATTAATAGATCAATGTCAACTTCCTAACTTGCCAGAGGGCTCTGTCCTCTGCCCTGGCTTGTTCAACATACTTATCAGTAATGAGACTGAGGTGTGGGAGGGACACACACGGGGTGGGGCAAAAGGAGAATTAAGAGACCAAACTGAATTAAAACATGAAACTGACTTTATGCATGGGCCAGAACTAGTAAGGAAAATCTTCTCTTGGTCTACTGTCCCCCAAATGGTTCAAAATTAATAACAAACACAAACTAATAATAATTCACTCTAGTTAAGTTAAAAGACTTAGGGCAAAGAGAAGTTCAATTTAGCTAACAGTAGGATGTGGCTGTTCTCAAAAGATACCAGTGCTTTTGAGTACATTAATAGAAGTATAGAGTTTAGACCAGTGGTTCTCAACTCCCTAATGCTGTGACCCTTTTATACAGTTCCTCATGTTATGGTGATCCCCAACCATTAAATTATTTTTGTTGCTGCTTCATAACTATAATTTTGCTACTGTTATGAACATAATGTAAATATCTGATATGCAGATAGTCTTAGGCAACCCCAGTGAAAGGGTCATTCGACCCCCAAAGGGGTTGTGACCCACAGGTTGAGAACCACCAATTTAGACCCACGGAGATGAAGGTTCCACCACACTTCATATTCTCTTTTATGCCTAACACAGCCAGTGGACATTGGTGACTGTAATAAATATCCACTGAATAAGAGCACAAGGACCCCATTTTTATTTTAGATGACAAAGAAAAGATGGAGAAGCATAATCAAAAATGTGGAGATGACCTTGGGAAAGTGAGGCAGGGCATTCTCCACTTTCCACCACCTCTTGTCTCTGTCCACTATCTGTGAACCCCTGGGAACCTGGACCCATTCCCAGTCCCCACTGACTGCCCAAGAGGCAGAAACAGCCAGGAGCAGCCACTACAAAGGGGACAGTCTTGTAACATGGCCAGACCTTCTGGTAGTGGCCTCTGGGGAGTGTGCTGGCCATACCACAAACTGACCTTTAGCCAGGCTGGCCGCTGGGCTGCTGGGCAGACGAGAGGGGAAGTGGTCCCGTTGGTGGCTGAGCACTTGGCTGGCACATGCTGTCTCAAGCAAGCCATTGCTAGCCAACTGGCCTATCACCTCCAGGACTTCCACTGGTCCCTTCTCAGTAGCCCTGTGGGAATTGACCCCAACTGGACACCTCTGTCCAAAGTCTGAGGTTACCCACTGGCCCCATCCCAAGCTCTTGGTGACTCTCCCTCCTCCTCTCTTCCTTCCACTACTCCCTCCCAGTTCTTCTCTAGTGGTTTGCATAGCCTTCGCCCTCCCCACTCCCATGCATTACCTCCTCCCCACACCCCACCTTTCCTGTCTCAACATGACTCTTATCACTCCAGGGTTCTTTCTACTCAAGACCTTACTCCAGGCCTCATGTCCAAAGTTGCTGCAGGTTTTAGTCAGATCTCACCTTTAGGGCTGGGGAGAATTGGCGATCTCCTCCTGAGGACTTTGGGTTTACCCTACGCAAAACAAATAGTCACTTTCACTCATCTTGATCTAGCATGCCAACCCTTCTAACATGGGGGAATCAGGAAAACCTGGCCCTGGCCCAGCACTGGAGAGCAGAGCCCAGGCTTAGATATTGCATGGACTGTCTCTACAGCCTACCTACCTACTTAGTGGCTGTGTGACTCCAACTGCTCTAAGCACTGAAAGCATGGTCTGGGGTGAAGCAGTCCCCTATAAATGTTAGTTCTACCTGCACCCTCCCATTTCACAGACACTCTCATCACCTTCATCCTAGAACTATGACTCCTCCTTTCCTTTCCTCCTTCCTTCTTCCTTCTCTCCCCACCACTCCCATGTGTGTTTGTATCTGTATCTGTATCATCTGTATCCATCTGTATCTGTATCCATATCCGTATCTGTATCTGTATTATCTGTATCTGTATCATCTGTATCTGTATCATCTGTATCATCTGTATCTGTATCTGTATCTGTATCTGTATCATCTGTATCTGTATCATCTGTATCATCTGTATCTGTATCTGTATCTGTATCTGTATCTGTGTCTGTATCATTTGTGTCTGTATCTGTATCTGTGTCTGTGTCTGTATCTGTATCAACCTCTCTTTGGCCCTGTTTAATGAATGCCCAAATGTACCAAATGCTTTCCAGATGCCAGACTCCATGGCTACTCATTCGTTCTAAGCCTCTCAACAGATCCTATGGGCCCTGGGCATGACAGTAACCAGCTATCCAAGACTCAGGAATCTGAGGGAGGAGGATCATGAATCTGAAGCCAGGCTAGGCTACACAGTGAGAGGCAGCAACAAGGTGGCAGGGACCTTAGGGACTGGTGGGTGCATCTCCTGTCCACTGCAGGATCCTCCTCAGCCCAGAAGAAGTTTAAAGAGTTTCTGCTTGCCCACAGCATCCAAGCCCAACATGGCTCCCAACAAGGCTGCTGCAGCCTTGAGCCTGGGTGCAAACTTGCCTCCTGAAGTCCTTGCTCTGCTCTAGAGAACAAAATCCCTGCAAAGCCACACCTAAGCACACACATGCGCACTGTCTCCAAGGAGAGGCTGTCTCCACAAGCTGGGCATCCCCACTCAGCTTTCTTAATTTCTGGCTCATCACACTCCAGTGCTCAACTGTCCCTCTGGTTTGAACCTGCTCCAGTTGGCCCTCGTTCATTCATTCATTCATCCATTCATTCATCACAGGCTCTGAGAGTTTCTTGTGGAAGGTCAGGTCAAAGCAAAGTCGGACAAAACCACTGTCCTCAAGGTACACTTGGTCTTAAAGGCGGGGGTCCCTGGAGAAACAGACACACAGAAACCAAGGCACACACATAGCACAAGTGGTGGAAAGGGAAAAACAGTCTGTGGTGGAGGGGTCCCTATGATCTAGAACCCTCTTAGACCTGAGTGCTACTATACACTCCCCACAGACAGAAACTGGTATGAGCCAGTTCATGCTTTTGTCTTACTCTCCCCACCTGAATGTGGACATTATCTTAAGCTCACCTTGCACAGCCATGGGACCCTCTGAGAGCTGAAATCACTTGCCCAAAGTCAGTAACCATGAGATACCAAACAAACTCTGGTAGTAGGACTTGATCTCCAAGACTGCACTCTCAATTCAGTGCCACATAATCTCTAAAAGTGTCAGAGGGAACATTAAGATGAAGTTTCCATACTAACTCCAACTATACACAAGCATGCATGTGCGCGCACACATACACACACACACACACACACACACATACGAAGCAGTGGCCCAATCCTGGCCATGCCCAAAATGCAGACTTCCAGTTTGTTCTTCCACTTGGAGAGTTGATGTCACCTTCAGACACTTGACTTTTGCTGTACTGGGTTAAAGGAGGCTGGAGGGTGAATGAGACAGTGAGCACCTCCTCTCACCAAGGCTTGCTTGGAATATGGCTGCTTGTATCACCAATAAGACCAAAAATGGAGCAAACCCTGGAAGATTGTTACCAATCTCACCCCAAATCCATCCAATCAGAATCCAGGTCAACCCTACCCCTATCAGAGGACGTTCAATTGAGGCCTAGGGAAGATGAATAAGGAGTCCGAGCAGATCCCAGAAAGGAACTCTCTGGAACCAAACCTCAGATTAAAGCCTCTGCACCCCACCAGTCTAAAGATGAGGAGGTATTGGTATCACCCCACCTGTAACAGAAACAGGAGCCTCAAACCCATGAGAAACAGTGCACCTCACAGACCCAGGGAGGATAAAGGATGCTGAGGGCCCAGGACCAGCACATCCCAGCTTTCAGCAAGAGAGCTGGTCAGGAAAGGCCAGGGGCAGCAGCTGGAACCCCTCCCTCTGGGTGCTCCTCCCCGGGGACCCTGTGGGTGACTGCTTCTTGGAACATTGTGTTCAGGCTGTGAGTCTTGGCTAGAGTAGACTCCCCTGGCAGGTCTCCAGCTGTCTGTTTAATAATGTACAGCCAACCGTCCATTAACTGCAGATTTAAAAAAAAAAAAAAAAAAAAGTCAGTGGTTGTTTTTGTTGTTGGTTTGATTTTGGAAGGTGTCTTGCTTCGTTTTGTTTTTTTCCCTTCTTCTGGATAGTTGGTAATGACTGTGAAAAACATGTTTCCCAGGAAGAGCTGGCCTCCAGGACCACTGCAGACCTTACCTGCCTCTGTCCTCCCCCACCTTGGCCCACTGTGCCCAGACACCCGCCCACTGAGGTGCCTGCTCCACCTCCACAGTGCTGGCGACACCCTGGCCTGCTCCCTGGAGAGAGAACGTGGGAAGTGCTGGCAAGGCTGAGCCAGGACAGAGGAGCCGGACTCTAAGGGGGGCCCAGTGCTTCCGCGGAATTCCAGAACTGTCTGGTCAGAGTTGGGTGCAGAAGGTGGAAATTGGCAGCCCCAGCAGGTATGAAGAGCTAGATGACCAAGTTCTTGTGGCCTGGCTAGGGGGAAGGAGCAGGGATACTAGGGCCTCTTCCTTGGGTCCTTCTCCTGGGTACCAGCTCTGTTCTCTATTTGAGTTAGGACTCACAAGGAATCCAGGGCTAGGAGGAGGGTAGACAGAGCCAGAGCCAAGGCTCTGTGTGCTGCACAAGAAGGTTCTAGGCTGTTGCAGCCTTGAGCCTAGGAAAACGCCTGCCAAGCTCTCCTTACTTCCCAGGCTAGCAAGGTGCTGCTATCCTGTAACCTGAGCAGTGCGGCATGATACACAACAACCAGGAGCAGGGTTGGGTTCTTTTAGCTCTTCTCTGGTCCCCTTACAACCCTCAGCCACCAGACCTCATATCTTCTCTGGACCTTTGTTTCCTTGCTATAAGCAGAGGGTCCCTTACCCTGCCCAGGAATCCCAGCCAGGAAGTAAAAGCCATTGGTCCGAAACCACAGTGGTAATAGAGATGATAGAGGGGCGACAGAAGTGGTGGTGATGAGGGAGATGGTGATGGAGATGGAGGCGATGGTGGAGATGGAGATGTAAGTGGTGATGGAGATTGTGGTGGAGATGATGAAGATGAAGGTGGTGGTAGAAATGGAGGTGGTGATGGAGGTGGAGGTGGTGATGGAGATGGAGGTGGTGATGGAGGTGGAGGTGGAGATGATGAAGATGAACGCGGTGGTGATGGAGATGGTGATGGAGGTGGTGATGGAGGTGGTGATGGAGGTGGTGATGCAGGTGGTGATGCAGGTGGTGATGGAGGTGGTGATGGAGGTGGTGATGCAGGTGGTGATGGAGGTGGTGATGCAGGTGGAGGTGGAGATGATGAAGATGAATGCGGTGGTGATGGAGATGAATGTGGAGATGGTGATGCAGGTGGTGATGGAGGTGGTGATGGAGGTGGTGATGGAAATGGATGTGGAGATGGTGATGCAGGTGGTGATGCAGGTGGTGATGCAGGTAGTGATGGAGGTGGTGATGGAGGTGGTGATGGGGGTGGTGATGGAGGTGGTGATGGGGGTGGTGATGGGGGTGGTGATGGAGGTGGTGATGGTGGTACCATGCATCATTCTGAAATTTTGCATGCGTGCCACACACTACATTTTCTAGCCTTTCCCAGTCAGTCCAGCAAGTAGGAGCTGTGACCATCGCCATGATACAGATGAAGAAGGTGAGCATGAGCAGGTGGATTCACTCACCAATGTCACAAGCTAGTGAGTGACAGAGACAGGCCTTAGAGCAGGCTGACATAAGGGGCTCTTTTATTTTACTCTTTTTTTCTTTGAAACTGACTTTCATGTAGCCTAGACTAGCCTTGAACTCACTGTCTGGCTGAGGATGGACTTGGACTGCTGATCCAGCCTCTCATCGCTAAGCTTTGTGGAGCCCCCAAGTGGGCAACACGCAGCCACACACACTCATTGTGGCACGCATGCAAGCAGAAGCGTCCACATACTACATACAGCCCCACACTAAAACTCATGTATACACACACCTGCACACAGAGGTATGATAAAACATGCTCGCATACACGTACACACCCATGCATAAAGGCCCCAAAGAGCCCTTACAGGATCATGTGCGTACAGACGCGTACACAGGAACCATACACACATGCAGACCTGGCCTCACACTCCACCCCTGTACACACACTCACTGGCGCATGAACATGCCTGAGAGTTTTATCCATGGTGGCTGGCCAGGCGCAGGCACCCACAGGCTGTCTGGGCAGGCAAAGTTGGACAGGTGTCCAACATGCCCCCAGGGGCTTATTCCTAGGCGAGAGGCCTGCCGGCTAATAATACCACAGTGCATTCCTGACCGAGATAAGCAGCCCCAAGCATCCCCGGCACGTTCCAGCCTCGATGTCTCACCCCTGTGGATTCCACCCACCCGCAGTGCTGTCCTGGGACGGCACAGAAGCCGGCGCCGGGACACAGACGCCTTGGCAGGGGCCTGCCACGAATCCTCTTGGCCTCCCCCTCACCAGGGTCCCTAAGGCTGCCCAGGATTGGTTCCCCTCAGAGACGCACATGCAGGGAAAGAGGGAAGAGACCTGTATTCATGTTGAGGAGAGGGCTATGGGAAGTCATTCTGTCCCCCAGTTTACTGACACCCTATTATACCCCCTCCAGTGCCAGGCTCAGGAAGACCTACTCCCACATGGGGTTACAGTATTTATGCCATGGCCCCCTCACCATAGCCTAATGCCACCATTGTTATTATAGCCATTCTTTAGGTGACAGTGAAGGAAAGGACCCAGACTTCCCCCATGGCCTTCCAACTCCTCAGCCTGATTGCCTCTATGACCTCAAACTCCCCTCCTGCCTGGCCCACTTTTAATGTCCTGGGCAGGTGAGGGGCAACACTCTCTCTGGTGAAAAAAAAAAATTGTTAGTTACAGGCCTATGAATGAGTGTTCAGCTATACAGGCCCCTGTGGATTATAGCTAATGAAATATCACAGTCATTGGGGGCTTATTTGGGGGCCTTTAGAGCTGCCTCAATGTGAAAGGGTGTCCCTGGGCTGGAGAACAGAAGGATAGAACCCTCCTGCCACCCATCCCACCTCTTACCTCACAAGCCCCAGACTCACAGAGAGTCTGGGGAAAACTTGGGAGCTCCTCCATCCATGGGAACAAGAGAGGGGCCCAAACAAAGAGCTGGGCCTGGGGAACAAGGCAAAGTTTAGGAGTGCTATGAACTACAGTGTCCCAAGAGATACAGTGGGAATGGGAAAATGGAAGCACAGAGGTCAACAGAAGAAAAATGACAAACACCTAAGTATGACAAAGGGACCAGTCAGACCCAAGGGAAGGAGGATCAGGGAGAGGACAGCACCTTGTTTCTACGGAGGGGCCTCTGAGCCTCTGTGACCCTTGGGCAGTCTCTCCACCCTGTTCTCAGGCTGATCTTCTAAAATCTGTACACACGCGCGCACACAGACAGACAAAGACACAAGACACACAGACAGAGAAAGAGACCCAAAAAGCAAGCATCTCTCCTGGCACAGAGTTGGTGAGATCCAGAGCTATTCTGATGCTTCTCAGATAAGGACAGCATGGCTGGAAAAGGGTGTCAGCTTCACCAAAATTGCCCACGTTCCTGGGGGTGTGGGATGAGGACCTGAGTATTCTCCTGTCCTCAGTTTCCCAAAAAAACAACCATTCTGGCTAGCAGTACTAAGACGTGACGTGTTCTGAGCAGGAAAAGGAGAAGAAGGAGGCAGGCTAAGGATGCCCTGGAGGGTGACTGTCCCTGCTCCAAGGACACTACGGGTGGGGGGGCGAGGAGGATCAGACTGCGTCCCAAGCATGAGAGCATGCAGCCAGTCTGGAAGAGCAGGACAAGGCTGGCAGTGAACTTACAGGGGCAGAGGAACAGGCCACCATGGAAGCATAATTCAGAGGTGGGCTTCCCATACCACCCCCCTCTCGGCCAGTCCCATATCCTGCAAAGCAGCTAATTGTGCTTCCCAGAGCTGACTGACCCACGGCCAGCCCCTCCACCACTGTCCACTGGCCAAGCTCTGAGCAAGTTAGCATCCTTACATGGACATCTCAAGGACTGATGCTCATTGGATGAGCATCCAAAGCAGCACAAGCTTCCCCTCCCTGCAGACTCTCCTCAAGGTGCTGCCCCCCCCCAACTTCTACTGCTCAACACAAGCCTAGCCAAGTCCAGCTCGAGAGGCTGGGGACAGGAAGGGGCCAGACACAGGCTCCTGATTTCACCGTTTGAGAGTCAGCAGAGAAGGCAGTGGAGGAAGGCTGGGAGAACAACTAGAAATCAGGGACCCCTGGGAGAAAGTGATCACACCTCATCCGTTGATTGGCAAGCAGTTGGAGGTGATAACACAGGTTACCATCACAGCAGATCTAGGCTCCAACAAGCATCCTTTCCAAGTCCTTCTGTCTGACCCAGAGCAACTGAGCGAGACAAGACGCTTTTAAGATAATCAGTGAAAATTGAACACAGACCGGGTAGAAGCTAATCTCAAGAAAGTATTATTAACGATGTTAACCGGGCTAAATGGTATTACCGCAATGTTAAAATAAAAGGTCCTTATCTGTTAACAACACACACTGAAGTATTAAAGATGATATCATGTCTGGGGCTTGCTTTAAAAAAAAAGATAACACTCCAGCAAAAAGTAAACAAATAAATGAGGGGAGGAAGAGGGTTTGGGAAGGGAAGAAATAAAAACAGCACAAAATCAATGTTGAAGCAGAGAGACCAAGGGTCATTATAAGATTCTTGCTACATCTGTGTATGTTTTAAATCTCCCACTTAAAAAAAAACAAAAAAAGGACTGAAGCCTGGGGATGCGTGTTAGTTGATGGAGTGCTTGCCTAGCATGCCTGAAGCCCTGGGTTCGATCCCCAGCATTGTAGAAAGTAGAGGCAGGAAGAGCAAGGACTCAAGATACTTGAGATTCTGTTTCAAAACCAACAACAATAACAAAAGAATTAACACACACACAACACACACACACACTAAATAAATAACAGGAGAAACTCACTGGGTCCCACATTGAATCTCAGGTCTCCTAAAGTGTGGTGCACTGAGGACATTAAAGAGAAACATGGATCAACAATTTTAGTTTAATATTATGTGTTTAGAAAGAAATGCATTGCTAGGTGTGATGGCATACACCTCTAATCCCAGCTGGAGGCTGAGGCAGTTGGATCAAAGGTCAAGGCCGGACCCTGTCTTAAAACACAAAACAATAATCTCATACACACACACACACACATATATATTTGTTGATCAAGTCCATGCATCCCATCCTTCAGAAAGAGTGGAGAATTGAAAAGCCTTTACAACACATAGTACGGATACCAGTGTGAAACAGCCACAGCTCTGTGGGGAAAGAGATCTGCCTGGCTATAGCTGGAACACCCACAAACTCCATGAGTTTCCCATGTGGGCCATCTACAGTCAGGGCCCCTCTACCTAAGCCTCCATTTACATCCTGAACATGCAGACATATGGCTTTACCAGGGCCATGGGCCATACAGGGTAGACCAGTAGGGTGGGCAACTACACTCAAAGCAAGGATGTAACTATAATCTCCACTGCCATTTATCCAGAGCAACTCTCACCCAAATGAATCCATCATCTCCAGTCCTCATACCTCACTAAAAGAAAGATGCCACTGTAGCCATTTCAGAGAGAGGACAGTGTAATGGAGGGAGGTCCCAGGGCCTGGGCAACAGAGCTTCAGTTTGAACTTGTATCTCCAATATTTAAGGAACTTTGCAGGCAAGCCAGAAATTCATGTAGCAAGAGCCCGAGATTCAGAGCAGGACTGAAGCAAGGACAGCTTCAGACAGATGACAAGAAGGAAGTGACCTGTGAGAAGCAGAAGAGGGAGAGAAAGACAGAAGGACTGGACCATTAAGGCTGGGAGAATCTAGAAGGCTACAACCCAGATGGGGAAAGTCAACAGAAAAGGGAAGGGGGTTAGATCAGGAGGCGAACTGGAAGTTAGGAAGGAAGCCTGTGCTTAGAACCAGGAATACACCAACTCAGTGTGAGAATTGCTTCCCAGAACCTCCTGGGAGCTCTGTTAATCAGATGCGCCCAGTTAGCATTGGGGGGGGGGGGTTGTTGCTGATGCCCTAAGCCTCATGGGAAAATGTTGATTAAGGAGTTTTCATTGCACTCAGGGGCAGCAAATACATCCTACAAAGGGCCTCCTGCAAGGTTTGATTCCTAACCTCATCCTTTTAGCTAGAGTTGGATCACAGGGCATTCCACGGCTCTCAACCCCGGGAGAGAGCTCATCCATCTCTCCTGATATCCAATGCCCAAGGGATGCCAGACTAAACAAGTCTTGACTCCTATCTCAACATCTTCTCTCAGGTCCATGGTCCTGAGTCTGGGTTGACACAACTGAAGTAAAGCTTAGATATGTGACATTAGCATCGCTTCACTGAGGTCCTGTCACTGGGCTGTGTGACACTGGACAAGTTGCTTTACCTCTCTGAGCCTCAGCTGGCCTTTCCTCCCAACTCTATAATTTTTTTGTTGTTCATGCTAAAATTGGAATAATGTAAAAAAAACTGCAACTTTTTTTTTTGAGAATGTGTGGACAAGAAAGTGGTTCATATGAAACTTGGTGCCTGGTTGCTTAATAAATAATAAATATTCCTACTATTTCTACTATTCCTGTGATCAGTTCTCTGATCTAGGCCTCCTGAGACCCACCCTGTGCCCTCCAGCACTCAAGCCTCCGCAGAGACTGGCTAAGAGGACCCGGCAGGGTGGACGGTAGCCTCAGACAGGACCGAGAAGGCAGCTAGCTGCTCTGAGGGTAGAGGGTGACCCTGGCCTCCTCAGCTCTAGGAATGTGAGGCGGCTGGCGGAGGGGTGGGGGACATGCCTGGACGCTGAGGTCAGGCAGTGTGCGCTTTTATCGCCACCGTCATCCTCACGTGTGAGCCAGGGAGCAGGGGGAGGGGCCAAGGGAAGCAGCTGCAGGGAACACTGTGCATGGCCACTCTGTCCAGTCGCCCATCCAGGCCTGCACTCTACACTAGGGTTCAAGGGCCCTACCAGACCTCTTCGCCCTCCCCAGTTAGGCGTTTACAGCTTCACACAGGGCCTCGCCAGGAGCAGGGCACACGCCATTCACACACATACATACACACACACACACACACACACACACACACCATGTCACAGCACACCATTTACCAGACTCTTCAGAACAGCCCAGTGCAACAGGCAAGATTCCCATTGTTCCTGTCTCACAAATGAGAAAAATGAAGCTGGCTTGGTCAAGCCCACTGCCCAGAGATGCTTGTACACAGGAGCCCCCCTTCCCAGTCACCACCCTCAAGCCTGAGCTCTCAGAAGGACACAGGAGTGGACATGAAAACCACAAGCTCTTGTGGGTAGAACAGGCCTCCCACGCTGCTTTACCCAAGGTCAGTACCAGCCAGCAAGGCCTCCAGCCCGTCACTGGCCCTAAGACGCACATACCACCAGTACAGGATGGCCCAACCCTTCCTTGGCCACCGCCCCCAACACTCTGGAGATCTCATTGACAAGGACCCAGAGCACCTTCAGTGCCTTGGGTCCCCTCAGGCTTCTTCTATAGGAAGGTCTGACTCAGAGCTAAGCCAGCTCTCTCCTGTCCCCTTAGAGTGTCCTCTGAGAAAATCAAGAACGCCACCAGGTTAGTCTCTGTGACCCTGTCTGCTGTCTGCTCCGCTTCTGCAACTCCAACCACCCAAAAGCCTTGGCATCCTTGTAAGTGAAGAAAGACCACGGACACAGAGTGAGGTTCGGTGCTGTTTCTATTCTGATCTGAAATGTCCCCACAGCTCATGCTTTGACACTTGTCCCCCAGTTTGGGGAGAGGGTTTTTTTCCTGGGAGGCCATGGTTCTTGAGCAGGTGAGACAGGAGGGAGAGTAGGTAGCTATGGGTGTGACTTTTAGAGCTATGTCAGCTCCTGGTCTCTGCCTTGCTCTCTGCTTCCTTGTCTACTGTGACTAGAAGGGCTTCAGCCACACAATACTGCAGCCATACACCAATTTGTTCCGCCATGCCTTCCCTGCCATAATGGATTGAAACCTTCTAAAATCAGGAAGCAAAATCAAATGCTGCTTTGTGTTGTTTCTCTCAGCTACTGTGATCACAGCAACATGAAAGTAACCAACGTAGCAGTCAAAGACTTGTGGGTGAAGGGTGATTAGATACACTTAGTGTTCTTTCCTTACATAGGAGAAAGTCTCCTTCTCCTGCGTTCCCATAGTACCTTTCTGGCCATTGAGAAAATGAGAGCCTGAAGAACTGCTCTGTCTAGTCGGTAGGGAAACTGGCTCTACACTGGTTCACATCCAGTGAAGATGGTGAAGATCCAGTGAAGATCCAGAGGGATCCAGAGGGATCCAGAGAGATCCAGAAGGTCCCTCTGCATGTCTAGGTCAGAGTCTCCTTCACACTTACACACACACACATGCATTCACCTGCCACATGACCACAGTTCCTACCTGGGATCTGTGGTTAACCACCTTGGTCTCTCTGCTTCCCTTTCCCAAGAAGATCAGACTAGAAAGAGGAACCAATAGACCACCCCAGTCCTCCTAGGGAAGAAAGGGCATTCTAGCCATGTCTCCAGAGAGAATGACAGTCATGCCAACTTGTGGTTGTCCCTTCTCAACGCTGGGGATCCACCCTGCGGAGAGACACTCTCGCCCTCCTTCAGACGTGGCCCCATAAAATCCTGATGACTCCACACAGCACACACCTAAAATCAGCAGAACTTCTCCCATTCTAGGGAGGAAAGGAAGGACTGGCGAGGGTGAGACTCACAGATCCCGTCTGGAAGCTAAGGTAAACTGGACCTGAATTCCACATTTCCTTCCCAAGTTGGCCCTGAACCCTGATCCCTTTCACTCTTGGTGACACAAAACAGCTCTCAGTTTCCTCTCAAGTAAGGGTGAGTAGGTATGATGGTGAGTTCTACGTCAGCCTGGCAGGCTATGTTACTAGGGAGCAAATTAAACACAATCTAGGCAGTACTATAAAGGCACATTATAGATATGCGTGACACCTACACTCCACGACCTTATAAGAAAGAAAGGACCATCAATCACACAGCTGGGCCGCCTCTAGTCTGTTGAAGGATTCAGGAGCAAACGCTGAGAGGCTCTGTCTCCAGAACAGACTGCAGCAGCCCTGTCTGAGTTTGCAGCCCACTGGCTAGCCATGAATGAGCCACGCTTGCTAGCCTGCAGTCCTGGGAAGCCTGTGCCTTAACATAAACTCCTCAACAGATAGGACACATGCATCTTTCTTGTGTGTCCTGACTCCATAAGCAGTCAAGCACTGTGGACACTACCATCTCGGGGGCTCCCATACTTCAAGAAAAGCATGTAACCCCAGACTACAGAGTGAAGGCCATATGGACGCAAACAGGTGACCAAGTTGAGAAACAGACAGGAGATGAGTGGTAATTCCCTACAATTAGCAGGTGTAGACACGACGGAACAGACAATCAAGCCAAACTGAGGCACATCTCCCAGTAACTGGCCAGCCCTCCTTCGACATGGCTGAAGCCGTGAACAATACAGATGGAGGGGTTGAGAAGATGCAAGGCCTCATCGCATTGTGGATTCTCTGACTGGATTCCAGGGCAGCTCTGTCCATTCACTGGTAGTATCAGATCGATGGAACCTCTCTGTTGTGATAACAGCCGTGTGGGTAGGTATAGTTTGACGTGGCATGGTGAAAGGTGTAGGGAAATTCTGAATCACTTTCACAAATTTCCTGTAAGTTGTGAAATCACCTGGAAAATAAAAGTTTAAAAAGTACACGGGGACAGGAGCGATGACTCAGTCAGTAAAGTGTTTGTTAGGCAAGCACAAGGACCTCAGTTCAATCCTCAGAGCCCTAAAAATGTCCTTACTAATGGCATGCAGAGACAGAAGGATCCCTAGGACAGGCTAGCCAGCCAGTCTAGCCTGATTGGTGAGTTCCAGGCCAATGAGAGACCCTATTTCAAAGGATGGCATTCCTGAGAGTGACACCTGAGGTTGTCCCATGGCTCCTACATAAACATACACAATCTTTTTTTTAAAAAAAAAAAAGAACCTTAGAATCAGACAAGGATTATAATAACCAGAGGACAAGAAAGGATCAAATCTTTGGAGGGAAAGAACTCAACCCCAAAAGTACCCCAGAAGCCCCAAGACACCTCAACAGAGAGGGCAGATGATACATGCTGTCCAGGGAGCATAGCAAGCACACCTGGCCTGGAGATCAGGTGACACAGGTATTTCTGTCCTGGGATCCTGGACAGGCCAAATCAGCATCCTGCGAACAGTCAGCCCCCACAGTCACAAATCACGGAGACAGTACACCAGGCACCTCACCAACTTCCTCGCCCAGTCCATCGGTGAGAACCAAATCACTGCAGAAATAGCCCAAGGCCACTCCTTTGTCAGCAGAGGCGGGAAATAATCCAGCTTTGATTCTCAGGCCCCCAGATCTTCAAACAAGATCTCCAATCCACCTTCCTCCCCATGCCACACAGCTGCTGAGAGCGGACCACCTCATGAGTTAGCCCAGTGCTGGCTTCACTGGAAGGCCAGCAGGCCTTAATCAGGCAAATGAAGACAATCTGCAGCTGGTATTTATCGTCTCTTCTAAGCATTTTTTATGTGTTAATTCATTTGATTCTCACCATAACATGTGAGGGAAGCCTTCCATGGACCAGGAATTCAAATCACAAAGAGGCCCCATGTCCAGCTAGATAACTGCAGAAGATGGAAAGCCAGACCCGGGGTCAGCTCAGACTCTACTCAATCCTGTGTTCAAATCCAGGGACCTCATACCACCATCTCACTGGCCATGACAGCACTGTTAACTTCCCAGCCCGCCTCCTCCTCTGCCCCAGTGGGCACATTCATGCCCATTACCGTGCAGTCATGAGGATTGGATTTCGTGGATCCCATGGGCTCAAGGACACAGGATCTCTGTAACTGCGCCTGGTGGTGGAATCCAAGCCGTGTGAGTTTCCATAGACAGGAAGAGGCTTTTGGCTGCCCCTCCCATCATTCATGACCCAGGAGTGACCTGCCCCCCTGCTGTGCCCACAGAACCTGGCTTGAACCCAGCCACCTCTGGGCACCCTCACTTGGGTGCCCCAGGTCAGTGCCAGTGGGAACAGGCCCAGGGCGTTAATCTGTGACTTGCTCTGTGCCCAAGGTATACACACCCTTCTCCTCCTAATGGCCCCCCACGAACATCCACCCACCCACCTGCAGGGGACAACTAGCCAAGTCATACATCAGCCAGACACCAGCACCCCCTGCGAGTCCTCAGGTGGGTGGAGCAAAAAGGAAGACCAACCAGGGAGGGAGCTGGCTAGACTGCAGGTGGATGTGGGTGTGTGGGGTGTCATTCTGTGGAGCTCCTCTAACCTCCTGGGGCCCTATGTTATTATGGGGACACTTTGTGCCTTATAATCCTAGGATGTCAGAATATTAGACCTGGTTGAACAAGGGCGTCTGTCATGTACCAGGACTGTACCCACAAGCTCCCCAATCCTCACAGCAGCCTTGCAGGTCAGCATGCCAGCAAGACCCATGTCTCCATGTTTTGTCTGTGCTGCTAAGGACTGAACCTGGAGTCTAGCGAGCACTAAGAGAGCACCTACTTCAACACAAGGATACCTGCCACCTCTCAATAAGTTGTCCAGGCTGATCTTGAACTTGCCATGTAGCCAAGGCTGGTTGAACTCTCACTGTCCTGCCTCAGCCTCCTGACTAGCAGTGGTTATGTGATTGCAGGCCTGAACTGCAAGGCCTGCGTGTGTGTGTGTGTGTGTGTGCACATGCATGTACATGTGGAGGCCAGAGGACAACTTGCAAGAGTCAGTTCTCTCCTACAATGTGACTCCGAAGCTTGATGGCAAGTACCTTTATTTCACCATTTCTGTGTGGCCATGTTTACACCAGTAAGGAAACCACATTCCAGAGGGTGAGGATGTGCTGCCAGAACACAGCTCATGTAAATGGAACAGTGGGATCCCTCAGTGTCTAAGATCAGAAGCTCCAGCCTTGCCCACCACCCTATTGTGCTCAGGGAAGGGATTAGGTCAGTGACTTAACACCAAACCTTGGCTCTAGTCAGAGCCTGCATGGAGCCCGCTGGGTCTCAGGTTGTATCTCAGGCCCATGTAGCACCTCTCAGCCCCAGTGGTGCTCAAGCTGGCAGGGGTACTGTGACTGCTAGCTGCCAACTTGTCATACCCTGGGGATGGCAGCCCACCAAAAGCCTCTCTCTCTTACTCAGTCTCAGCTGGATCTGCAGGTCCCAAGCCACCAGCCAGAAGCAGCAGGGAGCCTGGTATGGAGTGGGTCCCCTCACACTCCACTGAGAGGACTCCTACATACTTAGTACTAAGTTACCTAAGTACGCTTCTGCCCTCCACCCCCTCTACAGACTTCAACCTTCTCTACACCCCACTGTGTAGCTGTGCTGACCTGTGCTCCCTCAGCAAATGTCGCATGACCAATGCCTCCCATGATCCTCCTCTCTCCCTCCTCTTGCCTCCAGTCCTCCATCTTCTGTCTCCCATGTGCCTCTCTCTGTCTGTGTCCTCCCCGTACCCTTCTGAACTCCTAAAACCTCTCTGATCTTTGAACCCCCATGTGATGTTTACAAAACCCAGAGTCAGAAATGGAAAAAAGAAGGGCTTTGGGGAGTCACAATTAAGGAAAGTAAGAAGCCAATTGGGGCTCAGTGTCACTTTCTCCCCTAGCCCTGTTCCTGTGGATGGGGAGGGTACATGTTCATGCAACACACTCAAAGCCTACATGTTACCACTGCACACGCACACACACACACACACACACACACACAGCTCTGTTACCGCAGAAAGAACTTGAGGAAGAGGGCAGCAGCAGGAAAAGGGGTACAGCAACAACTTCTTGCAACTTTTCCATAAGGCAGGGAAGATATGGCTGCTAAGACCCACCTCACCTTGGACCCCTCCCACAGGCAAAGCAGATGCCTAGAGAACAGGAGCCAGCTCTGCACCAGCACTTCCCAGGGACTGGCTACTAGCAGAAGTGAGCCATTTCCAGAAGCCACAATGTGGGTTGCTTCAGTGCTGTCAAGGGATCCAGGATCAGAGTCACGGGGGGCGGTAGACAGGAACATGGACAGACCCCTCCCCCAGACAAAGTGGTCTGCTGAACAAGGTGGAAGGAGGCTAGCCAAAGGCTGCTAAGGCTCACCGGAAGGAAGCACTGGACCATTTCCCTTAGTAATGGAGTCTAGTCACAGATGGTGCAGCCTGCACATGCAACAGAGATGTCCTCTGTACCGTGAAAGCCACTAAGCTCTGGAGCCAAATACTCGAACTTGTACAGGCAGCATCTTCCCCTCCTGTCAGCTGTGCGGTTGGTGCAGGGATTTCGCCTCTACACTCTGCTCTGAACACCTGCCCACACACCTGCTTTATATGGTGCTGCCAGAACTCGGTGAGCCACTATGCAAGCACACTCAATAAATGCCATTACAATGGAGAATCCTATAAAGATAAGCGGGGAGTGGGTTTCTTTAAACGATGAAAGAATTCGATAAATCTATCGCTAGGATGACCAAGAAAAGAAGAAATAAGACTCAAATGGCCAGAATCAGAAATGAGAGAGGAGACATCATGAGTGACTCCATGAAAATAAAAAGAATTATGAAGGAACACTACAGACAATTGTACATCAGCAAAACTAGGTAACTACAATGAAATGGGTGCATTTCCTAGAAAGACGCAAACGGCCAAAGCTGACCCCAAAAGAAATAGAAAAGTCAAATAGGCCCTACAACATATAGATTGGATTAGCAATGAAAACTTCATCCACAAAGAGAAACCCAGACCCAGATGACGTGACAGGTGGATTCTACCAAACATTTAAAAAATAATCTATTTCAATTGTCTACAAACACTTCTAAAAAGCAAAAAGAAGTCAGGCACAGTGGCACACATCTGTAATCCCAGTTACTCGGAAGCCTGATGGTGGATGGTGAGTGGGTGAGGTTCCTTTGAGCTCTGGGATAGCCTGGGCAACACAGTAGGACCCTGTCTCAAAAACATAACAAAATCAAAAACTATAAAAAAGCAGCTAGAGTATTAAGAATTGCATCTTGCTTCATTTTGAAGCCAGTCATTCAAACCAGCCAAAGACATTGTAAGAAAAAGGAAACTATAGTCCAATCTCTCCTGCGGATACAGATGCAAAATCCTCACCCAAACACTGGAAGATCTCGTTCACTGACATACAAGAAGAGTTATATACCATGGCCAAACAAAATGTATCTGCAGACAAGGCTGTTGCATTATTTGAAAATTAACACTTGAAATGCTTATCAATTGGCTTTAAAAAGTAGAAGGTATCTTTCTCAATTATTTTTTCAGCCCAAGTTTTTGAGACAGTCTCTTATTGAACCTGGAACTTGCTGTTTGGCGTGTCTCTATCTCCCCACTGCTAGGGTTAAAGACACACACCACCATGCCCAGCTTTCACCTGAGTGCTGAAAGTCTGAACTCATGTTTGTAAAGCAAGCACATTACTGACTGAGCCATCTCCTTAGCCTCCTGGTTTGGTTTTCTGAGAACTTACGATCCTCCTGCCTCCACCTCCAGGGTTTAACAGGTGTCTGTGCACCTTGATACTAAACAGTTCTGCTTGCCAGGCACTCTCCACACTGTCCTCTGCTCCCATCTACTGAGACAGTCCTTATCTATAGAAAACAAATCATCCAGTGTGTGCCCTTTCTGGGTTGGCTACTCTCACCACGCGCCATATCTCTGGGTCTCCCCTACGTTAAGACTAGTCCACGCCTTTGTTTGTTCGTTTGTTTTGAAATAGGGGATCATGTAGCCTAGGCTGGCCTCAAGCTCACTATGTAAATGAAGATATGCTTGAACTTCTAATCCTTTTGCCTCTACTTCTGCATGGCTGAGACCACAGGTACATGCCACTACACATATGGCTTATGGGGTGCCAGGGATAGAACCCAGTGCTTCCTGAACTTTAGGCAAGTACTTGCTGCATTCCAGACCAAGTCATGGCTTTTTATGCTCCAGGAGTATCACCCTGAAGACTGCATCCCTGTTTGTTCACCCACTTACCTGGTACAAAATACTTGAGATTTTTTTCCAGCTTGGGCCTCTCATGAACTTAGCTGCTATGAGTATCTGCACACTCATCATCATGAGGACATATTTTTATTTCTCTCTGCCCAGCACCTCAGAATGAAACTGCTAAAAGCCATGGCCAGTGTCTGCCAAACTTGTCTACAAACAGCCCTGCCATGGTCAATCACTTTTTAAAAATCCCAGTGCCCACATACACCACGCAGAGCATGACCCAGCTGCCTGTGTTAACATGTCCAGGTGACTGCAACACCCATACAAGATCTCAAGCCAAGGCTATGTCTATTAGGTGTCATAAGATGGCAAGCAACCAAAGCCACACTACAATGGCATACAAAATGACCTTGCTCTTCCCTGATGACACAGAGAAGAGTAGATAGCATTTGTGAGTGTCTGGTCTTGCTTGACATCATCATCTCAGCAAGCTGCACTGGGCTCTCAGATTCTTCCCACCTTTCACGAGGTAAGAGACGGTAGGAAGAATAAACTAAAGTGAATCAATATTCATAACTTCTTGAGCACTATCTTTTGAACTTGGCACTCTAGTTGGGCTACCATTCTCAGTATTCATAAGACCACCCCATAATATAGGTACCATTATAATCACCATGTTACAGATGAGGAAATGGATTCAGAGAAGTTCCAGGACTTGCCAAATGTCACACAGTGAGCACTACCGATACAGTCAGGATTGAAACACAATAGTCTGTCTCCAAGGCCATAAAGCTTAAACACTCCTCTAGGCTCAGAGCCACCGACTGATCTCAGGACCACGAGCCCTCTCCCATGCAGCTCTTCTTGGTAGCTGGAGAAAAGGTTCCTCCAAACCAACTACGAGGAAGGCTGTGAGTACGTTTATGAGGGCCGAGCATCGAAGGTGACACCATAGTGAAAGGCGGGGTTCCTTACAGGATTCTCTTTTCCTTTGAGGCTTTAAAGGTGAAAGTTGAACCCTTTGGATGTCAGGAGGAGACTAAGTCATAAGCGCGGTCTTCTCCCTCTTGGGCCTGGCCTGAACATAGGAGAGAACTTCAGGGAAGCAAGCAGGTGAGAAATATCAGTCACCACTGCTGGTTCACCCAGACCCCGATCTTTCACATAAGCCTCACCTAACCTGCAGAGGACCAAGAATATTTTGCTGGGAGGAGCCATGACCTAATCTGGAGCTAATACATCAAAACAGAGCAACAAGGCTCTGGTCACAGACTCATCTGGGGATCAGGGAACATGGGCCTAATATTCTGTAACACCCTGCAGCATCTCTGTAACACCCTGCAGCACCTCTGTACCTCTGTACCTCTGAAATATTCCAAAACTGTACTTAAAACAACAACACATAAAAACAATGGAGGTTGTAACACGAGAAAGCAGGGGGCAAACAGAACAGCAGAGAGGAAATCTGAAGTAGAGTGAGATGCAGCGCTGGAGAGATGGCTCAGTGGTTATGAACATTGGCTGCTTTTCTACAGGTCCCAGGTTCAATTCCCAGCACCCTCACGGCAGCTCACGACTGGCTATAACTGCAGTTCCAGGAGCTCCAACTCCTCCTTCTGGCCTCCCCAGGCACCAGGCAGGCAAGTAGTACACAGCAAAACACCATACACGCAAAATAAAAATGAATTTTAAAAGAGAGGGAAGCAAGTGCTCGCCATTCATCTAAAATCCTCAACGGGAGGTAGTGGGGGGAGACAGGTAAGGACCCTCAGAGGCACAAGGGTGGGGACGATGGGAGAATTAGCATCTACAAGAACTGGAGAAGGGGTGTGCTGAAGCTATACTAGGATTCCAGTCCCTTCTTGTCTTCATTCTCTGGTCCCCTCTCACCTGGGCAACCCTAATACAACCCCCATGTATACAGAGATGCTGGAAGCCCTGCCAGCCACCCTTGCTAGGTTTCAAAGGTGGATGTGAAAAAATGGGATAATTGTGAGTCTCACAAGTCCCCCAGCCTGTGGAGATGAATGAGAAGATGAATGAAGATGAATGAGAATTGGGAAGTCCTGTGCAGATGCAGGTGAGAAAACTCGATACTGTATCACCAGAGATGCACTCTGCCACTCACTCAGGCAGCCTCCCTGAATCGCTTAGCCTGGCCCTTTGCTCTGGGCAGCTGTGGCCAGTTTCTGATATAGTTTGAATCTTAGTATCCCCATGGCCTCTTGTTGTCTATGCTGGGTCCCCAGCTTATAGAGCAATGCTAAAGGCTGAGGAGCCTTTAGGAAGTGGAGCCTAGGCCATGGGAGAAGGCAGTGCAGTGGACCTCTGAAGGTGACATCTTATCCTGGTTCCCACCTGCAGGCTCTGCTTCTCCTCCCCACTACAAGAAGTCCCTACCTCATGTGCCCACTTTCATGCCCTCATCATCATGATGGAAAACGAAATCCCTCAGAAACCGTGAGCCAAAATAAAACTTTCCTCCTTTAAATAGCTTCTGTCAGGTATTTTGTCACAGCGACAGAAGTAACTAGCATGGCCTAACCATGGCTCCATTGTGAACACTCCATTGGTTCTACCTACTGGCACACAAGTCTGTGTAGGACCGTCCACCTCACAGGGCTACCTTGTGTCCCAGGGAACGGTGCACAGGTGACAGCGTGAAACTTCTAAGTCTGGGATGGAAAAGACATGTTATTTCTGCCTCCGTGCACTTGAATCATTCCCTGGAAGCCAGCATCACATGAGAGTGCTCAAGCACCCTTAGCAGGGGACCACAAAGCCAAAGAGAGGTCCATACCAACAGCCAGCCCCACTGGCAGTCCCAAAAGAGAACCCCGGTGAGAGGACGCTCAAAACCCGTCAGGCCTTCAGAGGATTGCTGCTAGGCCTGGTCATCTTAGCTACTCTATAAGCTAAGACAGGAGGATGGTAAGTTTAAGGCCAGCCTGGGCTAAAGCAGGATTCAAGGTCTGCCTAAGCAACTTAGTGAGACCCTATTTCAAAAAAAGTAACAAACGGTTAGGGATGTAGCTCAGTGTGAAAACACTTATTAGGGGCTAGAGAGATGGCTCAGCAGTTAAGAGCACTGGCTGTTCTCCCAGAGGACCAGGGTTTAATTCCCAGCACCCACATGGCAGCTCACAACTGTCTGACACCCTCCCACAGACATACATGCAAAACACCAATGCACACAAAATTAAAAATAAATAATAAATTTATTTTTTTAAATAAATAAAGAGCTTGCTTAGCATGTTTGAGGCCCTGGGTTCAATCTCTAATATGGGTAGTAGTGGTGGAGACAGCATTGGCTCCCATCTGCCGCCTGACTGGAACTGGCAAGCTAAGCCTGCTCCAATCCAGACCTTCGAAGACAGTGTACAACACAAATGGTTACTGTGGCGTTGATCTTCTAAATTTAGGGAGTTTTGTTATGTTATATTGCTGTGTACCCATACCCCAACCCCATCCAAGCATGGGTTCCTACTATAGGAACATTCTGGAAAGCAGAATTAAGAACCAGCAAGAAAACTCCCCAATGGAGGGAAGATAGAAAACAAGAGGGAAAAAAAAAGACACAAAACAAAAGAAAATTCCCCACAGTGCTTTCAAGGAACCTTCTCCCACACTTCCTCTACTCAGTAAATGAAGCCACATGTCCCCAGTCACTCTGGCCAGAGACCTGTGAGTCAGCCATTCTCTCTCACACCCAGCATCCCACCCACCAGCAAGGCTCTGGACCTTGAAATGCACCCCAATCGGACCCTTCCTCGCCATTGCCCCACGATCCTGGTTGCCACACCACCATCCGAGCCATGGGTAGCCTTGGGTGGATGCCACTATCGGCCTCGGGCCCTCCTGCCTCACAGCAGTCTAGTGCCCTGGACTCTCCAGCCTGCCCTTGACCTTCCTTCAAGCCCACCTCGCCTCTGGACCTTTGCGTGTGCTCTTCTTCCCCTTCACAATTCCAGGGACATCTTCACATCACACTTCCCCCAGCCTGACCCTTTACTCTGCTGCCTTAGAGCAGTGTCCCCCCCTGGACATGGGGAGGGCTGGCTGGCTGCTTGATGAGTCCTCTAGAAGCAGGGGATAGAGGGGATGACCATCAAGCTGAACTAGTTACAAACCCACAGCACAGAACGCGGCTTCCCAGCCAGGAGGAAGAGGCAGGGCCGCAGTAAGAGCTGTGGTTTGGGGAGAGTCTTGCCAGCTGGGTGGAGTGCACACCACCAGGAGGTTCCACTTCCTAGAGAGGAAAATCCTATGAAAAGCTCCATCTGTATGGAGGTGCCCTGCCCGACCACTCCCATTCCGATTGGCCTTCTTGGCTGGGCAGCGCAGGACTGCTGTAGCCTGAGGTGCCTACACCCCCAGCTCAGGTGAGAACCATCAGGCAGGCTGCCACCCCTGGAAGTCATCTTTGGTATCCCTCTGAAACAAGGGAGCGCTGTCTGTCACATCTTTCCGAGCCACCTATTCCCCCAACTAGCTTTTCACTGACAGTAAATTCATCACCTAACCCTCTTTACAGGTCTCCTGCGGCTAGTAAGAGATGGGACATAAAAGAGGAACGAAGGTCAGAAGGGAGAAACGTGGGCCAGTGGACAGGGAAGGACAATCAGGGGGCACCAAAGGCTACGACAGAGGGACTACACCCACACTTTTCAGTGCTTCAGTTTCTCCCACTGTAAAGCAACACGGTCTTCTGGCCTGTGGGATTACAAGATTAAAATCTGATAGCGTACGTACTGGATGTGCTTTCTAAGGCTTAGGCCTACAGAGCTCAAATGTTCACTGTAACTGAGAAACACTGATATAGGGAAGGGGTGGGAGTGGGGAGGGTGGGTGAGAGGAGCAAGCCATTTGGAAGTTTCTGGGGTTAAGGACTGCCTCAGGTGAACTGAAGGGAGAGGACAAGAGAGGGAGAAACAGAACGCACACCACCCCCAAATATAAAGCTGGCCAGGCCAGATGAGCCAGATAGCCTGTATTCCTACTGCAAGCCACAGGCCCTTTGCAACCCAGGGTTTACAGACGCACCTCTCACCTCTGTATGCTTGCAGCATATTCAAGATCTCACAGAGGGAGCAGACCCCTAGCGGACCTGCCACTCCATCCACAGCCCCTCCTCTTCCCAGCCAGGCCCTACTCCTCAAGGTTTGTTTGCTTGTTTGTTTTTGTTTTGTTTTGTTTGAGCACTTTTCCGGTGCATCAGCTCTTAGCTGAGCTCTCACAGCCTGAACTCACTTAACATGCACAACACTTTGAGAGGTGGACTTCTTATCCCCATACCCTTGGGATGAAGCAGGCTCAGTTAGGGCCCTGACATGCCTAACATCACCCAACTAATAAAAAGAAAGCAACGAACTCCCAACTGAAGGCTCCCTTCCTGGGCTCCTGCCAGAGCATCTAGTTTATACAACTAGGGCATGTAAAAGGGCAGGGACGGGGCAGCCTGGAGCCTGAGCAGTCAAGGGGAGAGTGGGGAGAGAAGCCCTATAAGTCGCGAACCGGCGAGGATAACGCAATGAGGCTGAGCCACCTGCCAGCAGTTTTTCTGCCACTCATGACACTCATAGCACCCCACCCCCTACCAAGCTGACCTAGCACCTCTGCTCAATCCTGAAGGGACTTTTGAGCAATCAGGGCCTAGCAATAGTTCCTGTCTTCTTGCCTCGGTTTCCCTCCCTTGCACGACCCGCCAGGAAACACTGGAGAAACTAAGCACCGAAGTGGGGACTGGCCCCTGAAGAATGGGTAACACCGCAACTCCACGACCCCGCCCCCACCCTCTGTCATGCAGCGGACGAGGCTACCCAAGGCTGGCGGAGAGGGGCCGCGCAGGGCAGTGCAGGCGGGACCAGGACCCCCAGCGCCTCTGAGGCCTTGGCCTTCACCTTGACCCGGGCCCCTGCGCTTTGCATAAACAAAGAGCAGCCGCCCGCCCCGCCCGCCCCGCCCCGCGCCGGCTGCCCCTTACCTTGGCCTGGCATTTCCGATGACAGGAGAAGCTGCAGACTGCGGGACCGAGACAGAAAGAAAGTTTTAGCCGCGAGGTATGAAATGGAAACTCGGGCGCAATCTCCTCCCACCCTGCCCCTCCACGCCCGGCAGGGGGAGGGGGGACAAGCAGAGGGGAGGAGGGACCGTGAGGAGAAAGAACGGGGAGCCCGGGTGCGTACCCCGAGGGCGTCCGCTGGAGCCCCGCCAGGCCGAGGTGGCGGGGACCCAGGCCCAGTGCCAGCGGTGCAGGGGAGCAGGGGGCCTCTCCCCTCACACCCGACAGCAGGCGGGCCTGTCACATGTGCACTCCCCTAGGACAGAGGCCTGGGCACACCCGCAGGCACACACAGCAGTCGGGACTCCCCCCTCCCTACACACATACACACACACACACACACACACCATGCAGGGAGCCTCACACACACTCATGCTGCAGAAACCCTGGGATCTGTGGCACAGGACATGTATGCATGCACACACAGTTCCTGCCTGCATGCGAGTATGCATGCACACACACACACACACACACACACACACCCCAAGAACTTGTTCTCCCTCCCATCACCAGAAGCTGGAATCAAATTTCCTATCAGGTTCCAGAAGCCAGGAATGTCCCCTGTTCTACCGCCTCACCACCCAGAGCACTTGGCACTTCTTGGAGGCTCTAGGAGCCCTTCCAGGGGTGCCTCAGGGGCCTCTGACCTGGGTTCTGAGTTCATTTGGGTCTCCTTGTCTCTAGGTCTGCTGGAACCCGAGAGCCTGGCCACTGGTTAGAAAATAAGGGAAGCAGGCTAGGGAGTGTCCTAAGTCAATTCTCAGCTTCCCCTACTATTCTGTGCATCCTACCTCACCCCTACCAGCTTCACCCAGGAGATTTTAGCAGAGTAGGGGCCAGGGGTTGAAGTTCAGAGCCTCCCCTCCCCGGCCCCAAGTCACAGACGCTCTGGAGCTCCCCACACCCAGCTAGGCCAGCGAGGTGGAGCCTGGGATGTCGCCTTGGTCATTGGCACCGGGTACTGGCCCAGCTCAAGCCCGTGAGTCAACGTGGGCTGAGCAAGGCTGTGCTGACCCTGGCAGCCCACAGAGCAGCTCAGGGCCATTGCCCTTGGCCACATAACATATGCCCTACCTTGTCATACACATCCTGCTAACCTTTGCCTTCTTGAATCCCTGAGCCTGTGTCCCCAACCTAGGTGGTGGCTCTTTCCCTTTCCAGAAGGTGTTCCCCTCATACTAGCACCGTTCCTTGAAGTCCCATGCCTTTCTTGGGACAGGGACCTTAGGACTGAGAAAACCTCAGTTCAATTGGCCTGAGCCTGGGAGGCCCCCACTGCTAGCCATAGACTACTGAGGGATACCCCCTCCCCCATACCTGGTACACAGTAAGGGCTTAATAAGTGTCCACTGAGTTTGGACCTAGCCGAAAATCTCCCCGTGACTCCGTGTGCCCCTATCATTTAATCATCTCCCACTGTCAGCCTTTCCCTGAACTGTAAGCCCCTGCCACACCTTATATTCACCAGCATCTGGGTCCCCCGGGCCTCTCAACCCCCAATTTAAACACTAGGGGTGCAGTGGGGGGAACAGGACTCAGTCTTCCTCCAGGATCTTCCACCTGTCTGACATTCTTGGGATGCAACTAGCTCTCTCCAACCTAGGGGCCTTTGCAAAGCTGTCCAACAGCCTGGAGCTCTCTCTCGCATCCTCAGTCCTCAGTGGGTCAAATCGCTCTTGGCTGGTGGAATCTACTCAAGGCTGTCTCCTCAGAAGGCCTTTCCTGACTGTCCACATTACAGTGGGCCTCCTTAGGTCTTTCTCAGACACCCCCTTGTCTCCTTATCTGACCAGTTCACAGTCCAAAGTCATCCTAGGTAGTTTCCAGCTGAGCTGTCTGCCTGCACTAAACTCCTGAGTACAGGGAGCTTGCCCATCTCACTCAACCTGTATCCTCCACAGCTAGGACAGTGTCCGCTTCAGACTCTGGACAATACAGTGTCTTTGTACAAGTCAGGCAAGGCTCGGGAAGACCTGCCTGGGATCCAGAACCAGGTATATATCTATACCTGGCCTTGTGATGAAGAGTGCCCTTTTTCCAGGCAGATCTCAGCAGGATGGTGACTTGAGGAGCACAGCCTGGGATGATTCCAGCCTGACTTCGATAGGAGTCCTTAGCAGTCCCCTGCTGTAGGACTGTAGGAGTCTCTCAGTGGACAGACACTTGGCAAGTGTCCTCAGGTGGAGATACACAGGCAACTGCAAAACAGCAGCCCGGAGCTCCCTGCATGGTGAACGCCGACTTATAGGAGAAAATGTTCCCATCCCACCTCAGAGGCAGAAGCTCAGCAAACAGGGCCAGGTCTCCAGCAGGTCAAGTACAATGCTCTACCTCAGAGCACCCGTGCCCAATCCCACTGAGTTCTTCATCCTCCAGAGGAGCCTCCTTTCTGTCTAACTTGACTCTTGCTGTCATTCAAAGTTTGGCAAGCCATGCTGCTGGTCTCTCCAAGACCAATGAAACATTTGGGACGGTCCAGAAAGGAAGCCAGGCAGCCAACTTTCTAAGGGGGGTTCACATCCTCTTACACCCCTCCCGCAAACACACACTGATAGGATTTGTTTGACTAATCTTTTTATTATTATTTATTTTATGTGAATCGGTGTCTTCTCTGAATGTATTTCTGTGCATCATTGCATTCCTGGTGCCCACAGAGGCCAGCAGAGGGGGTCAGATCCCCCTGGAACTGGAGTTAGAAATGATTGGGAGCTGCCAATGTTGGGTGCAGGGACTTGAACCTATGTCCTCTGGAGGAGGAACCAGGGCTCTTAACTGCTGAGCCATCTCTCCAGCCCTGGTTTGGGTAATCTTGACAATCCACCTCCCCCCCTCCCCCCGCCCCCAATCAGGCCTGACTGCTCATCAAGCTTGTATTTTAAAGGCTTAGTCATCAGCGCTTGGCCTTGAGCGTGTTAATCTCCATCGACAACCTGATTTGATTGGGAAACACCTAAGAGGTCAGCCAAGCACACCTCTGGATTTGATGATTTTTCCAGAGAGGATGGAAGGAATGTGGGTACCCCATCCCATGGGGAAGCAGATAGAATCCAAGGGAGAAAAGAGAAAAAGCAGACATCCTAGGCTGGTGTTCTCCCCTATACACACTTCCTGCTTAGCATGAGCTGAGCTGTTCTACCCAGCCACTGCCCCCCGCCCCAGCACAATGGACTAACACCTTTGAAACCATGAGCAAAATGATTGTTTCCTCCTGGTGCCTGTTGCTCAGGTGGTCTGCCAGAGAAACAAAGTTTAAGAAACCAGGCCTAGGGTGGAAGTTAGGTCCCTGAGTGGGATAAAGGGACCCTGGCCCTTCCTGAGTCTCTCTGCTTCCTGCCTATGGTGAGGTGAATGGGCGTCTGCACAAACTCCTTCCATGATGTACTGAGCTGCCCCATTGGCTTTTCCACCTTCAAGTGGGTGTTTCAAGTATTATGTCGGGAATGGAACAAACAGGATGGGATAGTGCAGAAATGATGGGGTGTGTGACCTCTGGGGCAAGCTAAGGCATTGTGACCTTGGTCTGGGCCCCTTGGGTAGCTGGGGTGACCACATACCCTATCGTAAGAACACTCTAGCAGCCAGCTCCTCACCACAGCCCCCCAACCAGGCCCAGCTGCCATCCTGACTAAGCCCCCAGAGACCCCCAAACCAAAAGCATCTCACCCTGTCATTCCTGCCCGCCAAGCTGTAGAAGAGCCTTCTAGACTGGTAGGCTCAGTGGTCATGTTTACACAGCAGTAAACACATGGTATAGACATCAAAGCACTAGGCCCAGCAGAATGTGCAAGACACGACCAGTGCTAGCCATGGTGACATGGAACTCATAGGCCCTGCCTGGGCTCCTTGCCCACACCCCTTCCCACCCTTCTCCAACTCCTTCCTTTCTGTCACCCAGCTGGGCATTTGATCGTCATGTTCCAGAAAATAATTCCAAGGCTGAGGGACCCCAGCCTTCTTCCCCAGCTCCCACTGATTACCTTTCCACAGCTAGTTCTCACCACCAGCTTATGCCCAAGTGCAGACAGATTCCCCCACATTCCTACTTAGAACCAACTCCTCTTCACAGCCTGGTCTAGCTTCCACCCCCAGTCAGCACATACAAAGGGTCTGTTCCTGCCATACCAGCTTCCCCAAATGGACCTCTGAATCTGCAAGGAACAGGTCTGGAATGGTGAACTCATATATCTCCTTCAAGGCCCAGTTCAAAATGTCCCTCCCTAGATAATCATTCATTCAGAGATGGCCCCTTCTTACAGAGTCACTACACACTACAGAGAGAGAAAGGGAAGGAGGGAGGGAAAGAGAGAGAGAGAACTGCTTCCCTGCAGCAGAAGGGGGCTTCTGTTCAATTGCAGCTCTGTGTCCACTACTACTAGCACAGACTGGCTCCGTAAACGTGTGCAAACTTCCAACTAAGATTGTCCCAGATAAAGCCGATGGGCATTTGGGGGCCACAGAGCAGACACAGTAGGATGAACCCTACTTGAGGGAAGGTAGGGACCATGGCAGCTGGTCAGTGTCACACAACCAGTACCAGTGACCAGTCCTATCAGCTGAGAGCAAGGACATTGAATAGCAATTGTGCTGAATTCTCTCTCTCTCTCTCTCTCTCTCTCTCTCTCTCTCTCTCTCTCCTCCCTCTGCCACACGCAGCTGTACTTGCTCTCTCCACATTAGAACCTAAGCTTCAGGGAGCCAGCTCTCAGCTCAGGTGCAGATGTAGCTGTTGTCCTGGGAAGCTACTACCCATTCTAAGCCTCCATTTCCTTATCTGTAAAATGGGGCCGATAATAGCATCTGTCACGAGGTAAGATTAGGTGACTGTCACTGTGCTGCCACACAGAGCCCCATGCTGAAGCCCCCTCATCTACAGGGGCACAATCCCAGATCCCCAGTCAGTACTTAAAGCCATAGATGGTACTGACCCCAAGGTGCACTGTGCCTTTTCCTCTTTGTAAATGCTTGTGATAACATTTAATTAATAATTGAGGCACAGTAAATAAAAACATGGCAACAAGAAATAGAACATAGCCTTACACAGTTACAAAAGCCATCTCCCATCTCAAACTAAAGACTTGTTTCTAGAGCTTTCATATTTTTGGACCACAGCTGGCCTCAGGGAACTGAAGCCTTGGAAAGCAAGTCGGAGGGTAAGCGGAACTCCTGTGTGTTCGGACTGACTGCGTGCGGTCTGCAGCATCTCCTCACCTTGCCCTCATCATCACAGGGATGCCTGAGTTCCCGTCCTAACCACTTTCATCTTGCTGTGTGACCATTGAGCAAGTCACCACCTTCTCTGGTCTCCATCTCTTGCTCTTACAGACAGCCTGAAAGATCCATGGGGCTGCACCCTCACAATTAGATGGTTCAATGTTTACAAAGACCAGAGTAGTTTTCCTTGGAATGCTCCAGGCACAGCAGCTGTCTCCAGTGGCCAGAGCCCACACCTCCATCCCCCATACCCAGGGTGACCCACTCATCTGCCTGCCTTACTCCTGGGCTTAGGAGACCAAATCAGATGGCCCCATCCCTGTACCAGCTGTGAGAGTCTGTGTCATCCCTGCTGGTTTAGCCCCCTGCCGTGGTTTGAATGTGTCCCTGCTGGATTCTTGTGCCTGAACCCAAGTCTGCTGTGACAGTGCTGAGAAGTCCTACACCCTCCACCTCCCCACCACACAGTGCTGTCCCCTCCTGACCCCTCTAGGGCACGCAGCAACTGGCAGCTCTAGTGGAAGCAGAGTAGACCCTTCCCTGGATGTCAGTTCGACTAGCGCCTTCATCTTGGACCTGTGGCCTGGAACTGTGGGGACAAGGGTCTGTTGTTTATAAATGACAGCCTGAGTAGCTGTACCACAGCACAGACAGACACCTCACATCCATTACCAGCAGCCCTCCTCCAGGAAGGGGAACTCTCATTCCAGCCCTAGAGAGGTGGCAGGGGCTGGCAAGAGCACAGGCTCATGGGATGCCTCCATTCTCTTTTAGACCCTGGGATGCAGAGAGGAGGAGAGGAGGGGGCAGAGAAAACAGGCCCTGTCTCCAGCCTCCAGATGTCCCTCAGACTCCTGAGAAAGGCAGACACCTGGTCAACTGTGGCCTCCTGGCTCCTTGGAGGGCAGCAAAGCCATAGATCTGCCCACAATGTCTTCCTGTGGGCAGCTCCCTGAGGTGAGGTACCGGAGACACCTCATTGACCCGAAGCTCCAGGGAGACCAGAAGCCCTACCCCTCCCAGCCTGGCCAGCATGGCCCCAAAGGAGCAGAGCCCCTGTAGTGAGGGGCTTTAACCACTTCAGTCTGGGGAGCTGTACCCCAACCCCTCCTATGGCCTGCCCTGCCTCAGCTGGGCTGAGGGGCTCTGGGCTGGGGTGGCTTCCTGCCTTGGGAACACAGGAAACCACATTGTTGGGATCTAAATGGCCTCTTCCTCTAGGACTTGGGTCAGAAAATGCACACACAGCCTCGGTGTGCACCTGCCCTGGCCGTAGCCACCCCAGGCCTTGGCTCTTACCCAGGCACCAGGTCACCATCTGCTCCCTGAGCCACCAGTGGGCCCTGCCCATGGCTTGGGCATGGAGATATGCAGGGGCCACAGTGCACAGATGTTTAGCCAAACATTGTTCTAAGTGTTTCTGTAAAGGTATTTTTTTAAAATGAGGTGGACATTTAAATTACTGGGCTCTAAGCAGAGCACGTTGCCCTCTGAGGTGTGGGTGAGCCGTGTCCAATCTGTTCGACACCGAAGAGAAAATTACTGGCCTCCCTAGCGAGGGAGACTCTGCCAGCAACCTGTGCCCAAACTTGACCCATAGCCTGTCCCTGAATCCCAGCCTATCATGGTCCTCAGCAGACTAAAACTTGCCACGTCCCCACCATCGCATGAGCCAGTTCCTAAAAATCTATTTCTGTCTATTCATCTTTCCTACCTGCCTGCCTATTTGCTTACCTATGCATTCCTCCGTTTACCCATCCATCTGTGTATTCAGTACATACCTACAATCCACTCCCCATCCATCTACTCAACCATCCATCGTCTATCCATGCATAGATCCATCTTTCCATCCACTCTTCTATGCATCCTTCCTTCCCATTTATCCACCTAGAGATCTATCCTTCCATCCACCCATCCATCCATCCATCATTCTATCAACCTAGAGATCCATCCTTCCATCTATCCATCATTCTATCCACTCAGAGATCCATCCTTCCATCCATCCATTCATCCATCCATCCATCCATCATTCTACCCACCTAGAGATCCATCCTTCCATCCATCCATTCATCCATCCATCATTCTATCCACCTAGAGATCCATCCATCTATCCATCCATCTATCCATCCATCCATCATTCTATCCACCTAGAGATCCATCCTTCCATCCATCCATCATTCTATCCACTGAGAGAGCCATCCTTCCTTACACCTCTAGCTACATATATCATGTCCCTACTCCTCTAGGAATGCCAACTAGTAGTATATGAATCTTGGGGAGTACTCAGGGCAGTGTGTCTCTGAGGGTGCAACAAGAAAGGCCTCCCAGATCATTTCTCCCTGTATGCATGTTTGTCTCTTTGAGTTGTAAAAAATAAACAAACAAACAAATAAACCACAAACTCTCTCCATAGCTGAGGCTGGCCTCAGACACAGACTCTTCCTGACTTGGCCTCTGAGTCTGAGAATTCTAAGCAGAGGGAACCACACTGGCCCCTAAAGCCTTACTTTTTGTCTTGGTTTGGGCTTTATGGTTTTTTCTTTTCTTTTGAGACAGATCACACTCTAATCCAGGCTGGCTCCAATTCATAGTAATTTCCTGCCTCAGCCTCCCCTGTTCCCAGGAGTTGTCATTTTAATAGTCAAACTGTCCAGGCATGTGGGCTTTAGTGTCTGAGGGATACTGGTGAGGACTGACAGCACAGCCACATGTGACCTTTGACCTGAACCACCACCACCCTCAGTGTCCTTGTGATCTGATGGGGAAGATGTGGTATTTGTCTGGTTTGTAAAGGGGAAACCACATCTCAGAAAATAAAGCAATGTAACCTGCAAGTCTCAGGGGCGGTGTTTGAACCGGGACACCTGAGTCAAGTGTGACGCTGTCCCCCACTCCTGTCAAGTCCATGTGTTTAATTCCCTAAAAAACAAGCTGCTGCTGTAGAAGGGGGCAGTGCTCTGCGGTTCTGCCCTTTGGGTCTTCCCTTGGATTTCACCTCTTTCCAGCATGTCCAGGAACTGCACAGCTCCTTAGTAACACCGTTCAGAGCCTCTGGCCAAATCCACCCATCACATAAAGACTAAGGAACATCTGGCCCGGAGAGGTAAGGCATCTCCCCGAAGGTCACACAGCCAGACAGTGGAAGCTAGGTCTTCCATGCTTCCAGCAGGCTGCCTGTGATGGCTCTGGGATGCCCTTCAATGCAGGAGGGACGATGCAGCTCAGACCCCATGATGCCATGGGAAAGAGATCCCGGAAAAAGTTGTCCTCACATCCATTCAGGGAGGGCACCTGGGTTGGCATGCCTCTCGAAGGGCTGACTGTCTCCACAGGTGTATGCTACTCTGAGGAAGCTGTAAGTGGCTGCTTCCTGCTTCTGCCTTCACCAGAAGGCAAGAGAGAGGAAGTGCCTTAAGCCTTGACCCCAGATCAAGCCTATATGACTGCCCTTGGGCTCCCAAGCTGGCAATATAGTCTAGTGGATAGCACTCTTGAGCAGAGCTCTGAGTTTATCCATACTCCTGCTGAGGCCCCATCTATCCATGGGATACCCTAGAACACTTCCCCCAAGGACCTATGAGAAACCCACTTTTTAGACTGAGGAACTCCTACACATCCCTCAATTCCCAACTTGTATACTCTTTCCCTGCTGAAGACTAACTAACAAGGATGTGTCTGCTGTACCAGGCAGCCACTCCTATACCCAGCTCTATGCCTGGGTTCCATAAACACCTGTCTGTGTGTCTTCCTGAACACCTGCCTGTCGGTCTGTTCAGTAGCTCCTGGCACCAGCACCCCCATTATGACTACTCCTGAAGATGGTTCAGTTTATGAGCATCAGAAGGACCCATGAGTTCACAGAGGATGAAGCAGCGGCCTGTACTGGGTGAGCTAGCTGGCCTTCCCAGACTCTCCAAGGCCCTCCCTTGGCTCCCTCACTGAGCATCCCTGGTCTAGTCTCCTGGCCTGTAGATGGGAAAACTGAGGCTCAAGCTGTGAAGTGACTTGTTCAGGGTCACATGGGATATGCAGTACCACTCTTCCTCAACCCTGTCCATCTTTTGTGTTTCCCAAGACCAGGATTCTGCTGCAGGTTCTGTGATTCCTTCCTACACTCCTCAGTGAGTGTAAAGTGCAGGACGAAGGAGAGGCAGACACAGACAGACAGACAGACAAAGCTGGAGGCCTAGGAACTGGGGAAGTGAGTGACTGCCTATTTCTCCAGAACTAAGACTTCCTTGTGGCAGTAGAAGGGCCCTGTGGAGACTGGGTTCAGATCCTGATGGTCTACACCCCAGCCACCCATGGCCTCCAGCCACTGGTCCAGGCTCACATCGTGTTGAAGCCAAAACTCAAGATGGAGAAGAATGGGAAAACACAGCAAACCTCAGACCCATAGGAAACTGGCAAAGCCCCCACCACCATGTGAGGCTCAGAGGGAAGATAAAGCCTTCTTCTAGGCAATAGTTCTCAACCTTCCTAATGCTGTGAGCCTTTAATTTTAGTACAGTTCCTCATGTTGTGGTGACCCCCCCCAGCCATAAAATTATTTTCATTGCTACATCATAACTGTAATTTTGCTACTGTTATTAATCATGGTGTAAGTATCTGATATGCAGGTCTTAGGTAACCTCTGTGAAAGGGTCATTCAACCCCCAAAGGATTGTAACCCACAGTTGAGAACCACTGCTCTAGTCTGAGTAAGAATGTTGACAGTGTATGCAGAAAATGCCCACTGTAGCTTTCTCTCCAAAGCCCCAGATGTTAACAGCCTGAAGACTGCTCCATCTCCTTGTTCAGATGTATTCAATAACTCACTCCCTGTTCAACTGTACAATGAACACACTGAGCTTTGGGGCTATTGCAAGTTTCTCCATCAGAGAGTCTAATCCACCCGATCCCAGCTACTTCCTGTGTGTGTATGTGTGTGTGTGTGTGTGTGTGTGTATGTGTGGTTTTTCTTCATTCCCTTGCTGGCCCAGTCAAACCAAATCCCAGAAACCATGCAAGGACTTGACAACCATGGCCCCTCTTCTAGGGAACAAGCTGTACAGTGGCCACACCTGTTGCCCTAGGTGGGTCAATTGATGGATAGATGGGCAAACAGGTCGAAGTGGATGAGTATTGATAGAATGAACAGATGAATGGTGAATGGACAAATATGGAAGAGTTGGATGGGCACTGGATGGATGGATCATCAGATTGGGTGGATAGATGGGTATATGATAGAATGGATGGGCATATGGATACGGTGGGTGATGGATGGATGGAGGGGGTGTGGATAGGTAAATAAGAGGGTCTGTTCACCTCATGCTACCACAGTCTCCTAGCTCCACAGAAGACTTGGTCTACTACTTCTCCCAACCGCTGGCCCAGCCCAGGCAACACTAGCCCTCCTGCTGATGGCCACATGTGGCCAAGCTCGGAGTTCCCATCCCTCCTCCTTGCTGGGCTACTCCCTGAGCCTTCTGTAGCCCTGTCCTAACACCTAGTAGTGAGTCTGGACTGGAGTACAGACTTCACTGGCCCCATAGTCTCCTCTACCTCGAGGTTCAGTGTGAAACTGGGCATACCCACGCACGTGGGAGTCAAGTGCCCTCACATCCAGAACCCTTGGACCAAGTCATCGGGAAGGCTAGGCACAAACGTTTGAAAGCCACAGGAGACTAGCCAGAGATGTGCCCGTGGTCACATTCCCTCTCTCCCTGCTCCTGCCGCCGCCTCACGGGTGACTGGGGGACTCTAGGAGGAAGAAAGTGGAGAGCAAGGGGGTGCAAAAACTAATTTATGTGACTGAAGGTACAGGACAGGATGGAGGCTGTAATATAACCAAAACACAAAGCCTACCCTGGGTAAACCCTCTCCACAGCTCTCCTGTTGAGTTCCTGCTAGATCTCTTGGGAGGAGGGCGACGCCATGTGGCTGATTTGGGTATTGCGAGCGTTCCTGTTGCCTAGATTGATGCTAGTAGTATGGACCATAATGTTCTGCCTTTGGCCATTCAGGTCTTTCCTGTATACACACATACACACACACACACACACACACACACACACACACACACACACACACACACACTACAGATCTCCAGCCAAACCTTCCTACCTCCATATCCAACTTCTTTCCCTGGACCCTGCCAGAGTTCATACCCTGAAAGCCCCTCTAACCCTACCAGCCAAGTACCTTAACAAGAGACACAATCACCACCAGCCTCAGTTTCCTCATCTATAAAACAAGTATAAGACCATCATCTTGCAGATAATGTGAGTCCTGGATGAGACCACCCATGACGGTGCTTGGTTCTCAGTCAATGCTCAGCGGTTGTTCTGAGCTCTCGTATCCTCTGCCTGGTCCCGCTGGGCTTTGGCATGTAGGGAGAAGCAGAAGCAGAGAGGGTGCGCAGGAAGGCGCTCAGACCCTCGGCATGGGACAGGACAGGACAAGGGCTGAGCCCCGCAGGCATACAGTAAGGGCATACAGTCAAAGGCAGTGTGACTCCAAAGGCTTTAGCCAGGGGTTTCGTGTAACTATATACACACTCTTCAGACCCAGGGAAGCTGCTGGAGGTCGGATTGGAAAGGCAGTCGATTGGGTGTGAGCCGTGGTGGGAAGCTCAGAGACAGCTATGCGGGGGACCCTGCGATAGACAGGCTGTGGGGCTGAAGGGAGCACTGCATCTACGAGAGTAACTAGGGCTGATGGCGTCAGTCACGGGTGCTGATTCCCCTTTACGACTTGGGACGAGACGGACTTCTCTTGTTAGGACGACGAGGCCCTTCAAGAGCACACGACGATAGTGACTGGCAAAGCCCAGTGGCCCACTGTGATTTGGGGCTGCTCAACGTCAACCTAAACCGCCCCAAGGTGGGGGAGTGGCATGGCTTCTTTGCATCACAGGCAAAGAATGGCACACGGAGATGGCATGGCCAGGCACACGCCATTCATATGCACCAATCATGCATGTCCATGTTCCATCTAACATTTCCCATTCACTAGCCACATGCCTCCCACACTGCACATATGCACCTTCCATGTGCCTTCCACACACCAACCACACACCTGCCTCACACCTGCCACATACCATGCATCTTCCACATACCAAACCACACCTGTCACATGTCAGCCACATACTTTCCCATGCACCAACCACATGCCTTCAACACACTTTCCACATGACAACCATGTACCTTCCACATACCATCATACCTTTCAAACACATGATCTCCACAGCATCTGCATGACTTCCACCCACCAGCCACAAACCCTTCCCAAGACTCCTCTACCACAGCCGTGTGCCACCCACGCACCACTGCATCCCACCTCACACCTTCCCTATGCTACCTGTCTACCGTCCGCATCATACAATCTCTATTATCATGCCATCCACCACCTGCCACATGTCACCACTTGTCCATGCACTTGTCATCCATGTGTTCGATGTCCCCCAACAAATGGGAGATGGGCACATGTGCTGGGCAGACACCACACATCCATCCGCCCTAGGCTATACCCACCCAACAACAACATGTCCGGGTCCCATCAGCCACACACCTTTGCAAACGCAGCCTTCCCGAGTGATTGCCTGCCGGCAGATGCCACAGGGCTTCACTTTCTTGAAGGCCTTCACCTTGAAGTGGTGGGTCTTGGGGGCCTCCAGGTCTTCTGGCTGTAGGAAAAAAAAGGCCCAGAGGTCAAGCAGGTAAATACTGGGGTCCTAGGAAGGAGGAAAACAACAGGCAGAACAGAAGAAAAACCGAAGCAAGAGCCCCAGAAGGTGAGAGGTGCCTAAGGACCAAGAACAGTAGGGGGTGATGGGACACTCATCCCAGGCTCCCAGACTAGTATCAGTGGACAAGGCCAGTGGCTGCAGACTCTAGTTAGTACCCAGGGATCACCTTCCATGGCTTCCATCCATGACTCTCGTCACATCTACTTGAGCGTTAGGGTACCACTAAGTTTAAATGTGCAGCTTCATTGGGCAGAGCTGAAGCTGAGTGGCCTGCACTTGTCTATCTTGTGTAAGGTCCTGGATTTACTTCCCCAGCACCACAAAACAACACACACACACACACACACACACACACACACACAAAGGGTATTACTACTACTTACCCAGTGCACCATATGTAACTATATTCTAAAGGCTACTTACTGCATGACACCCCCGCCCCCAAGTTAACACTTCCCACACCAAACACATACCAACTGCACACCCTCCATGTACCTTCTATACGCCAACCATACACAGCTCTGTCCTGCTGGGACTTCTCTTGTCAACAAATCACTGGATCTTACACTCCGTAGAAATGGAATTCTAAGTATGTACTCTAACGGGCAGGGTCCCTCATGCAACATTTGCCTGTTCTGATGTAATACAGCCATTCCTTCTGCTTCAAGGCTGTGTAGTATTCTGTTGTGTGAGTGCAATAAATGTATCCATTCCACTGTGGATGGTCCCTAACTACTCTAGCCCACATCCCAGCGTGCCATCGCCCTGCCGTCTCAAACTTACTACTTCCCCTAGTCCAGGGGGCCTCTTCTGCCTTTATTTTTATTTCCTATTCTTTACATTATGAAAATACTCTGGGTATTAAGCACAGAGCCTTGAGTATGCTAAGTGGATGCTCTGCTGCCAAGCAATACCCGTAGTCTTATGAAAACATAGTACGTTAAGTGTCCTGTTTAACTTAATTTCTTGGAGCCAGGATCTCACCCTGTAGCTCTGGAACACGTGATCCTCCTGCCTCCACCTCGCAGGCACTGAGATCACAAGCACGTGCCACAACCCCTGAAATAAATTCCTGTTTGAGGCTGTACAACCTCTAGCGTGAGAAGAACAACAAACAGGTTGGAGGTCGGAGCATTCTTCCATCCAGCATGCCAGGTGTCCCTAGGCCAGCAGGTGCTGCACACATACCCACAGGAATCTGTTTCCCCTCCAGACAACACTATGGACACATACTCACAAAGCTCTGACCGTCTGTCCCTTGTAACCATACAAGAGAACACTCTAGAGTCTAGACCAAAAAGCCCTGCACAGACAGGGCCCCCTCTGCAGCTCATCCCACATGTAGGCTGAGCCCCTGCTCTGGGAACTCCTCAAGGAAGCACTCCCTGCCCAGACACTCCCCCTCTGTCTATGTTGGTCTCTTCTCTGCAGGGACCGTCCTGAGTACAGACACATTTGGTGCCTATTCTGGACCCACACTGAGGCCATGGGACCTTGCAGTGTGCGGGGGGATCCTGCTAAGAGCTCCTTGTGCACCTTGTCCCTGAGCCTCCCAGCTCTGAGACGTGGCCTGAAGGGACAGCTTGGTTTGGAGGAGGAAGAGTGGCCAACACACCACACAAACACAGGACTCCTGTCTGACAACACGGAGGAGGCAGTGCTGGGGCCTCCAAAACAGAGAAATGCAGGCAAAACGAAAGTGGGTTCGGGGCAGCAAGCCAAAGAGACAGGAAGAAGTAGATAGAGGAGGAGGAGGAAGCAGACTGAGAAGGAGACAAGCCACAGAGAAGCAGACAGAGCGGACCAAGATAAGGGCAGAGAATAAGAAAGGTACAAAGAATGAGCATGAATAGAGACACACAGAAGGAAGAGAGAACTAGGGAGACAGACAGAGGACCCAGAAGCTCCCAAAGGCCACATCAGGAAGAGCTGAGCATCAGGACACATGATGACAGCAATGGCTTCCAAGAGCCCATTGTGAAGAGAATAATAAATGGAGAACAATGGATACAAATAGAGTCTCAGAGCACCTCCCCACATTGTACATATAAGTACACATATATGTGTACACTGCACATATAAGTACATGTAATCCCATTGGTCAGGAGCCAGAGTTCAAGGTTAGCCTGAGCTACAGAGTGAAGCTGTCTCCAAAGTAAACAAAGTGGGAGATAGATTTCCCTGACAGATGCCAATCAAATGATCAAAGTAACTTACCATCACCCAGGGAAGGATGAATGGAAGTCATATACCTGGGAGGGTAACTGAGAACCAAGTGTCACTTTGTGATATTCCTGCCAAAAGCCAAACCTGAATCTAATCAAGAGGAAACCTCAGGCTTACCCAAGCTGAGGCACAGTCTACAGATGAAATGGCCTAGAGCCTTCATAAGTGACAAGGTTGTGAAGTCAAGGGAAGACAGAGTCCCAGACAGGAGGAGACTCCAGACACGGCAGCCAAAAGCACTGGCTCATTCTGAACTAGATGTTTGTGGTGGCCTTAAGGACATCTCAGGGACATCCTGGTGAAAGGCCATGGCGTCTGAGAATTAGATTGTAGTGACATCTCCACGTTGTCAACCTCTGATATTGACCTCTGTGCCCCGTGAAATGCAAGCTGGAGTTGGGGGGGGGGGTGGAGTCAGCAAACACTCTCCCAAAGGGCAAAAAGAAAGATCTTTGCGCCGTGTTTGCAACCCTTCCAAAGCTTAAGACTGTTTTGAAATCAAAGACAGACAGGCAGACTAGGTGAAAGGCAGAGGAAAACAGACAAGTCCAGGGCAGAGGTAGAGCAATCCAAAGACTAGGGTCCAGAGCCCGGCAGCAGCATTCACTGAGCAGATTCTGAACACCCTGTCCCCAACACCACCAACTCCAACCAAGAGTCTGCTATTCCAGACAGCTACAAGCTTGGGTCCAGAGACAGTAGGGCCCTCCAATACCCTCCATTCTGCTGTCTCCCCTCCCATTTTCCCAGCTCAAACCCTGGCTGTCAGATTTCCTAGTCAATTTTGTCCAACATCCCAGGGAGGGGCCCCAGCCATGGCCTGGAGTGGGGGCTGAACAGAGAAGGAACTTTGCAGTCCGATTGGAAGGCTATGTGAGAGAGGCAGGCAGGAAGTCTCAAAGCACCCCGAGCCTCCCTCTTCTTTCTCACTAACAGAAACAGCCCTTGACATTCTAGCTAACCTCCCCAAACTCCTCTCACAATACCCCAAGTCCAGCCCTTTCCCTCAAAGCCTAAGGTAAAGTCCCCAGAGCACAGTGAGAGTCCTTACTGCCTAGTGGACATGGAGGTGAGTGAAGTCTTCCAGGCTGTTAGGAGACTATCCAGACTCCTGCCTGGGTTTGTGATCCTGCCTACTTGTCCTGGGAAATCTGAGTTTATAAACTCCCCAGCTGTGACCTGAAAGACAGACAATGGTCCCAGAACTCTGACCTCCTTCAACCCTTTAAGCAGCTCTGGGAAGCCCCTCCTCCAGGCACACTCTTGCCTTTCCCCTCATCCAGCTGTGATAGAAGAACACTGGGTCTGGAATCTGGAGCCCTGCTCCTTAGGCTATGTGGCCTTGAGAGTATCAGTTACCTTCTCTGGGCCTCAGAGTCCTCAATACAATAAGAAGCTTAAACCTGAGGTAGACAAGAGGAGGAGTGGGGGATGGGCTGATAGCTTTGGGGAGTAGAGAATATGAGGACACGTTAGGCCCCTGAGGACAGACTATAAAAACCTGTTGAAAGAAAGATGGGTTGTGTCATCCCAGATGAGTAGCAGGGACTCTACCTGCCTCAGTTTCCCCTCATTAGGAAGCAGAGTGTCCAGGGATGATGTAGAAAGGGTCAACACAAGATGGTAGAGGAGACATCTAGGGTTAGCCTCCTGCCTCTGATCCCCAAAGGAGATGATATCACAACCCTGAAGATCTTGCCACAAGAGCAGGCTAATATTTGAATCTGGCTGCCACCCTGCCCTCCTTCCCCATCTAAGATTACTCCTCAGGTCCAGGCAGAGAAGGAGAGTGAGCCCATGAAGTCAACAAGCCCATAAAACCTGCAGTGCCATCCAAGGGCGATGGCTTGTTAGGACAATGATTGCCATTTTCCTGACATGCGGCAGGCAGCCACATGGGGCACAGCCAGGCCCTTCCCTCCCTGGATTAGCAGGCAAACCCAGAGGCAGAAGAAGACATGGCCACAATGCATGGAGGGGTGTCCTGGTGGCTCCAGCCCTGTTCCCCCCTCCCTACAGGCCAGAGCCAGAGTCAGGAGAAAGGAAGGGGATTCATCTGGAAGTCATTCTTCCCTGCCCCTACACCCCATCAGAGAGTTTTCACAGCCTAAGGCCTTGGCCCATCTCGGCACTTCCCTCTCCATTCATCCAGCCAGAGGGTGTGGCACAACTGGCTGGACCATCAAGGGCTCTAGCTAGGCCCAGGACCTGGTTGGGAAAAGCTGTTTGCAGGCACCTCCCTGCCTCAAGGGGCAGAGAGGCAGAGCCCTGTATGCTAAAGGGGTCCAAGAGCTTCCTCCACCCACTGTTAGAAAACCACCCAGCTCTGCCCTCCTTTGTGGCTAAGCAGATCTGGGTGACCAGCAAAGAGCAGGAGTCTTCTAGCCCGAGAGCTGGGCAGCCTAGGAGAGGGGAGTGGCCAAAAATTGAGATAAGTGTCACTCTCCTCCTGCCACCTAGCCATCCAGCCCTCAAGGTCCCCACGCCCTTAGAGAGTCCCTTAGCACCTGATCCCAGCCTTTCTCCTCCAGACCTCACCTCTACATCCAACATAAAGTTCCCTCCCTCTTGAGCCCCCAGACAGTTAAGGGCCTGCTCATGTTCTTGGTCACCCTGGTGGAAAACTCTGAGTCACTCACTCTCCAGTCTCTCCCTGCCCTCCCCCACCTTCCCAGCAGCCAGTTGCCAGATCCTGTGACTTTTGCCTCCTAATTCTCTCCACAGACTGTCCCTCTCCTGCTTTTCAACTCTACTGTCTTTGCCCAGCCTTGTCACTCCTGCCTACGGCTGCTGAAACAGCTTCCGGGAGCTCCCAACACCATCAGGAGAACAACTTGAGCTCCACAGGGGCCATGACACTCACTCACCCCAAAAAATGTTTCCTCTGGCCTCCCAGGTGCTCAGGGAGGATCCTGTGCTCACTCACAGCAGCAGGGGAATCATCCTCTGTCCCCACCCAGCCTTCCTGCCAGTCTCCATGCCCACTCCACACCTCAATGTCTGTCCCAAATCCGCACGGGCTATGCCCGAGCCATGGCCCACCCGCTGCATCCCTGAGCTAGCATCTCATGTCTCAGTAGCCTTTTCTAAAACACAGCAGTACTGAGGATTGAACCCAGGACATAACACCCTCCCACATTCTAGGCAAGCACTCTACCACTAAGACATATCCCCAACCCCTTGGTATCCACTTTCAATACAAGTTCAGCTTTCTCACACAAATGCAGTGCTGGTGTCCCGGACCTAGTTTCTGGTTCGGTCCCATCCTGGTTCCTCAGTGTGATCCATCCTGATCACCGTCCTATCCATCATCTTCTTGGCAACATGCTGCCATTCGGCTGGCCCAACTAACCTGACCCTCTCACTCCACGTGGACTGGACAGACCTATCCAGGAGCCTCCTCCCCACAGTGTGGCCCTTAGATGAGGCTGAGGACCTCTCCTGGGTCATGTAGATGAGGTAAGATGCCACGAAGACTCCACTCTGTCAGAGGCAGAGTCGCAAGTCCCCATGTCCTGCACTGAGTGTGACCTCTGACGGGACGTCCTCAGCTGCCCGCACGGGATGATCCCAGGAGGAAGGCCTGACAGTCTATCGCACCAGTGGGTCTGGAGCTCAAGGGCCATCTACTGAGCCCTCGTCTAAACCACCCTCATCATTTCTATCTCCTATACTTGTGTTCTGAGAGGTCGCTTCTCTTGTGAATCTGATTTGATAATTTATCTCCTTGGGGCTGGGGAGATGGTTCAGTGGTTAAGAACACTGGGTGCTCTCACAGAGGACCTGAGTTCAATTCTCAGCACCCACATGGTGTCTCAAAACCATCTGTAACTCCAGTTCTTCTTCTGAGTTCCACGGGCACACGGTACGCATGCATACACCCAGCCAAAATAGTTAAACACATAAAATAAACTTAATTTTTTTTTTAAAAAAGAGAATTCATCTACTGAACTGAGTGTGATAACACACACCTGTAATTATAGCATTCAGGAGACAGAGACAGAAAGGGATGACAAGTCTGAGGACAAACTGGACTACACAGCATGTCCAAGGCCAGCCTGGGCTACTTAACAAGACCTTGTCCTAAAAAACAAGCACTGTGCTGGGGACTTAGCTCAGTTGGTAGAGTGCTTTCTCAGCATGCACAAAGCCCTGGGTTTGATCACCAGCACCAGATAAAACCAGGCATTGTGGGGCACACCTCTAATCCCAGCACTTGGGAGATAGAGACAGGAGGATCACAAGTTCAAGATCATCCTCAGTATACAGTGACCATCTTTTTTAAAAATGTATATTTATATATATTTTTTAATGTACATTTTTTAAAAAAATGTATATCCTGAGAGATCTTTCTTAACCATCCCCCTCTCACAGTCCAGGTAGCCCCCACTTTTTGGTAACACTCATACAAGTTATCAGTTGGCTACAAGATACTTAAAGCATGTAGGCCCCCAGTGGATGAGCAGAGCATAAAGAGAGCTTAGGTACCCAAGCAGTTAGGTGGTTTCTCACCATGTGATCTCCCGAGCCATCCCTCATCTTTAGGGCTGCTGGACAAGACCTCCTTCAACCCAGAGGTCCAATGCCCTCCTATATCCATCCCCTTGTTTCAGGAATGCTGAGCCCACTGGTGAAGTGGCCTTAGACAAGCCCTCCTCCCCTCCATGAACCCCCTACTATGAACCAAAGATGGGTTGCTTGTCCTTCCTACCTCACAGAATCAGTGAGGTTCAAAGGGAATTGGGCAAGGTGGAGAAATGCACATGGGTAAATAAGGCACAGAGAAAAAGGCACTGGGAACACACACCGTAACCCAAAGCAACCTGGGGAAAGGGGTTTACTACTCCTTACAGGCTAGAGTCCATGATCAAGGGATGGCTAGGGTTGAGCCTGGAGACAGGACCATAGGAGAATACTGTTTACTGGTTTGCTCTCCATAGCTTGCTCAGCTTACATTTAAATACAATCCATACCCACCTGCCCAGGGACAGTGCCACCTACAATGGGCTGAGCCCTCCTGCATCTATTATGAGTCTAGAGAATGCCCCATAGACTTGTCTACAGGTCAATCTGATGGAAGCAATTCCTCAACTGGGGCTCCCTCTTCCCAGGTGTGGAGCTGACGAAAAACCCTAAGCAGTACAGCGACAGAAACAGGATTTGCACCTAGGCAAGTTCTCTACAGAGGAAGGCCTGCACACTGGGGGCACATTCCTGTGACCCCATTCACACTGACCCCGAATATCCTGCCATGAAGAACTTCCAAAATGGGGAGCCTTGGCTGGGTAGGCAGGAGAGTGGGCTCTTTTCTGCCTCTCCTCAGGTGTGTGGTACTTCCTGTCAATTCCACAAAACGACAAGGTAGCATTTCTCCCCCACCTATTTGCCTCTTAGGTCACTTTTAAGGACCTTTGCAACAGGAAAGTTTGGTTGCAGCCTGACCCCACCCCTCCATCAGGTGAAGGGAAGTAGAGGAAGAAGGTTCAGACCAGAAGGCCAGCTGTATGACTGGAACCACTCAAGGAACACAGGGTCTCTTTAGGAACCTTCTGATTGAAGTATTCCCTCAGCCTGTGAAAGAACTCCAGCTCAGAAATTGGGACTTGCTACTGTCTGCAGCTGGCCTTGGAGAACAGTATCCAAGTTTCTCTGAGGTCCAGAAAAGCCAAGGGACCAGTCCTTGGCCGCTGGGCCTACTCAGAGCAGTCAGGTCTGAGCTTGGTTCCAATCCCTGGTTAGAGCCAAATGGGCCACTCTCCAGTCTGAGACCCAGTGTCCTCTCTAAAAGGAAGGTCTGCGGTCTGCCTCCACCACCCCACACCAACACATTCAATTAATAAATGTGTAGTTATTTTCTAAATAAACCCCCACTTCGCTGTGTAAAAGCAAATGGAAGCATCTGATGGGAAAACCAACTTATGTATAATGCAAGGCTATGCTCCTCAGCTAATAAAGCAAGGTTAATTCCTAGGGCCTATTAGGACTCTGTGCCACAGATGTGCGACTTCATGAACACAACATCTGCAGTTCTCTCCAAAGAGAGCATGTGTGCCCACATGCCCTGGGCACGAGACCTGCTTCCTCCAAACCCTGCCTTGACTGGCCTCACAGCTGCACAGCCAACCAGTTCTTGGCCCCCAGGCAGCTAGGCAGAGTCCCTGAACAGTCAGGAGAGACAGAGTCCACATGAGTCCTGTCCCACTATTCCCTTCCCAGGGAGATCCAACCCCATCACACCTGGGTATATTCTTAAGCCAGGAGGGAGGTTAGAGTAGGAGAAAAGCCAACATTTTCTCAGTACCTGTAGAGTACTGATTAGGTTCCCAATCTTTTGATTGCACTATATGCGTCTCACTAATTTACAGACAGGGGAAACTGAGGCTCAAAAGCTGCCTTAACTAATCCTGCCCATCTGGTAAATGATGGAGCCAGGATTTGAGCCAAGAACTGCCTGGTATCCAAGGCCACACACTTGCCACCACTGAGAGGCACCTTTTAATGCTGGCTGACTCCCTGGAAAGTCTCCACAGCCTCCAACCAGGCCCTTCTTCTGATCGGTGCCACCAAGTCCTTTCCTGTCCTGCTGCCAACAAACCCAAGCCTGGCTAGCGCCCACCCAGAAAGAAGGACTGCTATGGGCAGGACACAGTATTCCAGGATGCCCCTCTGCTGTGTGTGCCTCCGCCTAGAAGAAGACACAAAGGCTGGTGGTGGGGATAAGGGCTGGGGCATTATAAGAGAGAGGGGGAGTTGGAAAGGATAGAGGGGAAGATGAAGGGGAAGATGAAGAAGCTTGAGGACGGCCATCTATACCTGCCTTGGTCACTAGGGAAGGCGCCTGCACTCAAGGATTTCACTGTGTGCCAGGCACTGTGCAGGGCACTAAGACATTCTCTCCTGACAAGCTCTCTGAAAAATCCCTTTCTCCACCCATGGGAAATTAAGGTCCCCTGAATTGAGGCTTTCCTCTCAAAAGCTCTCAGCAGAAGTACCTATGGAGCCCTCTTGGTGTCATTTCTGAGAGTCCAACTGCATCCCTCCTGCAGGACACCTTACCCACTAGCATCCTCAGCCTGGACATGAATTTGCCCAACACCCCTGCCCTATAGGCAACAGCAACCTAGCCAACTACTGAAACATCCCCTGTATGGGACACTCCATGCTCAGCAGTCTGGGCAGATATCGCATGCCATCCAGCACATGGGCCACCCAAGATCCTCACATTCTCCACAAACTGTCCCTGGGTGCCCAATCCCTCCCATAATGTCTCTCAGTCTCAGCTTGTCCCCAGGTTGACAGGCCTCCTGAAGACTAACTGCTTACAATAGACAGCGGGGCAGGCAAGCCACATCTGGACGCTGCTCTGAAGCCCCTTCCCCCAGCCAGCCATGGCTCTCAGAAACCTCAGCCAGGGATGACTTCCTCGCCCTCCTGACCCCTGTGCATACCTCCCACAACCCTGCAGAGTCCGTCTGAGGAAGGGGTCTTCTCTTGTCCCTGCACATCAAGACCTCTCCCATCCCCCTTCCTGGGAGCCTCTGCCCACCACTGCTATTAGTCTTAACCCTCCACATGGTCCCCAGACCTGTCTGAAGACCCCTAATCCTGCACACAACTTCCCAACGGAGAGACAGGCAAGACGGGAGAGATCTTGATAAGAATGGGAAGACTTTGAAGGAAAGGTCTAGAAGAGACAAACATGACAGAAACAGAACGCCTATCAACACAGCTTTTCTGAGTTTAAGATTCCAGGGGACTATTCTGTGTCCCCAGCCCCTCACTTCCCACCCCTGGTCAGTGCACTGACCCCTCCTCGTCAGGCTCAAGCACTGAGCCACTGGAGGGAACGGCGATTTCCACCCCACTGTTCAGAGAAGGAAAAAAAAGGCTCTAAAAAAAGAAAACAAACTTTCTGATTCTGCTCACAGTGCCTGCATCAATGGCGGGCAGAGGGAAGATGGGAGACTGAGGGACCCATAGAGGCAGAACCCAGGGCCCTATGGCTCTAGTCTATTCTTCTGTACATAACCTCTTCATCCCAACCTTCCCCCAGACTAAGGCTCTTGGCTAAGGATAGCGGTGAGACCTCAGAGCTAAAGAAACAAGAACCTACCCAGAGCATGCAGGACAGGCAAATCCACGTCATCTTCACAGAGTCCTGCTTCCTGTGCTGCAAGTCTCGTGGGGGGCTACGAAGGGCCCCCCTGAGCTTGTAGTGCCCACCAAGCAGGCAGAAGGGAGTGCAGAGTCCTAAGTGGCTGATTCAGCCAGCATCTGGGCCTCCACTCCCCTCCTACACCCCCCTCTTCTCTCCTTGCCACTCCTCCCCTTGTCCCAGCCTCCTCTCTCTTCTCTCCTCCCAGACTCCACTGCTGGATGGGGGGTAAGAAGCTCAGCTTAGCAGGGGACATGAGAGGGACAGGGCCAAGGGGTGTCTGCCCAAGGCAGGGCTCTACGAAGCCACACCCTCCACAAGTATATCACCCCTGAAAGTCATGGAGGCCCCCTCCTGCCTCCTCCTGATCTGGGGTCTTGCAGTCTGAAATCTGCTCGAAATTGCAGACCAGTGCAGCCACCACACTCCAGAACCTTCCAGAATATCAGTGGACAGACAGACAGATTCTGATGGCATAGTCCACACACCCTAGGTCTCCTAGGCTTCTCTCCCAAGATCCCTGGCCTTGGAACACACGCTCATTTGCACACATGCTGCTAAGACAGACCCTGCTGACATGGGCAAGCTCCCAACCCAGAACAGGACAGGCCTTAACATAGGAGATGGAGAGGCAGAGCCCTGCCCCCAGGCTGTGGATTTCATCCCAGTTTTTTTTTTTTTGTTGTTTTTTTTTCTGATTTCTACCTCCCCTTTCTTTCTTTCCTCCAACATCTGTCCCAGCCCTTCCTGCCCTCTGAAAGGGAGCCCGCTGCAGGCTCCTTCGAGAGTCTGTTTTTCTTGACTGTACCCTGGGCCAACATTTGGTTTGCATTTTCCCACTTCCTTCTCATTCTCCTCCTCCTACCCCTCCTCCTCCCCCTCCTCTTTCTCCTCCTCCCCTCTCATCTCCCTGCCCCCCTCCTCTTCCTCTTTTCCTCCACTCCAGAGCCCAGCTCTGTCCTTCCCACCCTTCTCCATGCAGTATCTTCACCACAGTGCCCCCCATTCAGGCCCTTCCTGCTCCCCCCACCTCTGCCCAAGGGGACAAAGAAGCTAGGAAGAAGACAGTGTCCAGGTCCAAATATGTTCCCAGGAAGCCCTGCAGAATCTTCCCCAGGCCCCCAATGTCTGGACCCACCCCCTGAAAAATAATAAACCATTTCCCTCCTGAGCTCCGGCCTGGCTGCACCAAGTGAGGAGTGGGTGGAGGCTGTGAATAATAACTCTCTGGAGCTGTCCAGGGAGGGACAGAGGCTCAGACAACACCCTCTGTGGATGCACAAACAGCAGGAAGCAGTCCAACTTACAAACACACACAAGGCCAAGGACAGGGCCCCGCCCAGAGTAGGCGCTTGGAGACCATTTGCCTGGACTGAGTCACTCCGCAAGAAAGTCCTCTGGCCTGGGCTCCTTTGCACATGCATGCAAGTTCTGTGCATACCCATGCCATGTGCATACCCATGCCACACTTTGACACTGTCTACCAATGCCCCATAGAGCACAACCCCAGAGTCATGGGGATCTGTCCATTCAGGTAAGCAGGCTCCGAATCTAGCCAAGCTATTCATCTAGAAATGCAGGAATGAGAGGAACACACTCCCTCTTCTCCTGAGAAAAGCCTACATTATCAGACACATGGGTTGTGTACTACATAAAGGACTAACTACCTTTGCTTGGTGGGTGAAGGAGCAGAGGACACTGAAGTGAGGTGTCTAATTCTGGTCCTTCCTAGAACACGTGGCTGAGTGCAGGAGTTAGGGAGGGGAGTCTGAGAGTCGCCCCCCCCCACATTCTTCTCTTAGCCCTTCTGCAGAACCATGGGCTGGGAAAGGGGGCTTGCATCCCTTGCCATATCTCAGTGTCTACCTGCATCCCCAGGCCCAGATTCCCCACTCCCAAACTTGCCCGCTAGAGTCTCGCTGGCAGCAGCTCAGACAGAAACCTGTGTTTTCCATGTAGCCGTGAGGGTCCACAGACAGTCACCCCTAAAAACCCTCCCCTTCCTCTCCTGTTTGGAGCATACAGCAGAGTTCTTTGAGTGCCCTGAGTCCTTGCTCTGCCCAAGCCCCATCACCAGCCCTCCTGGACCCTCTTCTCCAAGGGTGGAGATACTCAAGAGCTCCCCTGCCTGTTCCCACGGCCCGGCCTGTAGCTGCCGTCACAAAGGACATGCCTCCCAGCTGCTGTCTGAGGAGTTCTAGAAGGGCATCTTGGGAACCAGAGTGACACAGTAATGGTGATACCAACTGGTCTGAACTCCATATACCTTGAAGGGGCTCTCCAGTACCTCTTCCTTGGACTAAAACCACCAAAGGGTCCCCTATCCCTCTTTGTCAAGCCTCTTGGTGGCCTCTCCTGTACTTTAACCCTTCCCTGTAAAGAAGTACTTTCTACTACTTAATGACTCTCTCTCTGTTGACTGTTAAATGCCAGCCTTGTTGCTATAAGCTCTTTGGAGCTGGCTGTGTCATCCCTGAGCTGGATATGAGAAAGCTCCTTACACAAAGATGTGCTCCCTGTTTGTATCGCTTGAGTCAAGTGTACAGAAAATGATAAGATGGCTCAGCAAGCCATGAGCTCTCCTCTGACCTCCACACATGCAGTGATGTATGTATGTGTGCACACAGGAGAAACACACGAGATAGATAGACAGATAGATAGATAGACAGACAGACAGACAGACAGATAGCTGTAATTTTTGGGTTTTGAGACAGGGTCTCACTATTGGAGCCCTGGTTGGCTTGGAACTCACTATATAGAAAAAGGCCTCAAACTCAGAGATCCACCTGTCTCTGCCTCCCAAGCGCTGGTATTAAAGGCATGTGTTATCATGCTGTGCTAAACGTAATTTTAAAAGGGGGAGGGCTAGCATGGCAGTGCAAACCTTTAATCTCAGCGTTGAGGAGGTGAAGACAAGTGGATCTCTGTAAGTTTGAGGCCAGCCTGATCTACATGAGATAATGAATTGTAGGACATCCAGGACTACATAGAGAGATTCTGTCTCAAAATAGATAGGTAGGTAGGTAGATAGATAGATAATATAAAAGATGGATAAATCAACCAATCAACCAACAGGCCCTAACATATTTTCCTTCAGTTAGCATTCCCTATCCTCTCCCAAAACCTTCATTCTCTCCCTCAAATAGGTGTGGGCAGCCCTGCCTGCTACCTTTGTCTAATGCCCATCCATCATTAGGACACTGGATTTTTTTCTACTGCCAGTCATGGCCTCTGAGCTCCATTAGGCTGCAGACTCATTGGAGGTTTTTCTTATCTTGGGATCCCCATATTGTGCCTGGGTCCTGAATGTGTCTTTTGTAGCAGACACCAGGTACACACTGGTGAGCTGGCTGGATTTCCTGGTGGTGACTCCGGGAGCCTATGAGCCCAACCATAACCCCATGCTACCCTGCCTTCCCAACAGACAGCTAGGCAGCAGTTACTGGTTTCATTTAGCCCCCCTCCCCTTCTACAGCAGAGACCTCCAGGCTTCTTTCTAGCCCTGAGTGCTGCAGCAGAAGAATCAGGCTGAGCTGCAGGCTCTGGGCCAGTTCTGGCTTCCAGACACCCAGGGAGGGTCCATGGCCCAGGAATGAGCTAATGGTCTTGGCTACCTCCATTCCTCTTCCGCTCCTCAGTTTTCTTGTCTGCAAAATGGTCAGGCTGATCATCCCCAATGCCCCTCCCAGCTCTACCCCTGCCTTGTTAAAGCTTCCTAGAGCAAGCTCCACCCAATTCATTCTTCCCACCCCCATAGCATGTCCCTCAAAACTCTCTGCTAGTGTCTCACCCAATTCTTATTATGGCAATGAGCCCCCATTTGTCCCCACCTGCCACAGAATCTGAAGGTCACATTAGAAGTTTTTCAAGCTCAGCTGGACTGGGTGTCACAGCAAGAACTTTGGGGCCTAGGGGTGTGGGGGCAGGAGGCAAGCAGAAATGTGGCTGTGGGGTTTGTACTGTAGCTTCGGGGCATATATCCAAATGCCCTCCTCTTCAGCAGCTCTTTGGATGGATCTCACTATTGAAGCCCCAAATCTATATTTTTATGTAAAAACTGATTATAAAATGTGAAAATGCAAATTTTAAAGAATTCGCTACATATATTTTTTTAACTTGGAAGGGCAAATTAAGAATCTGCCAGAATGATCTGACCTCTGGGACATGTCTCACCTCACCCCGGGTCCTTGTTGAATAGATAACTAACTGCACTGTGGTCAAGGGCAGTGGAGTGATCTCCCAGGGGTCACATTAGGAGCACAGCTCATGGTCCTCTGACTCCCAGACCCCAGATCTCCTAGGTTCTCCTAAGTTGCTCCTAAGTCCCCTGCTCTACAGAAACCACAAAGGCTAAAGGGAGCCCTCGACTCTTCCCCTGCACTGCACATGTCTTACCCTAAGGCTGGACACTCCAAAGCCTTCCTCTAAGCCAGAAGAGGGTGCAGAGGGTTGGAAGACCCAGCTGTAGATCCCCATAGCACTCAGCCACTAGGTGCATACCTTCTGCCCCCCCAGACCCTGCTACTTGCCCCTACCCCAGGAAAGACTAACACCAACTAACCAGCCATCCTGCCAACCTTCATCTTAAAGGTGAAAGAAACCAAGGCACAGAGAAACCGAGGAACCTGCTGGACTCACACAGCTAGGATATGGGCCACTGGAACCCCGGGGTGTCTGATTGCTCATCTCCTGGGGTTAGTGATTTGTTTCATTGCCTTGGGAGCATTACAGCCATTATAGTCATGTTCCACGATATACTGACTGCTAACTGTCCTCCTCACTCCCTATTCAAGAGCTGACAATACAACTGGAGGAAAAGGGTCAACTGCCCAGGCTCCACAGGGTACAGGGTCACAGAAAAGAAAGAACTAAGTTAAGTTCTCCTATGACACGGTCATGATGAGACCCACTGGCTTGCCCATGGCAGCAGGAGCTGGACTGTGCTGCATCTGGGTCCATCCTTTCTAACAAGCCGTGTTACCTCCCCCCATTTGCAGTTAGTCTTTGAGGTCTCTAGAGTCCAGGAGCTAGGACCCTTGGCAGAAATCCTCTGTACCACTGTGCTAGATGTTCAAGGTGCAACAATTCAGGCAAGGATTGAATTGGACTGGGGCTCTCCAGTCCCATCAACAGACTCTGGTGTGAGACACTAGCCCAGAGCACCAGGCACTGCATCCTGATGTCTACCGAGACCCCTCATGGACTGGGTCCATGCCGAAGGTCCATACTCAAGGTCCATGTCCAAGGCCCAAGCCCTGTCCCTACACCTAGCACCCATCTAAGACTAAGGTTGCCCTCTGTGTTCCAGAAATCTGAGTGCTCCAGGGGAGGGAAAGTGGAGTCCGAAGCAGGCCCTATCCCAGCCTTCATTTCCCCAGCGGACACAGGAAGAATCATAGACATACCATGCACTCCCCTCCCCCCACCTCCCTTCTAGCCGCATTCTGGATGGGGACAGTGTCTGGGCCCAATCCTGATAATTCTTAATAAGCTCCTTCCCGGCTCCATGATTTTGATCTCTTTCCCAGCTCTAATTTCCTGCCTGACTCGGGCCCTCAAAGGCTGCAAGAGGCAGCTGCAGCTGCTTATTGTCCATACTGCAGCCCCCAGCTCAGTTCTGGCCCCGGAGGGGGTAAAGTGGAGCATGGTGGGTGGATCCTCTCCTACCCTGCAGATGAAGAAGGGGAATTGCTGGATGGCTGGATCCACTGACCTGGTCCTGGCTGGCCATTTCTCATTGTAGACTGTTCCCAAAGCCGAAAAACCAGTCTTTCCGCAACATCTGAACTCAGAGCCTTAGGGAAAGCAGCTGGGGCTCTAGCTCTGCACTCCCCAGAGGAGTGCCTGCCTCCCAGCCAATCCCCAGGGACATTGCATTTTGCTGGAAGATTTCAAAGCATATCTTGGGTGACTGGGTTAGAAGCCTGCTGGCATTTTTCCCCACTGCGGAATGGCAGGGAGGGAAACTGAGGTACAGAGGCGGCACCTGTAAAAAGGAGCTAGAAGTTCTTGAGGATAGGAAGGGAAGAACGATTACTAATATCTCTCCGTGCCTGAAGGAGGCAAGAGGGAAGTCAAGACAAAAACCTCTTTAATTTTTGTCGAGTTCCTTCAATAGAGTGAGCACATTGTTAAACAAACACTCTACATGAATTACCTCACATTCCACACAACAATCTAATGACCTGGGTATTTTTATAATTTCCATTCTACAAATAGGAAAACTAGTACAGGTGGCTATCACTGCCCAGATCCTCAACGAGTAGGTGAGAATGCCAGCTTTCAAAGTCAGGCAGGCAGGCCAGCTCCATCACTAATTCCCTTAGCCACAATGATCTATTATACCCACCATTCTGGAGCTGAGCTGACTCCCCAAAGGAGTGGAGAGTGGGAAAGAAACATGACCCTCAGCCCCTGGAAGCAGACCCCTCATTAGAGGCTCCTAGGGCAATAGTCATGCAATTGGGGATCCCCCTATTCCTCCAGGGGATAAGTCAATATTCCTGGACGTATTTCCAGTTCCTTATTCTAGCTGTGGCCTATTTATACTACTTTGAAGGCACTGCCCAGGGTTTATCTAGATTCTAGAAGAATGCTCAACCAGGACCACCATCTTCAGTAAAGCAAGTGCCACCTCACCACCATCATCCCAAAATCCACCTGCTGATCCCTTCCTGGAACCCCATTCTCTCCTTATCCAGCTCCAGGGTCCCTCTACTCTTCTGAGTCAGCAGAAAGTCCTTCCAGAAGCCCACCAGAAGCCACTCCCTTGGCATCTCACTTGTCTTCTACATTAACTCCAGAGCCTCTGAGATGGGAGTACGAGGATGTTATTTACAGAAAAAGGCTTCTCTTTCTAGAGAAATTAAAGAAAAAAAAAACTTCATAAATGGTCCCCTGTCCCCTAATTTCCGGGACCGTTGTTCCAAGACTCAGGCCGTCCTTCAGACTTAGATGCTAAGCGTTTGCACTGAGGAGTGACAGTTACTCCCCCTCCTGGATCCTAGCATGGACTGGGGACTCCCTAGGATTCCGTACACTGACGAGAGTCTAGCTGACAAGGCCACAATGGTGAGTCCCTAAAAGTGAGAGGTAATCCATCAAATTTAAGGGGTAAAGGAGGAGTCTGCTGGAAGACTGGACGGGACCAGGTGTCGCGTTACCTGGCTGCGAAGGCAGAGGCGCAGGGGCAGGAGGCAGGAGAAGAGGTACTTGCCCCAGCGGATCATGCAGGAAAAGCACCAGCTCAGCCGAGTCATGTTGCTCGGGGAAGTGGGTGCCCAGGACTCGCGGGCGGCAAGAGGAGGACCGGCGGTGCTGTTTGGGGACCGAGGGGCAGAAAACCCTGCGCCGGGCATCTCCCTGGGCTTCGGTCCCGGTGGAACAGCCGGGGTACCCTGCCCCCTCTAGCGGGAGGAACCGGGCAGCGGACTCTCGGCGCGGCGCCAGCCTGGCTCCATCTCCTGCGAACCCCTTGGGCGGCTGCAGGGCGCTTCCACACCGGGGGACTTCCTCCGCTGCTCCCTCTCTCCTCCCTCTGCGGCGACGTGCCAGCCTCCAGCCTCTGCCGCCGGCTTCCCGGGCGCTACACCCCGGCAACTTCTGAGGCAGTGGGGACCCGGCAGAGGCGGTGCCAGGCGCAGGGTGGCCGCCTGCGGGAAGGAGAGACAGCAGCATTGTGCTCGCTCTGCAGTGAGTGTGTGTGAGTGTGGGTGTGTGTGCGCACACGTGGATTCCCTGCAGGCCTCCCTCCGTTTCCCAGATTGCTCCCCAGAGCATAATGTGATTAACTTAAACGGAGGCCACCGGCTTCTACCGCCCAACGGAAACCTGCATGCGCAGGGCGTGCACATGCGGACGCAGATCAACTTAGACACCCTCCGATTCTGGCCACACTCCTTCCTACTCATGGTCGGGGATCTCTCTCTAGCGGACTCCAGAAGTGAGGGAGCACAGAATCCAAAGCACCCCCAACAGGTTGGAAGGACCACGCCTCCCTTCTGTGGGGGGTATAGAGCGCTCCTCTTCTCGTTTTTCACTCTACCCTGCCGGGTGCCACTTCCCTGCCTCTAAGAGACTTGGGTGTTTGTAGACGGAGTTGTTCTCGGCAATAGTGCTTGAGTTCACCACACTAGGACCCTGGAACTAGGAAAGGAAAAAAGAAGAGAGAGAGAGAGAGACGCCGGGCTCTGGAGAAACAGGCAGACAAAGGAGAGAGAGCCAGGCGGGGACCCATAGCAGAGTGGGGGAGTGGCGGCAGCCAGCGCTGAATTTTGCCTGAGTCGGTGGCTGCCAGAAGCTAAGAGGGCAGCCAGCCAGGACCGGAGAGGAGGGGGCGGGCGGGAGCTGCGGCTGCTTCCTCAGCAACTGGACACTAGGGCCCCGCAGACCCCTGGCCCACTGCAGACTCCTACTGCCACAGTCCTCGGTTGGGGCTTCCCTCAACCCCCATCTCAAGGCCAGATTTCCTGGGATGTGTTGCGCTGTTCCCTAACTCCCAGGGCCCTTTTCAACTTGCAGCTAAGGGCCTTAGTCTTGCCAGCTGCTCCTGCCCCCCAGACTCTCCTGCAATGCAGAGGCGTATAGTCCTGTTCCCCACCCCCACCCCGCTTCTCAGACTAGCCTGGATTCCCTGCCCACCCCCACCCCACCACGAGACAACACAGGGGGCCTAGTGGAAAGAATAGCAAGAGACCAGCCAGAGATGCGTTAGTCCCTGGTGTGTGGATGGAGACAGAGATAGACAGACATCAGGGCAGCTTCTCAAGCCTAACCATCCTCAAGCAAGGGGTTCCCATGATGAAACTTCAAGATGAAGATGAGAGAGATTTCGGGGAGTTAGGTGAGAGGTGGTCTGATTCCATTCATGTGAGCCCATTCCAGGGAGGTGGACCTTTGTCTGTGCCCACTATCCCCCCCCCAGTCCCCCAGCACTGCTCAGTCCTATTCTAGCCCTGAGGGGAGCTTTCACTCTCCACAGCCTTCCTACCTTGGGACCATAGGGAACAGATGGAGAATGGAGGAAATGGAGTTTAATCTATAGCATGTGAGATGATGCTCAATTGGAAGGAATCACTCGCTGAATTTTTAAAGATGGAAGGAAGTTCCTCAGATGGAATTGGCAGCCATGAGGCCCTGCCTAGCATGAGGGAGGAAAGCAAGGTAGATTTTTCTTCAAAGGGTCCCCAAAGTCTTCTCAGTGCTTAGGGTATGATAGACACACCACAGGGCTGGAAAGAAGAAGGGCTGGTGGACAGGAAGGGAAGGAAGTGGTGGCAACACTCAGCCTCCTGCAGCCTGGAGTCCTGCTAGACAGGGCTCAGCAGCAAAGCCCTCCACTTCCAGCCTCTGCCCAGCAGGACCCACCTTAGGCCAACCACCCTCCCTCCCGGGGGAGAGGAGAGAGTTTGTGACACACAGGACAGAAACCCAGGCCTACTGCTGCCTGGAGAGTTCTCACAGCTGTACCACACCATGTGTGGCTCAACTCATGAAAGTCAAGGTAATCCCCACAAACCCACTGTTCTAATTCTGCCAGAGCCGCTGCAGGATCTCCACACTCTCTGAAAGCCATTCTATAACCTCCTAGAAGGTTTTAGCAAGGGCCCTCTCTACTTCCTCTTCCTTCAAAACTCTGTGGGGGAAGAATGGGAGTGAGCTTCCAATTTCCAATGGTCTCCTCTCCCACTCTTGTTTTGTTTGAGGCAGGGTTTCACTCTGTAGCCTTGGCTGACCTGGAGCTCACTATAGACCAGGCTGGCCTCAAACTCATACACATCTGCCTGTCTCTGCCTCCCAAGTGCTGATCTCACAGGCTTAAGCCACCATGCCCACTAACGCCTTCCAGTCTTGAGCCCCTTACTCCCCCAAATCACTCAGGGCACCAGCAACTCCATCTAGCTCACAGTAGCTTCTCGGTATATGCCCCAACCTGTCCGCTCCATCTCCAGGCTCTGAGCTTCAGGAACAAAGGTACAAGGTTTCTCGTTCATGGATCAGGAGATCATGGATTAGAAGAGAGGTGTTGACCATGACGTAAGAGAGGTGTTGGTGAATCTAGGTAGGACCCTGTCTGTTAGAGGGCTTCACTAGCAGACACCATATAAAGACTTCTCTACTGACTGTTGGGGAAGTTTATTTTTAGTTGTGTTTGAAATTGTTTTCGTGCACTGTTGGAAAAAGGGGTGCATAGGCCTTGGCATTTTGTATTGTTTGCAGGTGTTGGATTTCTGGGGGGGTTGTTTGATTGCTTGTGATCTGCACCTGAGGAGTTCTGAATCAATAAAAGCACCTTAGCTCAGAGCTCGGGGTCCCACTGTCTGTTGAGTACGGTGCCCGCCAGGACAGTGTTCTCTCTGCTGAGGTCTGACAGAGTTTACTGATATGAAATAAGCCTCCTTGTCTTCTGTGGTGACCCGCACAGTGGTATACGACTACAGACTCCATGTGGGGCCCCAACGGTGATCTTCAGTTTCTCATCTCTCCCTCTTCACTGACACTTTTGTTACATACATTTTTTTGGGGGGGGGGGGAGCAGCACATGCCATGGCACGCATGTGGAGGTCAAAGTTCAGTTTGCAGGAGTCAGTCCTCTTCTTCTACCAAATGGGTCCTTCAGGTTGAATTCAGGCTGTCAAGCTTGGCAGCAAGAGCTTACATCCGTTGCGCCATTTCCATTTCCCCAGTGACATTTTCAAAAGAGCTGGTCACCATCCAGTGAATGACTGACAGCTCCTTGTCTCTCTGTCTATAAGGCATGGACCTTGACTTCCCACCCTGAGATGCCCTGCTCTTCCTCTCCACACCTCCCACCCTGCTAGACTCTAGATGGGCGCAGGATAGGAGGCTATGCTATCCATCAGGGCTAGAAAGAGTAGGAATTTCTTCTGCTGCTGTGATTGGTTGCATAGGCTCCCGCCACCTCACACTCCTGGTACCATGATGAGCTGTATCTCTCTCAAACTGTCAGCTACAAAATAAATACATCCTCTCATGAGTTGAGTTTGTTGGGAATTTTTTAAAATAAATTTTATCTCTTTACTTTTTATTTGTGTGAGTGCGTGCGTGCATGCGTGCGTATACACGCCAAAAGAAGGCATCCGATCTCCTGGATCACAGGTAGGTGAGAGCTATCTGATGTGAGTGCTGAGAACTGAACTGGAAGAGAAGCAGATTCCAATCCACAGCAATGTGGGGGAGAGGTCATCTCTGATCCGCCCGCCCCCGGTGCACCTACATGTTCTTGGATCAGGGCCAGGGACGTCCCTTTTTCCCACAGCAAATCAAGAGAAGAAGTAAAGGGTTCCCAGAGAGGCCAGCACAGGTGTCAGGAAACAAGAGAACAGGTCACAGCCCAGCTGTGCCCTGGGACGGCCGTGGGAGGAAGGTCTACCTGGCAGCATAGCACAGAGTCTCCTCTGTGTTGGCCCGACGGGCTTCAGTGCCCTGGGTTGGTTTTGTCTTCCAGGACAAAGGCAACTCCTGTTAGAGGAGAATCCCTAAGCATCTGATGTCAGGCTCCAGGTCTCATTTTCACACCTAGAGAGAGATGGCTCCCTGGGGACCTCCCAACCCTTCTCCATGGGGAGCTTGACTCCAGCAATCCCCTCTCTTTCCCCACCCACCACCTGCTCACAATCAGAGCTAGCATCCCTAGCCTCCCTTGTGATGTCTCTGTGACTCCAGGAGCTCTGCAATCAAATGCCCCCTCTCAGGTTGAGCTCCTGTCCCTTCGGCTCCCAGACCAGGGATGTGTCTCCTCAGCCGCATTCCATGACACGGAACTCACACCCAGCCCCAGGCCTCTCTGACTACTGTAGAACAGGGATTCCTACAGAGCAGGTCCAATGCAGATGGGCTCCAGCGGCAACAGCTCCAGGCAGCCTCCTCAGTCCACAGAAGTCCTTCCATTCCCTCTCGCCCTTCTGTGGGCACTGATAGCTCATTTCCTCAGAGTACTTGACATCATTCCTTATTGATATATCTGCTCACTTCTCCATGATCTTCCCTTCTTCCCCACCACAAGGCCAGCTCTAGAGGACATTGTCAGTCATTCCCGGGTGCACCCTGGTACCTAGCACAGGGTCTGACATGTGGGGCCTAGTATGTGGACGGTAAATATGAGCTACTTGGTAACTTGGCTGTTTAATGTTGAGAGAAAGGGAGGGAAACAAGAAGGTAGGAAGGGAGGGATGAAGAGAGAGACATCCCTTCCAGTTTGAGACCCTGGCCAGTGGTGATCATCTCTTTGAGAGTACTGCTGTTACTGTAGCCAGGCTAATAAGGGCATTATGTCTCTAGTCCACACACCCTGACAAGAGACACCATGATCTTCTGAAGCAGCCCCCCAACACTCACTCTAGAAATGCCCCATCCCTTCCCTATCCCTGCTTTCCACAGGACCCTGAGGCACTAAGGCCCAGTGATTTGCCAAGAGTCACACAGCTAGCAAGTGGCAGTATGAAGGCTGGCAGAGGCCCTGATGCTGGCCCATTGCTCTTCCACAGCATAGCACGGTAGCCAAAAGGGAAGAAGGGCAATGTCTATCCTCCTCCCGGTGTCTCTTCACCACTGCTGACCCAGGTCTCTGATTTTTGACAGCCAGGAAGTTCCTCTTGATACCTGACTTCCAGTCCCCCTCTCAAATTCCAAACCGTTTCCTTGAGTCTGCCTTCCTTGGGGAGAACAGTTTGGTCACTCTCTTCTACACAATAAACGCCTTCAGACACTGGCAGCACGTTATTCAAGCCCCCTCCTCTCCCCACCCCCCACTACTCTCTGTTCTCTGGGCTGAGAATCCTGGTCCTCTGGGCCCTTTTCCAAATGATTTCCATCACCACTCAGCCGCCTAGGACATGATTAACGGTGGGTGGGGGAGGAGTGGGGACAGGCCAAGCAGGCTATTGATCCACTGGGGACCCTCAGGGTGGGGAAGGAAGGGCAAGGACTCTGAGGTCATCCTGGTCATCCCTTCACCCTGGAGTGTTCTTCGCAGGGTCCAGAATGGAGACTGCAGGCCTGGGAGCTTGGCTGCTGGGTGGGAGCCCAGGCTCCCACAATAAGATTACAGCAGGGAAGGTCTAATTGATTCTGATGGATCTGAGAAGGGGAGGCAGATGAATGGAGAGTATGAAGGAGTTGCAAGGAAGGAGGGTGGTGGAAGGGGATCAGGAGAGTCAGTCTCGAAAGCCCTTTGCATCAGCACTAGCTGATATAATCATGGTGCACCCTTCTCCCAGCTCCCCAGCCCCTCCCCTCCTGGGAAGCCAGCCACTGCCTCACCTCAACTCCACAAAGAGGCACAGGGGGCAGAAAGCTGACCTAAAGCCTCAAGACTAGGAACCCAGATGAGAAAGGCAGAGACAAAGGCAGTTCCCAGAGGGAGAGACTGGGCACAGCAGGGCACAGACAGATAAACAGGTTTTACCCACCCCTTCTTGGCCATGTCATTTCAGTGGGCCTCTTTCTCAGCCCACTTCCAGAGCACCGTTTCTGTAGTATAGCAAGGGGGAACCTGAAAGCGAACTCCATGACTCTCCCACGCCTTCCTCAGCCTCAGCCTGAAGCCTACAGATGTCTGAAATATGAGCTGAAGCCAGGTCACTGGGACAGACCCCTTGAGGACAGAGAGGATAGAAGGAAGAAAAGTCTTTCCCTCCAAGCTGGCAGAATGGAACTTCAAAGGTGGGAGAGAAGTTGTGAGTGGAGAGAGGAGGAAGATCAGGGAGACCTAGCGGGGCCAAGCTGAGGAAAGGGGGCTAGAAGGAGTTGGCTGGCTCCTCCCTTCAAAAAAGAGCAAGAGGGGAAAGGAAGGGACATGGGAAGATGGGAGGAGGCACAGGGTACAGCCAGCACCCAAGGACACTGAATCAAGCAACAAGCCAGACCTGGCCTCATTTGCTGACTGCAGAAGCAGAAGGTCTTGACAACCACTGGAGAGGAGCTGCTACAGGGGGCTCCGAGCTCAGGTCTCCAGATGGCTACAGCCACTGTGGTCAGGAGCCAGATTCCCCCACCCTGAGGACCCAGAACACTTGTCTCCTTAAAAGGATCTAGGACATGTCCAGAACAGGCTCCTGGATGTTGTGAGAGGGTAAGAAACCCACCTAGACTTGAGTCCTTCCCCATACCACAGATGCAAGAGACATGGCACCCCAGTGCCCTGGCTGATTCTAAATAGCTGTACCCCTCAAGTAGAAGCTAGGCACTCTCCTTGAGATCTGCAGGCATCCCCCACCCCCACCTAAGTGATACAATTTGGATTCCTCCTTACCCTGGCCCCAAAACTCCCAGTCCTACTCCAGGATCCCTGACCCATTTTGTTCTTGCTCTGTCTGCTAGCTTCAGGGCAGTGTGCCTAGCCAGGCTCAAGCAAACCAGAGAGGAGAAGGTCCTATCTGGCTCTGTGAATGGACCCATCTTGGCCCCAGCCTCTCTGGGAGCCTCAGAGTCCTCATCTGTGAAATGGGCATTACCTCTCTTGTCCCCTCTCATCTCCCAAAGAGCGGGATCCAAAAATACAAAAATTACAAAAAGAACTAGCATCCAAAGCCTGACCCTGGAACCCAGGGCAGATGACCTTGAGGAACACTGTGCCCTATTCTGAGCCACCATTACCAACTTCTGTAGAATGGAGACAAGAAGCTGGACCTCCCAGGGAAGCATAAGGAGTGAATTAAATGTAGAAATGCCTGTACCAGTTTAACACACCACTACACCCTTAAGTGCCCGGACAAGTATCTTAAGACCTAGGATCAGTTGGAGACGGTGCCCCGGGCCCGTCCCTCATAGCCCTTCTAGTCTGCCAGCTGCACACTAACCACCCCATCTACCAGACAGCACTCCAGCCAGGGCCCTCCACCAGAGCACGGTGTCTGGAACATGCAGTCCATACCCTAAACCAGGCATGAGCACTGCGGGCAAGCAGCCAGGTGTCCCAGGAGGACACCAAAATAGTGCTGGCGAGGGATGGGATGTGGGCCAAAGAAGAGGTGAGATGTAAGTGCATGAAGAGGCTTGGGTCCAAGAGGAGCAGGGGATAGGAGGCTGTCTCTCCATCAGAGGAGACAGACATGGAAGCCCAGTAATGAATTCCTGGGACCCCCACCCTCACCACAATTGAAGATGAATGGGAGAAAATGGGCCAGGACTGAAACAGAAAAGACGTAAGTTGGACAGCAGGAAACACCTCCAATGAGACCTCACACTGCCGGAGAGACTTCTCTGTTCACCCCATCGCCTCTCCGCACTCCTCTTTTAAACCCCTCTAAAACAGAGTCTTCCATTCTTTCAGCACAAAAAGCTCATAAATCCCTCTTCACCTTTGCAGGAAACCCTGTACCTGGAGTCTCCATTCTCACTCAGGTCCACACCCTCCTAGGAATTACCTTGCAAAACCCAGAACTGCCGTCTACCACCCACAGGTCTACTCAGACCCTCCCCGAGGAACAAGGCCACTTTCCAACCAGACAGTTGTTCCCATCCAGCTGTTTCCCAGCTGGGCTGCACCTGGGCTCTCCCACCTGGTTCTGCATTCTCCAGACTTCCTTCCCTTCCTGGGAGTGCACCCGCTGAGGGTGTGGATGGAAAAGCAAGGAGGAACCTGGGGGGACATAGAAGAACCCCACCGCTGTCCCCATGCTTGAAGGAGGGGCTAGGAAAACGGAGAAAGAAGACAGACATGTTCTGTCCCTCAAGGACCTTAGGTTAAAAGAGCTATGCTTAGCCCACCATGCAGAGCAGGGTCCCAAGGATTTTCCCTAGAAATTGGAAAAGGCAGAGGCTATAAGGAGCTGCCTGGCCATGCTGGACACCCAGTGATAATGATGGCATTCTCCTGTCTTTATCTCCCTGCAAAACTCTACTCCTGCAGTAGGCTTCCCCAGTAGAAGACTCAGCCTCCTGGGGGAGGGGGGCTCCTGGTGAGGAGAACAAGGGGCTCTGAAGAGAGAGTAGGTTGTGCAAGCAGACTGTCTTGTGGCTCTTCCCAGACAGGAAGTCCAGTCTCTGCTCCTAGCTCCAGCAGACGGTGAAGATATCTCCCAGTGTGTGCCCCATGCTCCTCCACTTCCCACTCATCGCCCACGAATGCCCCCAAGGCCGCACTGCAGAAGACTGATAGAAGGGAAAGAGAGTTGGGGACACGTGGGCAAGGCCAGAGACGTGACCTTCCAGCCAGCCTCACCCTCAAGCCAGTTTCCCTCCAGCAGACATCACCAGGCCCATCTTCCCATTCAGAGGTGAATGAGCCAGCCCTGAGCTTCTTCTGCCCCAGCCAGGAAGCAGCCATGTCACCACCCCAGGCCTCCCAGATCCTGATAGGAAAGTGCCAAGACCTGATTGAGCACTCATCCTCAGAGCCCACTCCTCATGACCCTCTGCATCATTTATTAAGTATTTTTATTGTCACCCCTGACAACAGTGTCAAATTTGGGGACACTGAAGAGAGATAGGTGAGTGGAAACTGTAAGCCTGGGTATGCAGAATCCCAAGCAGGTTGAGGAGCCCCCCAGGATGCAGCTGGCCTCCCAATATAGCTCCCATATGGCTCAGGACTGATGGTCACAGATTCCTTGGGGATGGAGATGAATGAAACAGTAAGATCAATAAAATACTGAAGAAGTCATCACAGCCCAGATCTCCCTCTGACTGGAGTGATAGGAAGCTATTATCCAAAGAAGAGTGAGACAGTGTCAGGCCCAGGGACATGGAGCAGGCACTGAAAAGCAAGTATATATTCACTGCTCTGGGTGGCAACAAAGTGGGGTCTTCTCTGCAGATCCAATAAGCCCAAGTTGTAAATACCCAAAGACACTGACAAGAGTTTGCTTATGAAACAGCCCAGCCTGGCAGCAGGATGCAATCAATCCTCCCTTTGTGCTCCTAGTTTAAACACTGAACAGAAACTGGACTCCAAGCATCTAAGAAGAGCTTTTGGATAAGCCAGAAAGAACCAAAGCCACCTGAAGGAAGCAGTGTAAAGAGAAAAGGCTGCAAGATAGCCACAATACCCTCAGGGGGAGGAAAGAAGAAATCACATCCTTGAAACAAGAACAGGATGCTATTAAATAAGAAGAGCCTTTAGGGAACTTGAAGATCTTAGGAACATCAAGGCCCTGAAGCCTCAGCAGAGCCACAACTGAGTCTGTGTCCAGCACATGCTCTGTTCTCTGTGCTACTGTGCCCTGCCTTTCCTTTCTTGGACTCAGCCAGACTCTTGGGTTCCAGAGCTCAAGAGCAAGAGCTTAGCCACATTTGTGACCAGCAAGGCAGTGGAGACCTCGCTGTGCGGCTATTGTACACAGGCCAGAAAGAAAAAGATGAGGGAGCAAAGGCTGAAATTGAAGACCAACGAAGGACCAATGCTGACCCCTGTCACTGGACCAGTAGAGGTTTTCCAGTTGTTGTCCAAGAGACAGAAGACCTCCATCATCCAGGTAGGGAAGTGGCTGCTCTCAGAGGTTGGGCTGCTACTCAGCAACTCGTGCATGCAGAACTGGCTCTTCACTCCACTGCGGGCCAGGCCGCTGTCCACGGCCTGGACTGCTGCGCTAACCCTGCAGTGTCCTGGGCTGCACTTGGGCTCAGGCCACCAACACTTACCAGCTATGACTCCTGCATTGGTCTCGCCCTTGGCTTGCCTTGCTCTGCCCATATGTCATTCACCAGCAACAGGAGTTCCCTCCTAAGAGTTGCTGGGGTCTGTGATGCTCCAGACGTCCCATTTCAGCAGTGTGGTAGGGAGACCCCAGAGCCCCAGAAAAGCATATGTCTCAAGGAGGCCAGGAGGCACCTGTGGGCTGGCCCCTGCCTTTGCCCCAGTCACCAAGTATACATCTATTTTTATCCAGAACCTGGCAGCCAGCCAGCCAGGGTTAAGCCTGGGGACAGCAGGCTGGCCAGGGCAATGGGAATGACAATGCCTCAGGGGAGGCCCTCCAGGTTGGGAGAGGGCAGGGAGAAAGGGCCCTAGGTTAGGGAGGAAAGAAAGAAAGGGACCTTCTTAGAACTGGCATTAAGGATGAAGATGGGGCCTGCCTGGTTTGTCCAAGGCAGATATTTTGGGAGCGATCTGGGGGCAGACCGGTGCAGAGAGAAAAGAGAAATGAACAGAGACGGGAGAAGACAGGAGACCGTGACCGAACCAGAGAGAGAAGGAGGTGGTGGGGACAATCATATCCCCTCAGGGACAGCAGTGTCAATGACCTGGCCATCTCCTCTACCTCCTCCAGGGCCTGGAGGACCCCCTCCCTGAAGGAACCAGCCTTGGTCCTCTTTCCTCCCAGTAGAACCACTCAGCCTTGGTCCAGAGCCCCAAGAACCTCTGAAGCCTTTCAACACCCATCTCTACCCACTGACTTACACAGGAAATAAGCCAAGCTGATGGAGTTGGGGGCACAGGGCCTCTGGGGAAGAGAGGGGACAACGGGGAGGGGGAAAGGGTGTCCCTTTGTCCCTCTACAGGCTTGGGAGCTCAGATCCACACAAAGACCTTTACAAAGGGCCTTTGGCTCTTAGAAGGGGAGATAAATGGAGATGGAAGGGAGGGGCAGGAGAGACCCCAGAGCTGGAAATGCCCCTCTGTGGGTATGGGAACCAAGATGGAGGTTGTTCTCACAGCCCTACAGAGCTCAGGGAGGAGGGAGAACAGGGAGGGCTCTGGGAGTGGGACTCATGCCCCCATAGGACATGAGAGTGAGGGGGAACTGGGGTCTAGAGTCCCCACCCATCCACTGGAGGCAAGTGAAGGAGAGATCACTGTGCAAAGTGGACACCGATCTAACCCCACACTATTCCCAAAGATGGTGGTAACCACAAACACCATCTCAGGCCCTTTTCTTTTCAGTCTTTCAGCATTTCATTGGGCTGGAGCAGGGGCACGTGCTGTGAAGGCTAAAAGTCAGGCTGGGGATGGAGACTCTCAGGGGAAGGGCTGCTGGCTGGCTAATCAGGGAAGACCTTGATCTCTTACAACCAAAGGACTCCCTCCACACTGAAAGGCCTGGGAGGAAGGTCTACCCAGCTCAGCAGGACAGTGGCCAAGATGAGCCCAGCTTAGCACAGGATAGCCATGACCATGTCCATCGCTTTGCAGGGTGCCAGAAAGGCTGTTTATATTTTTTATTTCATTATTTCATTATTTATTATTTGATCAGGCCACTATTCATGAGAGGTCATCAGAGAACAGCCTGCAGGAACTGGTTTCTCTCTCTCTCTTTACCATGTGGATCCCAAGGCTTGAACTCAGGTTGTCTAGCTCAGTGGCAAGTGCCTCTGGACCATCTCTCCAGCCTGAAAAGGCTGTTTTTAAAGGCATCAGTTAGCTGGGCAGTGGTGGTGCACACCTTTAATGTCAGCACTTGGGAAGCAAAGGCAGGCAGATCTCTGTGAGTTTGAGGCCAGCCTGGTATACAGAGTGAGTTCCAGGACAGTCAGAGTTACAACAGAGAAACCCTGTCTCGAAAAACAGATAGAGATAGATAGATAGATAGATAGATAGATAGATAGATAGATAGACAGACAGACAGACAGGTAGGGGCATCAGTTGTTATCATTGCTAACTGACATCTAGTCCACCTGCCAGACCCCAGGCATAGGATTCTCCACATAACCAGGCCCACTCTTGTGGAGGAGCTTAATACAGACACATGGAGGTATCAACCAGGTGAGCCAGAAGGGCCTTCTAGATTCAGAAGGAGACTGAGTCTGGCTGAGCACTGCAACATGCTGGAAACCCTGTTATCTCCCAGTTCCCCATGCCCCTCACTAATCATGCAAGGCCCGCTCAGATTTCCTAGACACAGGAGCAAAGGTTCCCAGATCCATCCACCACCACCATCAGCCTGGCCCCTGGACACAATGATATTTCACCACTAACCACTTCCCCCCCCCCCATTTGTCTCCAGGATGCCATGAACCAATCTGTCCCCATGCTTCACCTGATCCTTGACCCCCAGGGAGGAGCTTCCAGGCCAGCCTGTTCCTCCTACACCACCCCCAGCTGACCTCCAAGCTCCAGCCTGCAGATTACAGAGAGTGACAAGAGAAAGTGCCAAGCAGGACAGAGTGCAGGCAGGCACAGATAGTGCCACCTGCCTCCTGTCCCAGAGCTCAGACTGGCTCTTCCCAGAAGCTTGGTGTGGTGGGCTCCACTCGCCCTATTTCCCAGCTGAGGTTACTGAAGCTCACAGACAAGTCATTTTGCCCACAACACCCAGCTATGGAGTGGTAAGAAATGATTTGCCCAGGCAGCCTTATCCTCAGGTGCCTGTTTCCAGAGCCACACAGCTTCCTTTCTGAGCCTCTGGAAGTTGCCTGCCATCACACCAGCAGGAAGGAATTTTGTAGGAAACAAGAGAACCACAGAGAAACTGCCCCCTGCTGTGGCTCCATTAAAAGGCGAAGGAATAAAGGAGCCCTGCTTAGCATAGTGAGTGGCTGGGGGTCAGGAGGCCGTCTGGGTGCCTCACGCTTCTCAATGCAGTCTGCCGGCTGCTGCGGTGGGAGCCGAGGGGGCAGTAGAGGAGGGACAGTCTGGCCTGGCTGGGTCTGAGCCGACCGCCCACAGATGGCCTCAGCCCGGTGCCCAGAAACATTTGCTTTTGCTCCAACTTCATTCATCTAATGCTGCTACAGCTTGGCATTACCCTTGCCCCACACTCCAACCAGCTCAGAGAACAGTCAAGGTGAATGCCCAGAGTCATGTCCAGTAGCCCATCACCCACTCATCCAGCATGAGAGATGGGGTGGGAGGGGAAGAGGGGCTTAGTAGACTGCCCATTTCTGAATGCCATACCCCAGGGCTCTCCCTGTTCCAGTGCACCAGTGCCTCAGTTTTCCCCTCAGCATTGAGGCAATCAAGCTGAATGAGGAGGGCCAGAAAGGTAAGGCCTGACGGAATCAATCCTCTGCTCTAAGTATGTAACTCACAGAGGTAGAAGATATCCATGCAAAAGCCAGAACCTGGTAATGGGAAGCCAGAAGACCTAGAATGGAGAGTTACCTCCTGGTACACTCTCTTCTTAGTGCTTGAGTCATTCCCCATTGCTCCCCAAGCGTGCGCACACGCGCACACACACACACACACACACAAACAGCTCCAGTCCTCTCTGTGTCCTACAAAGGCAGATGGAGATAACAAGGTTCCCATTCCTGCTGAGATTCCCCACACTGTTTGCAAAGACTGAGCATCCCACGTGTACCTCTAAGGTGGTAGGTAGGGAGAGGACAGCGCTACAGCGCTATGGATTTCTCTGATGGCCAGCTTTGCCCCATGGGCTCTTCCAGCCTTGCTGAACTCTCCTCTGAGTGAAGAGGACTGACCCTTCCTCCAACCCCATGCCCACCTCCACCCACTCTCTCAGGTCAGACTTGTGGCAGTGTGAGACCCACTCCCAACCTGCCAGGAACATGTCAGAGGAATAGCCAGTGGGACTAGCAGTGCCCAGCCCAAGTCTTTGACACTCAGATTTCCACAGGACCCAGGTCCTGACATCCCCATCCTACTCAGCCCCCCATTCCCAACCTGCAACTCTGCTAAGGCAAGATCCACAAGCCTGGCGAAGGTCTCAGGGTCCCACCAAGCCAGGCCTGTCCCCTGGGAGTGATGCCTGGGTTGGGCAGCAGGTGAACAGAGCCAAAAGGACAAGGCAGAGAGCCAGACATACTATGTGAGTTCTTGGCTCAACAGCCTACCCTGCCCAGCCCAAGCTCTTGGAGCTGCAGTGGGGGTGTCAAAACAGAGGTGAAGTCAGGGACAAGGACAAACAGACAGCTTCCCAGGTTCGCTAAGAGAGGTGGAATCAATGGCTGATACAGCACCCCACCCCTACACACACAGTAAACGCCCCTGTGGTCCTGCCACATGAGAAGACTAGTCAACAAGCTCCAGTCACTCCATGCCCCCACCCTCCATGAATCCTCTACCCTGTGCCAACGTAGAGCCCCCACCTCCAAGGCTTCTTCATAGCTCACAGGATTCTCAAGGCCAAACCCTTTATCTCTGCATTCAAACCCCTTCCTATGCAGGCCATTAACCCTTCCTCTCCCCCTCTTTCCCTGAGCTATGAGTCCTGTTGAAATGCCCTTGTCTCCCCTCTGGGTCTGTGAACTCATCTCTGATGACCCCATGGAAGCACAGCTGGTTGGGAAGTGACATGCCACTTCCACTGGGACACGGCCCCCATGAATGGACTAAAGCCATTGCCCTTGGAGTCGGCTATTCTCTCAGGAGTTCGTCTTCCACAACAGGAGAGCTCCAGCAAAGGAAAGGGTTTACTGAGTGAAGAGACAAGTCCCAGTAGATCAAAGACCCTAATCAAAGTCCTGAAACGCTAGAACTATAAAAGAAAAAGTAGGGAAAACACTTCAAGATATGGGTGTAGGCAAGAACATATACACAAGAAAAAAAACTGGAAAAGTTTGTAAAGAAAGATTGAAAATGATTAAGGGAGTTAGTTACCTGTTGATGATCTCTGTCTTGTAAAGACAGATTGAAAATGATTAAGGGAGTTACCTGTTGATGATCTCTGGCCTCTACATACACAAGCACAACTCACACACATGTGTACACAGCCGTACAAACACATACATACGCCATACGCAATAAATAAAAAAAACCCAGTTAACAAATGGGCTAATGAAATAAGCAGGCAGTTCTCAAAAGATGAAGCACGATAAAACACTTGGAAAAACGTCCAGTCTCACTTGCCATCAGAGAAACGTAAATTAAAACTCCAGTGATGGAGCCAGGAGTGGTAGGTAACACACACCTTTAATCCGAGCACCTGGAAGGCAAAAATGGGCGGCCCTCTATGAGTTCAAGGCCAGCCTAGTCTACATATCGAGTTCCAGGCCAGCCAAGGCTACATAGTGAGACCCTATCTCATCAACAACAATGCTACATTAAGGGGCTGGAGGTATGGATCACTGGTTAAAAGCACTCGCTGCTCTTTCAGAAGACCAAGTTCAGTTCCCAGCACCACGTGGTGGCTCACAACCCCTTATAACTCCAGTCCCAAAGGATTCTACTCTCTCTTCTGGCCTCTGCAGGCTGTGCATCAGCGTCATGCACAGACATACATGCAGTCAAAACATCTGTACACTTATGCAAAAAAATAAAAAATAAGCTTTAAAAAAGAAAACTGCATTGCAATTTCATCTCATTCCAGTCAGAATGACAGTCATTAAGAAAAAAAAAAAATGGTTAGGATGCAGACAAATGGGAACTTCTATGCATCACTATGGAAGGTAGGTAGGTTTCTCAAAACACTAGCATTAGATCTTCCATCTGATTCAGCCATAGCACTCCTGTGTATTTACCCAAAGGATGGCACAGCCACACGTCACTGAGATACTCAGGCCTCAGTGTTTACTTTCAGTAAACACTTGCACTTTTCACAACAGCTAAATTAAGGAGCCAATCTAGATGCCCATTAATAGATGAATGGATAAAGAAAAATGTAGTTCCTGGCTGGGGATGGAACCCAGTCGTAGAGTGCTTGCTTAGCATACATAAAGTCCAGGGTTTCATCTCCAGCAGGACATAAACCTATGCCTGATTGCCTGAAATACTAGCACTTGAAGTTCAAGGTCATCCTCAGCTCTATAGTGAGTTCAAAGCCAGCTTGAGCTATATGAGACCCTGGCTTAAAAAAAAGAATAAGAAAATAAGGGGCTGGAAGTTCAGTTCCTAGCACCCACATGATGACTCATGAGCACCCGTAACTCCAGTTCTGGGGGACCTGACACCTTCTGACCTCCACAGGCTCCAGGCACACATGTAGCTCACCTACAAACATGAAAGTAAAATACCCAACACATAAACTATATAATCTTTAAGAAAAATAAGAAAAGAAAATGTAGTTTATGGGCTGGCAAGACGGTTCAATGAAAAAGCACAAGCCTCACAGCTTGAGCTGTATATCTGGAACCCACGCGAAGGTGAAAAGCAAGAACTGACTCCACAAAGTTGTCCTCTGCTTTCCACTGCAGGTGTGCACCCACAGCCACACACGATAATAACAGAACGTTTACACTCTGTGTGTGTGAGAGAGACATATGCAAGCATGTGTGTGTGCGAGTGTGTGTGTGTGTGCATATGGTACTGAGCACACATGTGGAGGCTGGAAGCCAATGGCAGGTGATTTACATGTTTGTGGCATGTGTGCACACATGTGTGCAAGTATACTCATGGAGTTCAGAGGAGGATGTTAGATACCTTGCTCCATAACTCTCCATCTTGTTTTGATACAAGATTTCTCACTGAACCTTGAGGTAAGCTAATAGCCAGCAAGACTCAACTCAGTTTTCTCTGTTCTCCCTGGCACTGGGGATACAGTGTGTGTGTGCGTGTGTGTGTGTGTGTGCGCGCGCGCATGTGTGGCTTTGCCCCAATTTGTATCTGGGTGTTGAGATCTGAACTCAAATCTCATGTTTTCATAGCAAGTGCTCTTATCCAGTGAGCCAGCTCATCAGCCCGCACCTTATTTTTTGAGCAGGGTCCCCCACTAACCATGTAGCTCATTGATTCAGTAAAACTAGCCAACCAATAACCAACCACGATCTTCCTGTCTCAGCCTCCCCAGCACTAGGATTAAACATACACCCATCATGCTGGGCTTTTTATCTGGGTACTAGGGATTTGAATTCAGATTGCCATGCTTGCCCTGCAAGTATCAGGGCAACTGAAGTGTCTCCCCAGCTCCTAAAAACACCATTCTAACCCCCCAAAACCCCAGTATTAGGATGAACTATAGTAATTAAAAATTTAACATTTAGCTTTACATGGTGGTGCATGTGTTTAATCCCAGCGCCCAGGAGGCAGAGGCAAGCAGATCTCTGTGAGTTCAAGGCCTTCCTGGTCTACATAACAAGTTCCAGGCCATCCAGAGCCTAGATGAGACACTGTCTCAAAAAACAAAAACAAAAAAAAGTTTAAAAAGAAAGAAAAAAATCATCATCTCAGATGTTCTGTTACCCTAGCACGAACTGACTGAGACTAAGGTAAAGCAGTGTGAACACACACAGAGCTTACAGAGGGCAGGTGAGTGGGAGAGAGGAAACTAGGTTACTGGAGGGCAAAGTGTGGACATGTAAAAGAGAAGGAGGGTGAATGGAAGGAAGAGACAGGTGGGAAGGATGGAGGCTTAAAGGGTGAACAGACATGAGAATTGAGAGGCTCCCTCTGGATGGAAAAACCAAAGCATCATCCAAGATCACAGCCCACAGAACATGGGACTTCAGTCACATCTAAGACTCTGAGGATCCTGTCTGTGCCTCCTCCAGGTCATTCTTAACCCTTCTGGCTTCAGCTACGTCAAGATGAGGTGATGGCAGAAACGCCTGGAGCAGCAACTAAAGCCAAGAGACACCTTCTCAATTCTCCCATGACTGCCACCCACTGCCAGCTCCAGGGCTTGCCACATCACATCTCCCATCTCACTGGTTTCAAACCTGGAAAGTCCTATCAGCTGACTTCAAGCCCGCATGTGCTTTTGGTGACCTTCAACCACACCTGACTTTAACCCCATTGGTCAAACTCTAGCTCCTATCCTCATACATGCACCCTCTGCTAGGCACCCAAAGGAACTCAAGCCCAGGTAATGCCCAAGTTTGAGGGGGAGATCAAATAGCTCCACTGGGCGGCAAGCTAGCCCTTCCCAATCCTGTCCGTGGCACGGGTGGCATGTGTCCCCAACACTTGGAAAGGAGTGGGTAGAGACAGGTAGAATCCTGGAGCTCATTGGCCATCATTGGCCAAATCAATGAGCTTCAGATTCAGTGAGAGATCCTAGTTCAGAAAATAAAGTGGAGATTAATTAAGAAAGACCACCTGATATCAACCTCTGGCCTCCACATTCATGTATGTACACCAGCACGTGCATGCATACATGTACACACACGCACACATGTGGGAAGAGAAAGAAAGAGAGGTACACAGAAGTGGGGCTCATCTATTTTACTGTCGTGGGATAGAGCTCTAGACCCCAAGGTTGTTCAGGCTGGGAGCCAGTAACTGATCAGAAACATCAGGCTTTGGGTCTCTGGAAACAGGGTAAACTGGAGATCAGAGCTGGGCTACCAAAAAGGGGGAGGACCCTGGGTACCAGCCACCTCTTGAGTAGATGGAAACCTCTACTCTCCTCTGTTCCCCTGAGGGCTGCCTTAGCTTGCCTGCCCTTGGCACCACACTCTGCCAGGGGACACTGGCAAGTTCATACAGCAAGCAAAGAGGCAATAGCTGGCTTCCTGCCCATCTGGAAAGAGAGAAGGAATGGGGCCCACCCTCGGCCTAATACCCTCCTGTTCCTGCCAGGGATGGGGCCTGCCCCCAGATAGAACACAGAACCAAGGAGGAGGTAGTAGGCTGAGCGCCACCAAGCTGACTGCAGTGTCATGCTCTAGCTCCTTATCTTTCTCCCCGTCAAGTCCCATACTGAGGCCCCAGAGAGGTACACAGGACTGGTGTAATTACAAGGGCAAAAACCCTAGGGAATCTCCTCTCCTTCCCAAGGGTATCACTAATGTTGTTGTCAAAATACCTGGCATGCTTCATTTATAGAAACAGCCCCCTGATTCCTGTTGGGTCTTTCTACAACCATCAACATGGAAGCATACGTGTACAGCAGATATTAGAACATATGATCACTGAAAGCCACATGTGAAAATAATCACAGAGAAGTTAGTCACAATAGCCTTTGATGACTGCCCATAGAGGAATGGATAAGCCAATCACGTATCTTCATAGCGGAACACCCCCCAGCCAGGAGAAGAAGCAATCTACAACCATGTACAAAAATAGAGATAAAATTCACAGCCATAGTGTGGATCATAAAAAAATCAGGCACAAAAAATCCACACTCTATTCCATTCATAAGAAATCCTATACCGATCTGTGCTGTCAGAAGGCAAGATAGTGAAGATCCTTCGAGGGAAAATCAATGAGTGGTAGGAGCAGGAAGGAGAGCCTTGGGGTGCAAAGCTGGAAAACTCCATTTCTCTTCTTCCCCCTCCCAACTGGTGATCAAACCCAGAGCCTTCCATATCTAGGCAAGTCCTCTATGACCAAGCTCTACCTCCAGATAACCCTGTTTTTGAGATAGGATCTCAGTATATAGCCTAGTCTATCCCTTCAATCATAATCCTCCTGCCTCAGCCTTCTGAATAGTTGGGATCATAATGCCAAAGCTCTGTTTCTTAACTCTACTCGTGGAGTACAAAAAGACACAAGTGTTTGAGTTAGTAGGGAGTCTGCACACACTTCTGTGAAATACTTGAACTGAACTAGGGAATGTTGGGCCTCATAAGCCACCGTGTTTATAAGATGAAGAGTCACTCTGCCACCCCACATTCTCCCTGTGCCCGGCTCCTACCCAGCCTCAGCCTCACGCTGCCCTCTCCATCATCATCCTCTGCCCAGAAGACCTCCTCACCTGCCCAGGCTCCTGACTTTGCCTCTACTCCTTTCACACCATGACCATGGCTCAGACAAGGAGCCCATGGGGCAGCCAGAGCAGCTGGAGAAAGTCTCTAAACTTCTGTAGGAAGTCCCCATTGCCCTCCATTCCAGGAACCTTGAGCATGGTCCTCCTTCCCCTAAAGACCTTTTCTCCTTCTTACCTCTGCTCCAGCCCCCACCCCACCCCCACCCCCGGAGGCAACACTTCCTCTCTCTGCCAGTCACTCTGCTGTCACCATGTGTCTAGGCTGACCACCCCCGCCCCCACCCCAGCATTGTTACCTGGGGAGGAGCATTAGTTCAAATCCCATTTACAGTCCTCTCCAACTCTCCCACCCAATGGACAGTCCCCTGGGGCGAGAGCAAGTGCTATCTGATTCCTGCCTTGTCCCCAGTTCCCCACTTGATGCCACTTGCTCAAAACTGCGTGAATCAGCATGGACCAAGTGAACAGCCAGGCTTCTGCCTTGCAGGCAGCCTCTAGAAAAGGCAAAAAGTTGCATCTGGGGACAAAACTCCCACCCCACCCCCTGGGGCCAGGACATCTGATATATAGTGGTAGCTCAGGCATTCACGTGAAGTGTGACATTAGGCAAGTCACTGCCCTTCTCTGAGCCTTGGGGTGCTTGTTTGTGAAACACAAAGAAGATGGAGCAGAGCCAGGGTGAGTCTGGAGAGATGCATGGCAGTGTTTGTGTGCAGCGGCTGCGTGGGTATGCGCACACACCTCCCTAACGAGAGCATCCATAGCTTTCATCACGTTCTCACCAGCAGCTGTGGTCACTTGAGGTTCAGAACCACGAACTAAGGTCTGATTCAGCTCTGGAGCTCTAGGATTCTAGCAAACTAGAAGGGGAAAAAAAGGTGGTAACCCAGCCCATAGGATCAAGAGCTGAGTTAGACACACAACTTCTGTCAGCGCTGGAGGATCTTACAGGTCTGCTAAACTTCAGGGACTCCAGGCTAGGAGAAGCAGAGGCCAGGCTAGCAACCCCCCCAAAAGGTGGCTTTAAAGAAGGAGGAGGAAGAACATGCCTGAAGTCTCTTCCTCCTGCTCGTGCCACCATCAGACAAGTACCCACTTGTCTTGGATATGGCACAGAGTGAGGAGGCGAGGTTGGCACCTTTCGATGCCCGCCAGGCCCTTTGGCGCCCAGGTCAGAGAAGCTTGGCGGGAACACTCAGGAGGGATGCCAATCCCCACCCTCCTTCCTCTTCAGGCCCCCACAGGAGCCTCAGGGGGGCCCAGCATGCACAAACTGTGAGGGCCAAAGGAGCCAGCTGAGGGTACCTGCTGCCAAGCTCAGTGCCATGAGTTTGATCCTGGGGACCCACATGGTGGAAAGAGAGAAGTGACTCCCCATGTTTTCTTCTGACTTCCACACGTGTGCCATGGTATGTGCATACAACACACACACACACACACACAAAATAAAAATGTTTTTAAAAATTAATATTTTTTTAAAAGCCAGCTGAGGGGTATAGGATCCAAGCTCAGATTTTGCAAAGCTGTAGCAGACAAGGAAGCAAGGCAGGTCTCAAATTTGGGCCCACCAGTCTGGTGAGGGCTGTAGAGACAGAGCAGGTAAGGGTGGGCAGAGGGGCACCTCAGCAGAGTGAGAAACCTGTATAGGAGACCGGGTACCACAGTGGGCAAAGGGTGCATCCTAAGCAGGAGAATAACAAGGCTGAGAAAGGAGTCAAGGACATGAGCCCAGCCTGCCTCAGGGCAAGAAGTTGGCCCATGGGCTGGGCCAGGAAGGAATGGCGGCTGGCACGTGTCTGTGGCAGTAGGAGGGTCCTGGCTGCCAGCCCAGAGGCTTGGTAGCTTCTGAGCTGGATTCCTGGGAGGATGAGAGACCAAGGGATGTTTATCCAGAACAAGTACGTGAGTATCACACCTTCTCCAGCAAGGGCCCCAGTGACAGGCAGAGGCTGCTCTTTGCTGGGCTGAACAGTCTCCTGAGAGTTCCCCGTGAATGGGGTCCTGGGTAAGCAAGAGAGCTGCCAGACCAGCAGTCCCTGCTTGAGCCAGGACTTGGGCACATGGCTGAGATGGAGCCTTATCCATGCAGATAAGGGAGGGAATGAGTCACAGCAAGCTCTCCCAAGAGGCCACTGGAAAACAAGCTCATCCAAATGCAGACAGACACTTGTCCCCGGATACAGACATCCCTGTCCCTGTCGCTGTCACACAGGGCATACACAAATACCTCCCCTGAGTCACCCACCTCCAGTGCCCCTGGTTCCTCTCCCGGATCTCAGCCCCAATTATCCATTCCCACCTACACTCACAGGACCAGGGGCACACACGCCCCCCTCCATGGCAAGGCTAGCTGCAGAGAAAGTGGGAGGGAATAAGAGTTCTGAGCCCATTGGCAGAGAGAGCTGAGAAGGGTTGGGGACATATTGGACAAGCAGCAGAATAAAACAAGGAAATGGACGGCCTCTGCCTAGAGAGTTCTGCCAATCAGGAGATGGAAGCAACAGGGTGTCCAGAAGTCTTCAGTGCCTCCCAGGGCTCTCTACTCCAAATCCCAGGGAGCAACTCAGACTCACCCCCGAAGGGAAAAGCCAGGATTTGAGATAGGGAGGACCACGGTCTCCTCACCCTCCCTGAACCTCTTGCAAGACAGAGGAACAGGAGGCTCTGAGCTGGGGGGCCAGGAGTGGGAGGGTTGGGGGGGAGGTATCCTAATGACTCTGGAGGGACCAGCAGTCTAAGATCTCTATCATGTCACCTCAGTTCTCTGCCAGCACCAGTAATGTGGGATGCCCAATTCATACGCCCAGACTCCCCTAGCCCTCCACCAGGCTCCGTGAGAATCCAGCTGGGCATCAGCCACTTTGGGACACAGATGACAACTCCATCCCCAAACCTGTCCCTCACCATGCCCAGTCACTGCCTACTTGACTTGCAGATAGAGCACTTTATTTACAAATTCCTGACCCTGTGGCTACAGCTGTGGTGTATAATCACATCATCGGTGCTTTCATCAGCGCCCTGGAGGGAGAGCCAGTCAAGTGGTGCAAAGGGGCCTCTTGACACACTCATGCAAGCATGTATATAAGTACACATAGCCACACTGGCCTCCCTGCTGTCCATAAAGGGGCAAGGGGAGCTGGAATGTGGTTGCAGGATGCATTTGAAGTCAACCCTGACCTCCAGTGGAGGAAGAACTGTAGGACTCCAGTCTTACTCAGAACATAGTTCAGCACACAGTCCTGCAAGGCTGCTCCCCCTGCCCCAATGGAGAGGGATGCTGGGTCTGGCAGGGGCTGGAGTAGAGCTGACCAGTTCCTGCTGACATGAAACACCTTCTTTCTCTAGGAAAAATGCAGAACCTACAAAACCTGGAGTGTCCAGCCAGCTTGCTTACCCACAACAAGTGCCCCTGGTTCCCTGGTCATGGCTATTTTGGCCTCTGGTCAGTTTCCTACATCCAGGTTCCAAGACTCACCCAGAAAAGAAAAGGAGGGAGGAGAAAGGGAGCCCTGGTGGCCCGGCCTGCCTCCTCAGACCCTGCTGTGAGCCCTGATGGCTCTGACACCCGCTTCCTCCTGGTGGAAGAGACCAAGAGAGCCAGCACTCTCAGATATCAGAGCCAGCTGATATCTAAGGGACATTAACCTTTCCCTCCTTGCCCCAACACTCCTGTGTGGCTCCAAATTCTCACCCGGAACTAAATTCCCGCTGCCTCCCTCTCCCTCTCTCTGTCACTTTCTAGTTCCTTTCTTCTTATTTGTCTTTTGCTTTTTGTTTGGTGGCGGGTGGGGGGGGGGTGGTTGGTTGGTTTTGGGTTGTTTGAGAAACGATCTCACTAGGCTGGTCTTGGGTTATAATTCTCCTGCCTCAGTTTCCGTAGCGCCGGATCACAGACCTGACACCAATGTCTCGCAGGTATTTATTTGCCCTTCGAAAGCACCTTCTGCTCAAGGACACCAGAGGCCCAGGTGTGACCTCCGCAGAACTGGCTGCAGGGCCCTCCCACGCTCCAACCAACACTTTCCCAGACTCTTTACTGTCCCAAGTGGACCTGGGCTCTGCTGCGCCCGCTGCCCGCACCCAGCCCGCAGCGCCCCTACCTGAAGCAGCAGCTGCCTCCTCTGCGCGCGCGCTGCACCCCCGGGCTCGCAGCGCTCCGGCCGCACGGGGTCCAGTGGAGTGCCAGGGGCCAGCGAACCGCCGTGGGGCGCGGGCTCGAGCGCCTCGCAGCACACCAGGCTCACGGTGCAGCCCATCCGGCCCGGCGCCCGGCGGGCCGGGGCAGGGACGCGGACTACCCGCGAGGCGGCCCACCCCCAGCCCCAGCGACCTCTCGGCCCAGGGCGTCTGCGACGTGGGGAAAGAGGGCAACGCCCCCGTCCCGCCCCGTCGGAGTCCGCCTCCGCCTCCGCCGGGACTCCGCCGGGGCTCGGCCAGGCAGTGGCAGTGCGGGCCCCTGCAAGGGGCGGCGACACGGACGCTGTAGGCAGACGGTGAGGAGGAGACCCAAGGGCGCGGGAACGAGGGGAGGGTCGGCGGCTGGGTCCCTGGGACAGGCTGAGCTGGGAGCGCGAGAAAGAGAACGACTGAGAGACTGACATCGGAGAAGGGATTTGGGGGGCAGAGACGGTGGCAGGGAGGATCGAGCTCTGCACCGGGAAGAAGGGCGGGACGTGGAGCAGAGACCATTAGGCTTAGGGATCGCTCTGTGTCCTGCTTACAGGGAGTTCCTCGAGCTTGTAAAAGTAGTCTTACAAGTCCGTAACCCTTGGTTCCCGGTTACCAGGACCAGCCCCCAGGCCAGGCCAGCCTAGAAAAACGATGACACCCAGCATTAGGAAGTTGAGCGAGGGCAGCGAGAGAGGCCACCCTACACCGGCAGTCCATCTGGCGCTTCTCCAGGTGTTTCACTTCTGTCCCGGGAAGTGGGTACCAGGGCTAGACCGAAGGCACCCCAACACTGACGGGGATCCCGCAGCTGGCTGGGGTAGAGGAGGAAGGGAGATACTTGGTGGTCGTTTGTCCTCTCTCCCCACCTGTGCTACCCCAGTCCGGTGACCGAAGAGACAACCGACAACCGGAGAGAAACGAGCCCACTAGCGCCTCAGCCAGCCTCCTTCTGCCATCTGCTGGCAACAGGGCAGAATGGCAGGAGCAGGTGTCTGGGAAAGGAAGCCCTTATTGGTGCCTGTGTTTGGCCACTCTGTCACTATGGGATAAACTTGAGGGAGCTACCCATTCTGCCTCAGTGCCCTTGATCTTTCTCTACTACTTCTCCCTGGCCAGGGTTGGTCCTGCCCTCTCCAGGCTGAGCCTGAGTCACTCCTCAAGAGGAGAGCTAGGAAGGGCTACGCAGAGCCCACAGTCACGAGGGACATTCTCATGCTGCAGAACCCTGCTGTCCATACTCCAACCAGGCAAACTCTTCCCAGGTGAGCACGGGAAGGCCCTGGGCTTGGGAGTGAGATAGAGGAATCCTGAGGAAAGGTCTGTAGATAACTTCTGTCTAATCCTTGGTCCTCAACTGAGGAAATTGAAGCCTAAGAAAAAGTCAATTGGTGGAAGACACACAGTGAGTGTCTGTGTTCGTCTAACTCCCAGCCCAGGGCTCCATACCCTTCTCTGCTGGTCCTCTATTTTCTTCTTCCTCCGTTCTCCCCTGTGAACCACTGTCACAGGGCTGCTATCCCACCCACAAACTCCATCCCTGCTGGATGCCTGGGCTTTCTTCATTTTGGGCCTAGCTTTGATGCCTAAGATCTTAGCCTAGGACCTTAGCCTAAGCTCATCATCCCGCTAGGGCAACAATGTCCCTCTCTGAGTCCCAGGACCAGTTGGAGGCAGAAGTGGAATCCTACCAGAGAGGGTGGTGGGATTAAAACCAGACACCCAACTCCACACACCGAACGCTGTGTTCAGTCCCAGCTCTGCACCCTCCCTCCACTTTGCCTGCTTTCCCTGGGGAGAACACACATTTTCCACTCAGCTGTGGCCCTGGAAAGGGTGAATGTGGGTCTCGAGGCAATGACACTGTGCTGAGGCTCAGGGGCTCTCCTGAGGAAAGGTGCTAACAGTTCCCCAGCCTGGGTCCACACAGCACAGGCGTTCTCATATTAAGTAAGCAGATCTGAGTTCAGCTTAAGGCTTCGTGGTACTGGATTAAGATTTACCCTCTCTGTGCCCAGTCACCTTGTGTAAACAGTACACTCTGGAGGATACTAAGGGGATTGAATGAGACAAACATGTCAGCAATGATCAGGGTGCCTGACACCAGGGATGGCCCAATAAGTGGTGACCACATTCACATCTTTATACATTGGCCTTCAAGAAATAACTGGGATTCCTTGCAGCATATTCAGTAAACTATTAAAAAATTAAATTTAAGCCAGGTGGCGGTGGAGCACGCCTTTAATCCCAGCACTCGGGAGGCAGAGGCAGGTGGATCTCTGTGAGTTTGAGACCAGCTTGGTCTACAGAGTGAGTTCCAGGACAGCCAGAGTTACAACAGAGAATCCCTGTCTAGAAAAACAAAAATAAATAAATAATAATAATAATAAACTTTAAAAAAAGAACAGGAAAGAAAGGAAGAGTTGTTTTCACTCCGACAGATTTTGACCCCAGTATGTTCTCATTCTCTCTCAGCTCTAGATTCTCTTCCCATCTATACATAAGGAAAGTGGGCAGCCAAGCCCAGGGGACCCCAGGGAATCACGTCACTTCCGCATCTCCATGGCAGAAGAGGAGGCCATCCTTAAGATCACCAAGAACCTGAAAAGTGAGTGTGTCCTGTGAGACTTTCTGGGACTGAGTTGCAGGAGAAGCGAGGGGTCTGGAGATCATCTCCCGCGGAGGCCTGGCTCCCTGATGTCTGCTGTCTACCATCCTCTTTGCAGATGCTGTCTCTGCCATCCTCCAGGGATATGGGAATGGGCAGGGGCCAGTGACGGACAGCAGCGCTGAGCTACACAGACTCTGTGGCTGCCTGGAGCTGCTGCTGCAGGTGGGACCTTCCACCTTCCCTCTCAGCCCTTGCCCGTTTCCTTGGCTTTGAATATTCAGGAGAGATTCCCCAGATGTATATGTATCCAAGCCACTTTCTTCCTTGGTCACTAGGCACATGAGCAAGGTTTTCACGATATAAACTGTCTCCTAGAAGCCAGGACTGGCCTTCATTCCCTCCTCATTTCCACCTTCCAAGGTGCCGGATGAACCTCCGTATAAACATAACTATCCTTCCCCCTCCTCTGACTTCATCTCTTGACCGTGAGCTGCACTTCTGCTACGTGGTCTCCATCTCCCATAGCACACTAGGTCTACACCTGTCTGTGGGCCTCTATCCTTACATCCTAGAAATTTGTATGACATAGTTCACATGGCCCTCAGGTCTGGAGGCTTCCTCTGGCTAAAATTTCAGACACGCATGCACACACGCGCACACACACACTCAGACTTTCTATTCTTTTTTTTTTTTTTCCCTCCACAACCACCATCATTCTCTAACACACTGTATACTTTGAAAATTTAACTTATTCATTCTCTGACTTCCCTACCAAGATGTAGGCTGTAAGAGCTTGACTTGTTCATTGTTCATAGGCCTTAGAACAGGGCCTGCACATAGAACAGTGCTCAGTATTTGTGAATGAATGAGCGTGAACTCAGGCTCTGAGAGGTCAAGAATCTTGTCCCTGTCACACAGCCAGTGAGGGAGCCAGACCCCCCCCCAAAAAAAAGTGCCTGTCTACAGGAGCCCTTTCTTCTCTCTTGTGCCTTCCCAGCATGCCAGGGTGCTAAGTAGGTACCGAAAGGAACCACTGGCACAGATTTCTTTCTCTCACCTTGGTCCTAGTTTGACCAGAAAGAGCAGAGGAGCTTCCTGGGGGCCCGGAAGGATTACTGGGACTTCCTATTCACTGCCTTGAGACGCCAGCGGGGGTGCACAGAGCAGACCAGCTTCGTGTGCTCACAAGACAAGGTAACAGGAGCCGGTGATGGGAAGCACGACAAAGCTCCGGTTCCAGCACTGGACAAAAATGGCTAGAGGCAGGGATACAGGTCTTCCCCAGGTCCCTTGCCACTCATCCCATCCCTCATACCTGTCCACTAGCAGGAAGCTTCTCGCCTGGTCCTCACCTCTCATTGGACCTGGCCTCACTTCCAGCCACACCTTTTCTCCTCCAACCCTCTTTCTCCTCCCTGCTTGTTCCTGTCTGTACTCTCTGATTTAGCCCCTCTCCCCACCCTGATTCTACCCTCTTTGGTCTTCCCCACACCTTGTAGCTGAAGACCTCTCTGGGAAGAGGCCGTGCCTTTATCCGACTCTGCCTTGCCCGTGGACAGCTGGCGGAGTCCATGCAGCTGTGCCTCCTGAGTCCAGAACTCACCAGGTGAGGTTGCCAGGCCACCATCCCATAAACAGCACTTGAGCCCACGGCTGTCCTTCCCTCCCAAATGGATAGCTAACCATTAGGGATAAGGGGATGAGTGTCAAAAAGGAGGAAGGACCCAAGAGTCCTGTAGTCTGGTTTACTTGGGCCTCTGCCTCCAAGGCTAAGCTCAGCCATAGCCTGCCTGAGAAGGTCCCCTGTGGTATGATGATTCTCAGAAGTCAAGGGCAGCAATGGCTGAATGTGCTGGTCCCTCTTGACACAGAGAATGGTATGGTCCCCGGAGCCCTCTGTTGTGCCCTGAGATCCAGGAAGACATCTTGGACTCTCTCTATGCCCTCAATGGAGTTGCCTTTGACCTGGACCTGCAACGGCCAGACCTGGATGAAGCCTGGCCCATGTTCTCAGAGTGAGCAGATTCCTTCCTCCCCTTTTAAGAAAGTATTGTTGTTGTTGTTTGGGGTTTTTTTTGTTTTTTTTTTCAAGGCAGGGTTTCTCTGTTGTCACTCTGGCTGTCCTGGAACTCACTCTGCAGACCAGGCTGGCCTCAAACTCACCGAGATCCACCTGCTTCTGCCTCCCGAGTGCTGGGATTAAAGGCATGCACCATCACCACTCAACATAAAAGTTATTTTTTATATTATGATATAATTCTATTGTTCCCCCTTCCCTTTTCTCCCTTCAAACTCTCCTGTATACTCTTTCTTGCTCCCCTTCAAATTCATGGGCTCTTTTTTTGTTAATTGTTGTGAGATACACACACACACACACACACACACACACACACACACATGCACATATACATAAATACAACCCATTCAGCCTGTATAATGTTACTTGTATGTATGTTTTCAGGAATGACCATTTGGTATTGGACAATCGATTGGTGTGTTCTTCCCTGGGGAGGACTATTTCATTTCTCCTGCTCTCAACATTCCTTACAGTTGCCTGTACTTCTTTATATAGGGTTGGGTCCTCATGAATTTTCCTCCATTCGTGTTAACGTGTCTACTGGTATTGTCCTTGTTCGACTCATGGTTAAGCAGTCATGTTGGTGAGACTTTATAAGTGTAGATTCTGACACTCCTAGAAGATAAAATCTCACAGCAAACTGTAGCAGTACACTACCACGGCTTCCTTTAATCTCTTTAAATCACTCATTCCTGTTGGTTGGCATCTCCTTTCATTATATCCTTGGGGGTTATCTCTATCTTCTGGAATTTGATGAATTTCCCCAGGATTTACTAGGGGCTTTTTTGTGACCCTAGGCTGTGTTTCTTCCAGCTCAGGAAGTGCTGAGGGTTCACAATTAGATACCTCCCTTAAGGAGGATGCCTGATCTGCTCATTTTCCCTTATAGACACCCCCTTTTTTTTTCCTTAACAGGACCTTCATCCTGCACAGTTCTTTCTAATTTCCCCCATATTTCCTCTAATATCACCACCAATTCTTTCTTTTCTAATTCCCCATCCCCCGTATTTCCTCTAATAGTACTGCCAATTGCTTGACCTTTTCCGAAGAGGAAAAAAAGATTGGGCTTTTTCGTTCTCCCTTTGGCTCTGTTTTCCCTCTCTTAGGATCCCCCATTTTCTCCTGCAACTCTTCTAGTTGCCTAGCCATTTCGTTAATCTTTTTTGAGAAGAAATACAGACAAAAGAGAAAGTAAAAAGAGAATACCACCAGAAACAAATTAAGATTTATCCCAGCGGTGACAGCTGCCATTAACACCTTTCTAGATACTTCTTGAACCAAAGTATCTGCACCTTCATCTCTGCCTTCCCCTCCATGATATTTGAATTCAATTTCCTATTTTTTCTTTGCTATCTCCTTCTCCTGAGTCCCATGTTGGTATGCCACTTGTAGTCATTTGTAATTGTAAGTTGCTGTGGAAGCTCAGCAAGGAAGAGATGAAGGCATTTTCATAGGTGGAAGCCCTGCCAGACCTCAACAGAGGGAACCACCATCCTGGCCAGCACTGGACTGGACAGTGGAACCCCGAGTCTCTGAGCCCAGGTGTTTTTATTGATTCAGAACTCCTCAGGTATTCTACTGATAGCACATGCAGATCATTAGCAATTGAATAACTCCCACAGAAATTCAACACCTGCAAACAATACAAAACACTAGACAGCCCCTCACCCAAAAGAGCTTAAAACAATTATTTTATATTTAACTAAAAATAAACTTCTGCAACAGCAAACTCCTTGATTCTCTGGCTCATCTTTCCACCCGCTCTCCTGCAATGATCCTGAGCCTTAGGTGTAGTTGTGTTATATATGTATTAGTTGGGACTAGAGTCTACAACTCTGCATTTCAGTTGGTTGTGGTTTTCTGTAATCTCCATCTGCTGCAAAGAGAAGTTTCCTTGATGAGGGGTAAAGACTACACTGATCTATGGATATAAGGACAAATATTTGGAATATTGTTAGGAATTATCCTATTGTAGTAAATGTTGTAGGTTCTTCTCCAAGATCCATGACTTTACTACCTTTGGATAGTGGGCTAGGTTTCCAGTACCATGCATGATTTCCCTCCTGTTGAGTGAGTCTTAAGTCCAACTAGAGAGATGTTGGCTACCACCAAGGTATGTGTGCCACTACTGCACCCTTAGAGTTATTGTGGCATGTTGGTTGTTGCAGTTCATAGATGGCATAGCTGGGTAGAAATGTTGGTTGTTTCCCCCTTTGGAAGCTTGCCTTCTTGATCCTTGTCTCCACTCTCAGCCTTTTCTTTCCTCAGTATCATCTCAAGATAGGCCATGCTGCTAAAGACTCATTGGTCAGGGTGGAAAGTGAGAAGGGTGGAGAGGGGGTACGATGCTGGGATGTGATGGATGTATAGATGGAACATGGACTGGCTGGTTAGATGAGGAATGGGAACCACTCAGGGGGAAGGTGGAAAACAGGAAGGGTGGTAGGCTGAACATGTGACTTGGAAGCTGGGGTAGCCTCCACTAGAAGCCCAAACTGACTAAAGACCCCGATGTCCTGCCTCTTGTTTTTAGGTCCCGCTGCTTCAATTCTAGCCGAACCCAGGAAAGAAGAAGAAAGCCCAAAGATTTCCCAAAGGAGGTGCCTCTGCCTGCTTTCAGTCTGACTTGCTTCTTGACCTTCTACTAGAACCCCCAAGTTGAACAGGGCCTCCTGTGGGTGTGCGGAGAGCTAAACAGGACAGAGATGGAAGCAGTGTGTGAAGAAAGGGATGGGAGAGCAGGGAGCAGGGAGCAGTCTTGTTCCTGAGGAAGTGGAATAGGAGAAGGACAGGGGACCCCTAGTGCCATCCAGGCACTAGACACTAAGAAGCCACTGGGGCTCTTAGGAGGTGAAGGCAATAGGGGCAGCTGGAGACTTGCAGGAAACAAACCAGGAGCATACTTCTACTGAGACCTCTGAGCTGGGTGTTTAAATTGCCCTGAGTCAGTTAGGGGAATGACTATAGAGCCTGATTTCCCAATTCACAGCCCAGCTCTGCTCCCACTAAACACAGCTAAAGGTCCTTGGGTGAGTTCCTGTCCTACCTCCTAGGGGAATTGTGTAGATAGCTTGAGACAACCCAAGCTCAGAGACAGATCAGGAACACATTGCAATGTATGATAAGTGTGCAGTCAGCCTTCCACATCTGTGAGTTCTGTACCCATAGACTCAACCGACCACACATACAAAAATATTTAGAAGAAATTATTGCATTGGTTCTGAGTGTCATGGATTCTTTTACCCTCAATGTTCCCCCAAGCAAGGCATTATAATAACTACTTATATATCATTGACACTGTGTGGAGTATTAAAATCATCGAAAAAGGATTTAAGCATGTGGGAGAATCTGTGCTGGTTCCATGCAAATCTTATACCATGCGATAGAAGGGTTGAATATCCAGGCATTTGAGCATCCTCTTGAGGTCCTGGAGCCAACTTCCCCATATCTACCTGACTGTAGGAAACAGACCTGGCCAAGAGAATATAGGAGCATGGAGAAGGCTCCCTCCCTGTGCTGCGTTGAGAATCTAATCCAGGGCCACACATAGGTGGACAAGTATTCTTCCACTGAGCTACATCCTCATCCTGGAAGGCTTCTTGAGAGAAGTCATTTGGCTGAGCATTAGTCTAAGATTCCATCACCATTTAAACCAGAAGTTCTTATTCCCCTTTTGTAGATGAGAATGCAGAAACACAAAGACAAGTTCAGGAGAAAAGGGGAAAGGAGAAGGGGGAGGAATTCAGAGGAGAACGAGATCAACTCAGGTGAAGGAGGGAGATGCCACTCCATAGAGGCCGGGAGGGGAGGCACTAAAATGCCTGCTATTCTCAGCTCAGATTTGTGGATTTTGTGGAGTGCTGGCTGAGATTATCTCTGCTCTGATGACTTTCCCAGTAGGAGGCCTGAGAATCCAATAAGAAGCAAACATGTTGGCCAGGGCTTTGTCCTCTCCTATGAGCCAGGACAGTAACCAGATGCTGAGCTTGGACTTCTCTACAGGTGGGATGCTCCAGGGAACAGCTGCAGGAACCACATTCCCTTGGAACCAGCTGTCTGCAAGATGCGCCCAGAGAAGGCCAGCTACCTGACCTCCCTACCCCCTTGCAGCATGATCACCTTCCCGCCATTTTGGAAAAGAAGAGAGAGGACTCCAGGAGCCACAGTTGTCCCCAGAGCATTTGGGAAACAGAAGGGGAGGAACTTCAGCTAGACCAGAAGGAGGGAGACCCAAAGATTGGGACATTCCTGGAGAATTCAACAGCCAGCAGCCAGCAACACAGGGAGGGGGCTAAAGAGGCTCCAAGGGAGGTGACAGGAAAGGAAGACGAAGGCAGAGGAAGACTGCGAGTGATAAAAAGTCAGAAAACAACAGAAGAAAGCCAAAAAATGGCACCAGAATGGGACCATGACCAGGGGCTGCTGGCCCCCAGCCTTCCAGGAAGGGTAGAAAACACAGCATTAGGGAACAGGCAGGTGTGTGACCAGCCTGGTGTCCTGGGGCAGTTGTGGGTCCTGCAAGGCCTGGGAATAAAGAAAGGCTCTACTGCAGAGAAGCCACAAGAGCGGATAGGAGTGACCAATGTGACCAAGCAGGAGGGTCAAGCAGACGTGCCCTTGCAAGAGATGGTCAAGGTACCTGTCTATTATCTCCTCTGTAGCCTGGTGTGGTGCCAGGGGTCTACCTGTGGTCCACAGATCAGTGTAGGGGGTTGTTTGTAAAAAGATCTTCTGTAACTCACGCTGGCCTCGAGCTTGCTACAAAGCCAGGCTGTCTTTGAATTCCTGATTCTCCTGTCTCTGCCTCCAAAATCCTGAGGTTATAGGTATGTGCCATCACAAAGAGCTCCACAAATCAATTTTGGCTTGCCTTCTCAGAGTTACTATTTGTGGATGCCCTTTGAAAGTCACACATTCTTCAGCTCACAGAGTCCCTTCCTGTGATTGCTTCCTATGAGGCCTAATTCACTCATCAGAACTTCCTGCCTAGCCACACCAACATTTGAGTTAAGAACCACATACTAGCAAGTCTTTTGGGAAGTCACAAAGTTCAGGCTCCCTTTCCATAGCAGAGGTCTCCCAGTGTCTAAGTTCTGTTGTGGAACCCCCAGCTAGTCACATTTTGACATGCTTTTCCCAGAAGTCCCCCCAAGATATCTCCCAAGATGGCACTCAGCCTCCTTCCTAGCCAGAGTCTTCCAGGTCCATGAACTTGAGAATTTCTGGAAAAAAAGAAATGGCAACCCCCGGCTCACCCAGCTCCCAGAGGCACAGCGAGTGCCTCATAGGAAAGTTTACCATGTGAGCCCAGGGATGGGGTTTCTGCCTTCTTTTTCAGCTCTTCCTTCCCCATCTTGTCCCCAGGACCCCAGGTATGGGCTCCAGATGGCAGAAGAACAGGCCCAGTGCCAGGAGCAGCTGCTGCAAGCACAGGAAGGAAAACTGCAAGCACTTCAGGAGCAGCTCAGCAGGTAACCTTGGTAATGCCAGCAGGGACTCCTGCACTCTGGATTATCTCAGGGTACCAGGCTCTGTGCTGGGCACACTCCAGGATGCTGAGGCCAGTGCCATCCTAGACATTGTTCCTGATCCCATGAGGCTCACAGTTCCGCTCCTCCACAGCCTCCCCAGGAGCCCCAGGAGTCCCTGCTGCCTGTTCCTGTGATTCTCCCATGCTTGACCTCACTCCTGCTGGCTCTTCTGGGTGCACCTCTGTCTTTTTGATCAGCTCTGACTCCACCAATCCTCCAAATCTCACTTCCTGGAAGTATTTAAAGATGGGATTCCACTCTGTAGCCCAGGCTGTCCTAGAACTTATGACAATTCTCCTGAGTCAGCCTCCTGGGTGCTAGAATTACAGGCATAAGCCACTATGCCTGGCTTTGTCCCTCTTTTTGTTGTTGTTGTTGTTGTTCCTGTTATACAGCCATTTTAAGCCTCCTGACAACAGTAATAAGGGCTGTCATTAGCCCAGAACTTACTTTGTTCTGGGCACTATATAATTCACCAAGTCAGCTTGTTAGCAGAGAGGGCCTTAAAGCCAAGTCTCTACAACAGCAGGCTTTCTAGTTTTGTGTTGTTTTTTTTATTTAGTTGCCTTATGCAGCTCAGACCCACCTCCAATCTACAATCGCTTTTCTCAGTCTCTCGGTGCTAAGACTGTAGGCCTATACCACCATGCCTGGCTCCCTCAACCAATTTTGTTTTGTTATATAGCTCAGGATATCCTGAAACTTGACATGTAACTGAAGATGGCCTTGAACTTCTGATTCTCCTGGATGTACCCATTTTACCTGGTACTAAGAATCAAACTTACCACTCTACCAAGCTTTATCCTCAGCCCAGTTTCTTGTTTTTGTTTTTGGTTGTTGTTGGGTGTTTGTTTGGTTGGTTGGTTGGTTGATTTGGTTTAGTGGTGGTGGTGGTAGTGGTTGTGATAATGGTTGGTCAGTTTTTGTTTTTCTTAACACAGTCCTCTGTATAAATAGGAAGTTGGTTCCAGAACCCTGAGTGAAATTGAAACTCATAGCTGCTCAGGTGCTTTGCATGAAGATAGTGTAGACTCTGATAGAGCCACAGACCCCCTCACCTGTGCTGTGTGAGCCTCCATAACTCGCTCTAAATGCTGTGAAAATAGTTGTACAAGTGCATTGTATACAGAACCATGAGAAGAAAAGAATATCTGGACGTGTTCAAGACACACCGTTTAGGTTGTTTGTTTGTTTCCCAGACAATTTTGGTTTGTGGTTGGTTAAAACAAGAGACACAAGCTGAGCAGTGGTGGCACACACCTTTAATCTCAGCACTTGGGAGGCAGGGGCAGACAGATCTCTGAGTTTGAGGCCAGCCTGATCTACAGAGTGAGTTCCAGGACAGCCAGAGTTACAACAGAGAAACCCTGTCTTAAAGAGAGAGAGAGAGACAGAGACAGAGAAAAAGATGGAGAGAGAGAGAAAGAGAGGGCTATATTCCACTCTCCCTGTCTCTCTCTAGCAAGTAGTTCCATGCTCCATTCTTCATCTTGACCTCAAGGCCCAAAGACATTATCTGTCACAACCCTTCCTATTTAAAAAGTCTATCCCATGCAAAGATCTTCCTGAGTCTGCCTTTGGTCTTCATGGGCCCAGGGTCTGCACACTGCCTCTGTCTCTAGAGCACACCGTGACACTTTCCTCAAGACAGATCAGGGAACAATCTCACCCTCATCAGAAGCTGAGTGTCTATGATTCACACTGAATCACAGGGAAGTTTTCTGTCTGTCTGTTGAACATCTGGGGCAGACCTGGGAGTCCAGACTCCAACCCAAGGCCCCTCGCGCTCCACCCAGTACTCACCACCACCCGAGCTGCTGATTTGACCAGCAAATACTGCTATGACTCAGACCCTAAACGGAGGTGGGGCCTGTGCCATGTAAGAGCCTCTGTGGCATCCAGAAAAGCTAGTGGGGGTGGCTAAGAAGCTCCAGAGAAATGAACCACAATCAAAGTTCTTCCTGTCTCTGGGGCACTGTCTCACAGATCTCGGTTACCCTGCCACCTGTCGGTCATTTATAAATACTTCAGGCACCTATTCTAAACCCAAAATACTCTTGCAGGCAAAACACAAAATTCCTGCCTTCATGTTGCTTGTAGTAAGGAGGATCTGCAAGTGAAATGCAGAGCAGTGGGTTGGAGTTTATTATGACTACTATTATTTATTTATGCATGGGGGTGGATAGGTGTAAGGGCTGAGTATACACTAGCATGCATGTGAGTGTGCCTGTGCCATGGCATACATGTAGAAGTCAGACAGCTGGTCAGAGTCAGTTCTCTCCTTCGTGTGGGTCCCAGGGTCTGGACTCAGGATGGCAGGCTTGGTGGTAAGCACCTCTTTACTTGCAAAGCTATTTTTATGGCCCCTGGAGTACAGTTCTATGGAGAAAAAAATAGGGAAGGAGAATGAGAATGGCCACTGTGATGTTTTAGAGAGGGTGGCATGGCCACTGAAGGCCTCTCAGAAGCTACGGTGTTTACATAAAGACCTGAAGGAAGTACAGAGCCAGCCTTCTGGACACCAGCTATAACAGTGCCTTTCAACCTTCCTAATGCTGCAACCCATTAATACACTTCCTCATGTTGTAGTGACCCCCAACCATAAAACAATTTTTGTTGCTACTTCATAACTATAATTTTGCTATTGTTACAAATATTAATGTGAATATCTGATATGCTGTTGGTCTTAGGTGACCCCAGTGAAAGGGTCATTTGACCCCCTTATGGGTCATGACCCACAGGTTGAGAACCACTGGGGTAGAAAGATCTTCCAGGCATGGAACAGAAACAAAGGTCCTGATGTAGGAAACTGTACAGCATGATCAAGGAGAATCATAGGAGACATTCTGGCCCCAGTCAGGTAAGGGAGGAAAGGTCTGGTACACAATGGGGGCCAGCTTAGAAAGAGTCTGGGAAGTCATCAAAATAACCTTGGCTTCAAATCAAAGTAAGATGGGAGCCATTACAGAGTCCAAGCAGAGGGAAGGCATGATCTCACTTATGTGCTTTATAAATTCTATAACAGTTCAGAAGTTTTTAGTATATTGAGTTGTGCAACCATTGGCACCATAAATTTTAGAACACTGGTGTCACCCCCTGAAGAACCCATGTGCCCATTAGCAGTCATTCTCCAATTTACTTTCAGTCCGTAGACTTGCCTGGTCCAGACTGACCCTATTTCAAGGGGCTCATGGAACAAGACTAGATGTTCTTCCCTCACCCTACTGGGGCCAGAATGACTTCCATCAAGTTCCTGAAACCTGCTATGCCCAATCCCACCTTAGGGCTGTCCATCCTGCTCGTCCCTCTGCATGCTCCTCTTTTCCCCAAGTCTTTATGCAAACACCACCAGCTCCCAGGAGACCTTCTTTCCAGAAAGCTTGGTAGACAGGTGTCTTAGTTAGGGTTTCTATTGCTGTGGCAAAACATTATGACCAAAAGAAACTTGGAGAGGGAAGGTTTTATTTCAGCTCACAGCTCCACAGAACAGTGTATTAATGAGGGAAGTCAGAGCAGGAACTGAAGGCAGGATCTGAGGCAGAGGCCATGGAGGGGTGCTCAGCCTGCTTTCTTATACCATCCAGGACCACCTGCCCAGGGGTGACACCACCCACAGTGAATTTGGCCCTCCCACATCTATCATCAATCCAGAAAATGCTCCCACAAACTTACCTACAGGCCAGTCTTATGGAAGGCATTTTCTTTATTAAGATTTCTTCTTCCCAGTAGGGCAGTGGTGGCACATGCCTTTAATCCCAACACTTGGGAAGCAGAGGCAAGTGGATCTCTGTGAGTCTGAGGACAGCCTGGTCTACTGACTGAGTTCCAGGACAGCCAGAGTTAAAACTGAGCAAACGTGTCTAGTTTGTGTCAAATTCACATAAAAAACTATCCATCACAATGGGGGAGAGCAGAGGCATTTAACCCAGGCTGGTGACAGAGGAGGTGCAGCCGCTGATTCGTGGGTAAATTTTGAAGTGGGACTTCCTTAGAGACTGGCTGTGGGTCTGAGAGAAAGAATCAGAATGACTATTCTCAGAGGTGGGAAAGGTTGGGATGAAAAGCTCAGGAGCAGAGAGCTGAACCTGTAAAATCTGGGACACCCATCAGACTTCCAAGTGTAGCTGTTGGACAGGAAGTCGGGTATGGCATGCTGGAGAGAAGTAGCCTGGGAGTGAGTTGAGAGTCGGGTCAAACTGCAGGTAGAGTAGCAACTCCCAAGCCTAGAAAGCAAGCACTGCCCAGACCCAGGAACCAAGCACTGAGCCCACCACTGGTCAAAGGGACTATGGGCATCCAGCTAGTGACAGGGGTTCATCAGTCCAAGTTCCAAAGGCACATTGCCTCCGCCGACTGTGTTTGTTGGTACTTATGTGACCACGAGTGGGTAGGAGACAGGTGTACTACAATGAACAATACCCAAGAAATCCATCCTAAAAGACAGGAGAGACTTGACAGGAAGCCAGTTGCTCTCGCCTGCTGCCCACTCAGCACCGGTGACCAGGGTCACAGGTGGCTGAAAGTGTGGAGAAGACAAAAGACTCAGAGCTGGGGAGTCCTGTACCCAAATTTCTGCTTCTCTCACCATGCTATGCCATGCCGGGCAAGAATCATACCCCCTCTAAGACTCTACTTTTCTGTCTTGTAAAGTGAGGCTTATACTGTCCCCTGATGACGCTGGGAGAATTGAATGAAGCAAGGCTGTGGAGCCTCAGCTCAATGCCTGGCGTATACTAGGGGCTCTTGACACACGTGCTCCCCGACATCCACTCCCATCGTTCCTGCTTGAAATATCAGTGGCTTCTTCTGAGGCCCTGTTGACCTCCCTGCATCTCTACCTGGGATCCCGGGCTCAGTAGCCTCCTCCCAGTCACTCAGGCAGACTGACCATCCCAACTTGCAAGTCTGACTTCAGTGCCATATTGTCTCAGATGCCTACCCCAGTGCCTTCTTTAGTCTCTGTCTCAGCCTCTGGTGGGCTCTGTTCCAAAACTTAGCTTAATTACCTAAAGAGTCACAGGAGCCATCGATGTGGCCCTCTTACTGGCACCTAAAATAGCCATCAGCACACAGTAAGGGCTTGATAGGTTTTCCTCCCACCCAAACTACACACACACCCCATGGTGGTCACATAAGGACCTAGGATTACCATACTAGATGAGGAAAACGTTGACTAGCGCCCCCTACAGGAGCACTGAAGGTCAGCAACTAAGAAAAATCCAGACAACCCCTGATATAAGCCTTTCATGGGCTTTTTGGAAGTTCGGTTCTTGGTGAGATTTGAAGGTGCACCCAGCTTTCAGTCTTGGGGCCTGCTACATGGCTATACTTTACAAATCAGTAGTATAAAGGCTGGGGCGTAGCTCAAGGGTGTAGCCTGTCTGGCATGTACAAGATATTAGATTTGATTTACAGACTGGCCAGCATCTACCCACTGCTGGCTGCTATATACTCCCAACCAGACCATGGAGTGCAAGGCTTGGGCCATTTTATTTTCAATTTAGCAAACTTCTTGGAACCTTCTAGAAAACCACTAACAACAACAAGAAAAGGCAAGAATAGAGCTGAAGCAGTTCCAAACCCAAAACGGAGACAGAGATTTAGGAAAGCCATGTTTTTCCTATTGCTTTTTCAATTGAAAAGACAATATAGCATACTTTCTAAAAATACTTTAAAGTAAAATAATCACCCCAAGGCCTCCAGTGCTCCCTTCGTATGCAATTGTTCCCAGCTGATCATAGTGTTCCTTGCCTAGATTCCTAGGCAATCACCCTTCTTCAAAGACAGGCCTCCCATAAATATACCTTTCCAGAAAGTTGCATTTTAAAGTGGAACTGTTAAAAGGGAGGGAGGAAAAAAGAAAGAGAAAGGGAGAGAGAGGAAGAGGGAGGGAAAGGATGAGGGAGGGAGAGGAAGGAGGAGGGCAGAAAGGAGGGAGGGAAATGTTTGGTAGTGCCCTCTACAGGAACATTCAAGGTTAGGCTGTTTCTTTCTCTGATTGTTGAATCTGACTATAAGTGCTCAGGTTGGTGTGTGGTGTGCTTGTTTATTGTGTGATGTTTATTGTGTGATATATGTGTTGTAGAATTGTGGGGATATTTGGAGTGTGTACAGTGTGTGGTGCATATGGTGTATAGCGTATGTGTGTTACAAGCCTCTATATGCATGTAGTATCTAGATACAGTTCTTAAATGTGAACTTCGGCTTCTCCATGGGCTCTAGCACAGGTTCTGAGCCTTCCCCCTCAAAACTGAGTCACCTTCTGTTCCCAGGTGTCAGGCAGAAAGAGCTCGGTTGCAAACGATGCTGGAACAGAAGCAGCAGGAGGCTGAGAGGAGGGACGCCATGTATGAGAAGGAGCTCGAAGGGCAGAGGGACCTGGTCCGGGCCATGAAAAGGAGAGTGTTGGAACTGATTCAGTAAGAATGGGTCTGGGGGCAGGGGCTGGGGGAAGGGAGGAGTGGTAAGGACATGCTTGAAGACTCTACTCCACGAGCAACTCCTGGGTTCTAGACCTTTCGTATGTGTGAACTCTTCTGTTAGTGACCTTGTACTCTCATCTCATTTGACAGATGAGGAAACTGAGGGTCAGAGGTGCTGACTTGGCCACTAAAGACATATAAACTACAGAGCCCTCAGACAATGTTTGCCCTCAGCCCAAGAATGTCCTCTGTCTCCCATTACAGTTAGGAGAGAATCCCACCTCTTCTAGCTCATGAGTTGAGATTGGAAGAAAGAGGGAGAATGTAGAATAATCAAGAAGTGAGCACATGCCTACACCCACCTGTCTAGTGGACTTCTTTAGACCTCTGGGCCTATGGGTCCAGCCAGGGGCAGCTGTTCTAGGTGCCAGAGGCTGAGCTCACCAAGGTTTATTCCAAATCAAGCTCTCAGCTCAGTGAGATGGGGGGAGACATGTAAAGCACACTAGCCCTTCGGTCAGGTAGGGAGATAGCACACACGTATGACCTACGCAGACATGGGCATTCACACACATGTGCACTCCTTTTATGCAGCTCAGGAGACCCAAAACCACTGGTCTCAGGTTCCGTGACAATTAGCAGATTTCTGGAGTCATCCAAAACTATATTCTTTTGCATACAATCCACAATTTAAGGTGAAAAGAGAACAAGGTCAACTTGGAGAAAACTGACAAATAATTTAAGGAGGGCAGAGAAAGACACTTGCACACAAGCCAGATGACTGCGACAGAGGCCCAGAGCCCGGGGTAGAAGGAGAGAACCAGCTCCCAAAAGCCGTCTTCGGATCACACTTGTGTGCACACACCCAGGCCTGTCACTGTAGCACTGTGGGGGAGGAGGCAGCAGGATTGTATTTTCTAGAGCAGCCTGGGCTGTGTTGTGGGACCCTGTCTCAGAAAAAAAACAAAAACATAAGATTGTTGATGTGTTTAATTCACAGAAAGGATTAGAAAATAAAGACAAAGCAGGCTCTCAGAAAACAGAACAAAAGCAGGCGTAAATATCAAGAGAAACGGTGTTGAGGAGAGTGGGGGGGTGCTGCGAAGATGGCTCGTGGGTAAAGTGCTTGCCGTATAAGCATGGGAACCAGAGTTAAGAGCCCTGGCATTTATATTCAGAAGCCAGGGATAGCATGCCTATAAACCCAGGGCTGGGGAGGGGCCATGAGAGGATCCCAGCTAACCTAGCCACACGGTGAGCTCTAGGTTCAGCGAGGGACACTGTCTCAAAAAACAGGGTGGAAAGTAATCGAGAAAGACACCCATTGTCAACCTCTGGGATCCACATGCATGCACATGAAAACACGTACACACACACACACACACACACACCGGTCCAGGAGTCCTAATACCCTCTCCAACTTGCAGAGAGACTACAATTAGAAAAGACAATTAAGTAGGCTATCACATAAAGTACGATAAAGATTAAAAACATGCACTTTCAGGCTCTGACGGATGCCAATCTTAGATCTCAATGAAGATCAGCACGATAAGCAAAAGGGAAACTGCGGTTCGTACGTAGACACCGCATTGTGAAATTTCAGAGAAGCGAGGCGACAGAGAGCATTTTCAAATGATCCAGAGGAAAACACATAAGAAGATAGGAGAGCTCCGTGTGCGTCAGTGTCTGAGATGTAATAATTCTCAAGTTCTCAGAAAAGTCGACTCTTGAACTGGAATCCCACGTCCAGATAAACCGTAAACTAGATGACAAAGGTGACAGCGAAGACCATTAATCAGACAGGTCTCAGAAAATTCAACTCCCACACAGCCCTTCTTAAGAAGTTAGCTGAGGATGTGCTCCAGAAGAACAAGGAAGTAAGCCAAGAAAGGAGAAAATATAGAAATCGGGGAGCACAGTTCCACATAGGAGAAAGAAAAGACAATCCCCAATATGGCGCATAGGTGGAAGAATCAGGCACAGAGGCTGAGGCAGGAAAATCACAAGTTCAATCCAGCCTAGGATACATAAAAGAGCCTGTCAACAAAGATGGTAGCGGAAGTGGCTACCATGTTAAAGGCAGGCAGCACAATGAGTCAAGAAAGACTTAGAGGGCTGGAGAGATGGTTCAATGGTTAAGAGCACTGACTGCTCTTTCAGAGAACCCAGATTCGATTCCCAGAATCCAAATGGCAGCTATCGCCTATCCCAGAGGATCAACCACCTTCTTCTGGTCTCCTTGGGCCCTGCACACACATATGTACACAGACGTATGTGCAGGTAAAACACCCATACACACAAAATAATAATAAAACTAAAAATAAAATTAAAGGAAAGACAATTAAAAACTCCCGAAAGGCCAGAAGTATGGCTCACACCCATAACTCTAGTACTGGGGAGACTGAAACAGGGGGACTGCCACTGGTTCAAGGGCAGCCTGGGCTACAGTCTTAGATCCTACCTCCCTGCCTTTCAAGAAAGGAATAGTAGGACCGGCAACATGGCTCAGCAGGGAAAGGCACCTGCTGCCAAGCCTGGCAAATTCAATTCCTGGGACCGACATGGTAGAAGCAGAGAACCAAGTCCAGAGAGTCCTTTGATCTCCTTGTGTACATGGCAGTGTGTTTATGTCCACACACATGCATAATGCAATAAATAAATCAATTTAATTTTAAAAGCACAACTTAGCTATTTGAGAAGCAATACGTACGTATATATTATCTAATAACATAAATGCTATTCATTTGTCTTATTCACTTTGTCTGGTTTTTGTGATGCTAGGGATTGAATCCAGTACTGAGCTACAGCCTCAGCCTCTTGCCTTCTTCAGTGCTAGAATATTGTCTGATGATAAAGCACAAAGGACAATTGGAATGATAAAACAGAACGTGGAACCTGGGGAGATGATCAGTCAGTAAAGTGCTTGCCACAAAGGCATGAGGAACTAAGTTGAGATCCCTAGCACCCAACATTAGAGCAAGGCATGGCGGTGCACATGTAACCCCAGCACTGGGGAAGACAGGCATAGAAAATCCCCAGAACTCATTAGCCAACCATTCTAGCCAGATCAACGAGCCTCACGTTCAGTGACAAACCTTGTCTCAAAAAAATAAGATGGAAGGCAACTTCTGGCCTTCACATACACACACGTGCACATACACTGACAAATGCACACATCCACCACACATAAACACACATACACACACACACACACAAATAAAAATGAAATGTGAATGTAATATTAAATATAGAAAAGATTCAACCATCATATTCTGTGAAGATGGGTCTGCCCCGCATTTGTGCTTTGTGGTACAGCAGATACAAATCATGTGAAGAAGTTGCAAACACGAGATATTGAGCTGATGCAGCCAAGGAACTGAAGTTCTCATTTGATTCATATGAAAGCAAACTCATGGGTCGTGGCTTCCGCACTGGTTTAGTAGATGACAAGTTGGGAGGGGGCCTGAAGGGAAGGGAGGCTTGCAGAATGGAAGTTACAAGTATTGCTCTTGGTTAACAGGAGAAATATATGCTATATATATATATCCTGTGAATTGACAAAAGTAACTGGCAGAGGAACCCAAACTAGGGATCTGACCACATTGGGAGGAAGGAGAAGTTGGGGACAGCGTAACAAGGAAGATGACTCCTCTTGTCATGGAAAGGAGCCATAGTGTTTTATATCAAAAAAAAGTATGTGAGCCTGTTACTTAAAAACGGAAGGAATACCAAGAAGAAATGGTTGACAGGGTTGGGGTGGGGAGTGTTAGGAAATGGTTTGCTAGGCTGGGGAGTTGGCTCAGGGGTTCATAACACTGGCTGCTCTTGTAGAGGACCTGGCTTCAATTTCCCAGCACCCACGTGGCAATTTACAACTGTCTGTAACTCCAATTCCGGAGGATACAATGCCCTCTTTACATTTCAGGGTGCACCAGGCACACAGGGTACACAGACGAACTCGCAGAAAAACACACCCAAAACAATAATCAAATAAATATTATTTTAAAAAAGAAATGGTTTACCACTGAAAAAGAGAGGGGTGTGAGGGTGGCTGTGCTTTTTATTATATACCTTTCTGTATGGTTTGATTTTCATTTAAATGCTTATTTATTATTGTGTGTTTATGTGTACATTCACGGTGGGGGCACACGTGTCAGAGGACAAGCTTGTGTAGCTGATCTCTCCTTCTACCTTTGTGAAGGTTCTGGGAATCAGGTTAGTTCTGGAAATCAGGTTAAGATTGCCAGGCTTGTGCAGCAAATACATTTACCCACTGAGCCATCTCACAAGTTCCTATTTGATTTTTTCTTTTGATATTTATTTATGTATATGAGTGTTTTGTCCACATGTATACATAAAAATAATATCTCTCTCTCTCTCTCTCTCTCTCTCTCTCTCTCTCTCTCACACACACACACACACACACACACACACACACACACACACACTGCGGGAGAGAGCTGGGGAGATAGGTTAGTCAATAAAGTGCTTGCCATGCAAACCTGAGGACTAGAATTCAAACCCTAAAACCCATATAATTAATCCCAGTGCTGAGGAAGCAAAGAGAGATGGATCTATGGGACTCACTGGCCGGCCAACCTCACCTGCTTGCCAATCTTCAAGCCAGTGTGAGACCCAATCTCCTTCATCACCATCTCCTCTTCTCTCTCTTCCTCTCTCTATGTCTCCCTCTCCACCTGGTTCATCAGTGAGAAGGACCACCAATGGCAAAGGCTCCAGCAGCTGTCTACCGTGGTCCCTGGACACTGTGTGAGCTGCAACAAGGTCTTTAGGCGTCTGTCTCGACGGTATGCTTGCAGGTAATGGAAAGGAACACTGGCACAACCCACAGTGCCCTGTCCACCCAGGAAAGGAAGGACCAAGGGACCTGCCTGGTTTTGTTGGCTTTGTTTGGTTTAAGGACTTTCTTTTTAACATGTGCACACACGCGCACGTGCACACACTTATATGCACAAGTGTGCTGCAGCACACGTGTAGAAGTCAGAGAACAACTTGCAGAAGTTGGTTCTCTACTACCTTGCAGGTCCCAGGATCAAACTCACGTCATCCAATCTGGTAGCAAGTGCCTTTACCCACTGAGCCATCTCAGCAGCAGTGATTTAGTTGCTTATTTTAAGACAGGGTCTCATGATGTATCCCAGGCTGGCCTTAAACCCGTTATGTGACCAAGGTAGAACTCAAACTTATGATCCTTTTGTCTCAGTCACTCCTGCGTGCTGACATCACAGATGCTCACCGCCATGCTGGGGTGTGGGAAATGGGTATTGACGAAAAAAGAGCCACTTGAGTCTGACTGCACATGTCACCCCATCTGGCTGCTGCTGCTGCTGAGCAGAATCCTGAAAGAGAACAGTGGGCAGGGCCATGAAGGAGGGAAGGTCCTAGAAGGCCAGTAACCTCCCAGGATGCACGCACCGCTGAGCTCCTGTAAGAAAGAGAGTCCCTGCGCCTCTGTACAGAAAGAACATTCCACTCCCTGCCACTGACTTCATGGGGAGGACCAGCAGGAGGAGGAAGCAAACCATCAGAAGCTGCCTCCTGAGTTAGAGGCTCTGGAGTCAGACATCAAGACAGCCTCCCCAGCTAGCTAAAGCCTGCCCTGCTGGACCATGATGCTTGGCAGATGCTCCCTAGGAGCCAACCCAAGTTTCCCTGTCTTTGCTCCCCAGGCTCTGTGGAGGCCTGGTTTGCCATGCCTGCTCTGCGGACTACAAGAAGAAAGACCATTGCTGCCCCGCCTGTGCCCAGCAGGATGGAATCCAGGTCACCTGACCAAGACAGCCAGAGGAGCCTAAGACCAATCGCCCTCCCATCTGTTCACTCACCTTCCCCCCATCACTCTTCCCAACCCTGAAATCTGACCATTCTTCTTCTAGAAGCTGGTAAACTGGGGCACCAGCACTACTGTGGGGTGCAGAGGAAACAGCTGGTAGTTAGCACACAGGCCTAAATCTGTTTTCCTGCGGAGGGGGCTGAAGGGAGCATCAACTCTAGGAGCTTTGTGTCTGATGTGAGAAAGACAGGCTATGGCCTCTCTGTAAAGTCCCTTGAGGCACAGTCAATCCGTGACCACAAATAAGAAGACCTCAGGGCCCAGCTGTTTCCCATCCATATTCCCCCTCCCTTGTCACCCACAGGAAGTGAAGCCCAAATACACTGAGCTCTTCAGAAACTTCCCCTCCAATCTACTTCAGGGATCACTGTTTCATTTCCACAGAGTTACTGAGGTGCTGTTGACATATAGTAAACATTTCATAAATCTGATGAGTTTTTACTTTCATAAACATCTGTGAAGCCAGCTGCATACACAGGTATCAGCCACAAAGCTTTATCCCCTTCCCCCAGCCCCTGCCTCCATACTAGGGCAACCACTGACCTGCCTCATGTCACCAGGAAGCACAGGCACTTTCTAGAAATTTTTAGAAACGAAATTGTACGGTTCACTCTTTATTATTGCCTTCACTTGGCATAATCGGTTCTTTCCTACAGTGTGTGTATGTAGCATGTACACACAGCACTCATAATTCATGTGGAGGCCAGAGGAAAACTTGTTGGAGCTGTCCGTTTCCTTCCACCATGTGGGTCCCAAGGGTTTGAACTCAGGTCATCAGGCTTAGTAGCAAGCGCCTTCACTCTCTGAGCCATCTCACCAGCCCCTGTGGTTCTTTTCCAGTATTCCACTCTCGGGATTTTTGACATACTTAGCTGTCGCTTCAGATTCCAGTGGTCTCTGGTTGACAGTTGTTACCCAGGAGGCTCCTGTGAGCTTCGTTCACAGTCATTGGTAGATCCAGACTTCTTTTCTCCTGGTGAAAATACCTAGGGATGAAATGCCTAGCTCATATGGAGGTGCGCAGGCCACAATAACTTCAACTTTTAAAAAGCTGATAAATAACAATTGTTCCTTGGTATCTGCAGGGAATTGTATTAAGGAATCCCTGCAAAACAGACAATGGGGTGCGTGCCTTTAAATCCCAGCACTCGGGAGGCAGAGACAGGTGGATTTCTGTGAGTTTGAGGCCAGCCTGGTAGTTCAGGACAGCCAGAGTTACAACAGAGAAATGCTATCTCAAAACAAACAAACGAAAAAAGAATCCCTGCAGATAGCAAACTTCCAGACACTCAAGTCCCTTACACACATAACCTGTGCACAGCATCGCACACACTTTAAATCAGTTCCGGATCACTGAATGTGCCTAATACAGTATAAAAGCTGTGTAAAGAGTGTTCTACTGGGTCGTTTGAGAATGATGACAAGAAAAATTCTCAACATGTCCAGTGTATGAGTAATTTTTCAAATATATTCTCAGCCTGCTGTCAGTTGAATCTGTGAATGCAGAAACCATGGACAACAGACCCGATGGAGACGGGGGCGACTGTATTTTTCCAAGAGGTTTATGTTGTACTGTCCCACCAGCTACATATGAGAGACTCAGCTTCTCTCTGGGGCATCTAGGTTTGGTGGGCAGAAGGGATTCGAGTATAGGGCTCTCCGTCCTTCCCTTTCAATTGTTACGGTGACTGGATGCCTCCACCCCCACTATGAGTACCTGGAAGGAGGGGCTCAGTCCTGATGACTCAGCATTAGAGCTCACTTAGATGCTGATAAAGGCAGATGATCTTGGGAAAGGTCATTTTCCCTGAAGTCTCCGAGAAGGCTTACAAAAACTGTGTTGTTCATTCACTAGGTACCAACCATGGCACTTCTGAGAAACCTGTTACAGAAGAAATATGGGCTCACTCTATAACAAGGCAATTAGCTGCCCTACCCAGCTTCTAGAGCACACTACAAACCCTTATCCACTCTGCCTGGGTCTCTGCAATATTTGAACATTGCTGTGGCTCTGACCAAGCCTAGAGACAGCCTTTGAGGGTCTTGGCTGCCTGGTATTGCATCCTACTGCCTTTGCATGGAGTAAGAGTTTAGAAATAGCAGCTTCTGCCCTGGAGTGCTGGTAAGAACTTGCCCTCAGCAAATGAGATCACAAAGTGATGGACAGAGGAAGCTCCCCCAGACAACTGAGGTATTAGAATGATCCTCAAGGAGTGTAGTCCTTTCTGGGGATTGACCTCACCCATGTAATTTTAACAGAGCCGAGTTTTTAACCTATCAGCAGTAATTCCAGAATGGATTCTGGCCTTCCTCATAAACAGATGGAAGTTAGAATAAAAGTTGAAGCTGGTTGTCTAAGAAAACAGGAGATGATCTGGGAAAGAGCTCCCTAGGTAGGATTCAAAGGCAAGAAGTGGGGAGCTTGAGCTGCTTCCTTGTTTGGGCAAAGGAAGAACAATGCTCCAACTTAACATTGTTTCTGAACAACTTCTACCAATCTGGAGCAAACTAGCTGAAGAGAAACTAGAGAGCTTTGCTAGACTTTGGGGACCCTCTAAAGGAGAGTTTCATGGTGCCAACCCAGAGCCTGGCCCTGTAAGGATAGCAGTCCACCAGCAGTGGCTTTAAGGACCATACCCAACCACAGTGGTACCCACAGAGAGTCTCCCATGTCCCTGAGCAGCACTCTGCAGGGACTGGAGCCCAGCCTGAGCACACAGGATCTGAGCTGATGAGGTCAGCATCCCTGCTTTTGACGTGACTTCATTTGTGCTCCCAAGCTGGAGAGACTCTGAGAGGTGTGAACCACATCACATAGTTCTTCAAACCGTGGGATGTGATCTTGTTCATCAGTTCCCCCAAACTTTATCAATTTGGCACTATTCACCAAAAATGCATGAAGCACTCATGTCGCTAGTCACACTGATTCATTTGGGAACACAGAGTCAAACTCACATCCGAAATCCCTGCTTTCAAGATGCAAAGGGATAAAACAGCCAGGTGATTGGTCACAAAACCTGGACCAAATGTGGAAACAAAAAGAAGAATCAGATCAGAGGGCTGAAGGAGTATCCCAAGGAAAGGGAGTACACACCAAGGTCCCCACAGAAACAGAATAACTCCTAGGGAGCTGCACAGGGTTCTCAGAGGTTAGAGTTGAGGGTGCAAGATATAGCCAGAAATAATGGGGTCAGCTGCAGGGTTATCAAGTGTTCATGTCAGGACTGACTTCATCTGAGGCTGCTGAGGGTCCTTAAAGGGTTTTAAGAGGAAAATGAAACCAGTAAATTTATGTTTTAGGAAGATCTTCCTGGCAACAGAGTATATGGTAGGTTGAAGGGAAAGACTTGAGGCAGCCATCATGTAGGGAGCAAGCAGATAGAGGAAGAGGAGGAGCTGAGCACCATTCTAAAAACTTCAGAGAGACTTGTTTGGTTCCTGTAACTACCATGTGCAGTAGGTGTTCTCATTGTGTCTGTTATATGAACGGTGAAACTAAGACCCAGTGAGATCAAATTACTTGCTGTAACAACCCGTAAGTGGATTCTAACTCAGCCAGCCCAGCTGCCGGAACCCACAACCCTTGTGTAACTACTGATGTAGTTTAGGAGAGAGAGGATGAAGTGTTGCCTAACACCGGAAGTAAAGGTGGTGTAGAGAAGATAGTCAAGAGGGAAGGAGAGGTCTAAGAGCAGGAGAAGTGTGAGGTAGGGGGCATCCATGTCTCCGGTTGGGTGAGAGAAACTTCAGGAGGAAAAGCACAGGTGTCAGGAAAGTGTGGTGCTTCTATAAGCGTGTTGTGCATGTTCAGTTTGCAGCATGTGAGGAGCTTATGGGAGACTGCAGGTGATCATTATGCACAATGCTGGGGCTTAGGAGAGAAGCTGGGAACAATGGGTGCTAGAGAAACTGACCAGTGGTGCTAGCTGAAGCCACAGAGGCAGGTGGACTCACCTGTGGAGAGCTGATATGATGAGACAGGAAAGCCAAGGTAAAATCTCAGAGGGTTCTCAAGGAACAGCCATATGTGACAAGTTTTAAGCAGCAAACAAAAAATTAGGCGTAAATTAAAAGAGGGCAAGTCTCAATGATGTAGAAATCAAAGATGTTAAGAATCGAACACATTCATCATAAAGTCCAAAAGCATCCATAGAGATGTGTGTGTGTGTGTGTGTGTGTGTGTGTGTGTGTACGCACGCGCGTGTGCATGCATGTGCATGTGCTCAGGGATAGAGTACCTGGTGGGTATAAGGCTCCCACTCTTGTCCCCAGCATCAAAATAAACAATACTGGTGAGACAGCTCAACCAGTAACAGCACTTGTCGCTAAGCCTGTCAACCTGGGTTCAATCCCTGGAACCCACGAAGTAGAGAATCAACTCTCACAACTTGTCTTCTGACCTCCATACATGTAGGCATGCATGTTCCCTTCACACAAAATAAATAAATGTAAAATGACTTAAAATAAATAAGCAAAAAGCACAGCAAGCTGAGAGGAAATATTTAACACAATTGATAGTTATTCATTATACTCCCAAATTATACAGATTTCCCACAAATCAATGACAAAACAATAAGAAGATGAGGAGGAGGAGGAGGAGGAGGAGGAGGAGGAGGAGGAGGAGAAGAGAAGAAGAAGAAGAAGAAGAAGAAGAAGAAGAAGGAAAAGAAGAAGAAGAAGAAGAAGAAGAAGAAGAAGAAGAAGAAGAAGAAGAAGAAGAAGAAGAAGAAGGAAAAGAAGAAGAAGAAGAAGAAGAAGAAGAAGAAGAAGAAGAAGAAGAAGAAGAAGAAGAAGAAGAAGAAGAAGAAGAAGAAGAAGAAGAAAATAGATAAGAATAAGTAATTCACAAAACGAAACTACAAGTAGAGCACATACAGTTTTAGGAAGAGGCTCAGCCCCAGCAGCAGTCAGTTAAGGGGATGGAGATACGACTGCATGGTTAACAGAGCATACCACTCTTCCAGAGGGCCTGAGTTCAGTTCCCAGCACCCAGGTCCAGTGGCTCACAACCACCTGCAACTCCAGCTCTAGGGGCTTCTCAGAACACTGGCCTAGGTGGACATGTGCACCTCCACACATGTGCACAGACTCAAACACACATGTACTCAATTTAAAATGAAATTATAAATATTTTTAAAAAGTAGAAAATACAGAGTAAGGAATGTGATATCATCCCATGCTACCTGATTGGGAAACAATTGCTCATGTGACATGTTCATAGTGAATATATTGGGTGACTGGCCCTTTAATGATGAGAAAACCAATACAATGTTTTCAAAAAGGCAATTAGTAGTACTAATGAAAATTTAAATGTGCATGAATATTACCCAACAAAATTATACTTATACTCCCAGAAATACTTATTCAAGTTCCCGAAGACCTACATCCAATACATAAGAATCTAAATATCCATCTATAAGATAATTATCCATTAAGTGATCGTTCTTCCATGCTATGAACTGTTACTGAAAAGATAAGATGGACCCATATATGTGGATGTAGGATATGTCCATGACACATTGTTAAGGTGCAAGGCCATATAACTAGTAAAATATCTTCTTTATTGAGGAAAGAAAATACACACTTGTATTTACATGGGGAAAAATCTGGAAGGATGTACATGCAAAGATGTATATTGTGGGGCTCAGAAGTTAAGAACATTTGCTCTTGGAAAGAACCTGGGTTCAATTCCCAGCCCTTCATGGTGGCTCACAGCCATCTGCAACTCCAGTTCCAGGGGATCCAATATCCTCTTCCTATCTCCAGGGACATGCTGGCTAGTCTTACATCAACTTGACACACAAACTACAGTTATCTAAAAGGAAGGACGCTTAATTGAGAAAATGCCTCCAAAAGATCCATCTGTAGAGGGAGGGCCCAGACCATTATGGATAGTTTTATCCTTGGGCAGGTGGTCCCTAGGGATTGAAAATGGTAGGCTTTAGCCCTCCTTGCCTTAGCCTGACAGAACCCAGCCATATTATTAATTATTAGTTATTAATACTGCCTGCTTCACTGAAGCAAAGATGCTTTGTCTGCCCTGTAGGCTGCAAATGCAGGGAAGCAAAAACTCCACATACAGCCAAGGCTATGCCCAGTATCCTTGTCTTAAACAATGGGCATTCTTGGGGTCACTGGCTCCTTCCCGGTCTGTACCCTCACCCTGCATTAAAGGGAGACCGCCCTCTGACATGCGTACCTGTTGGCGCACTGAGGCCCACCAAGACAGGGCAAGGATGCCCTAGACCCACAGCCGCCCCCATGCCATGTTCCCAAGTGGGTTCTCCGTGTGGACACAGTGAACCATGGGCAGGTCGCTGTGCTCCAGGCAGAGGATCCAAGGCAGGGAAAACACCAGTGGCAGGAGAATTTTATAAAATGGTAACTTACATATATAAAAATTTTAGAAGTCTAAAACAATTTTAGAAATGCATGCTATGAGCACGCTATCTCAGAAACATGGACAAATAAGTTTGTATTTTTGTACTATGTTAGAAGTTATTGAATAACACTAAGTTCACAGGACATAGTGGTTTTAATGGCAGTAATTTGCCAGATAATCCTACCTACTTCAGTAATCTGGCTAAGGAGAATGTAGGTTTTTTTCATTTTCATTTTAATTATGAACATTAACTCTCTTATTACTCAGCACACAATAAATGTACACGTGTATGCATATGTAGTTTACAAATTTAAGAGGCCACTGCAGAATCTAAGCAGTTTAGCAGTGGGCTGAGAGAAATGCACGGAGAGGGTGTAAGATTAGGAACCCGAACCAGCTGCAGAGCAGTTGCTATAGAAATCAGGTCTCAGGAGAGCCATGGTTGACAGTGAAGATACAGAGTTGAGTCCGGATGCATGGTAAAAGGGTAGAACTGGGCGAGAGCAGGAAGAGCTCCAGACAGTGAGAAATGGCTGGAGGGTGGGGCGTGATTGACACATACAGTGTGTCAGATGACCGATTGGTGGGGTTGTGCCACTGCAGGATAGAAGACTACCACTTTATGAGGTCCAGATGAGGGAGCCGCACCCTCCCTTGGTCTAGCATGCCAGATAATTTTGGGGTCTTGTTTCCTTGATATGATTTTAATATGTACAAATGTCCCTACAGTCTCAATTTACCCCCAACAAATTAGGAATGTCATTTGTCAATCTGTGATGCATAGGTGGTACCAGAGAGATGGTTGGTATTTGGTCATCCACCCAGTGGGTATAATCATCCTCTACCCTCAAAATGGAGTAAAAAAAACAAAAATGAAAAACAAAAACAAAAACTGCCTCTTAGGGCAAAAGATGTCTCAGAGCAAAGCACAGCCTGAAACTTACTTTTTTTTTTTTTTACAATACGGAGTATCTTTGAGTAGGGTGTAGCCTGATCTCAATAATGCGGATGGATGGTGGTTATCATGGGAAAAGTATGAGTGAAGAGAAACTTCCAGGTTCTGAGTCTGTGCTTTCATATTGCTTGTCTCATTTCCAATCTGCTTGTCCTGAGATATTATTTTGCTACTATGAAAAATATATATATATATATATATATATATATATATATATATATATATATATATATATATATATATATATATATATATATATATTGAGACAAGGTTTCTCTGTGTAACTCTGACTGTCCTGGAACTCATTCTGCAGACCAGGCTGGCATCAGAACTCACAGAGATCCGCCTGCCTCTGCCTCCAGAGTGCTGGGATTAAAGGCGTGTACCACCACCACCCAGCATGGGAAAACAATTTAATTGAAAAAAAAAAAAAAAGGTTGCTGGTCATGCCTCCCATCTCCTTGCTCAGTTGGCACCTTTGCAGAGTAGGAAAGGAAGCCCTTTGTAGCGTGTTCCTGGACCAGCTAGTGGGTGGGGAGTAGCTGGGGAGGGGAGACAGAGCAACTGTGGAAAAGAAGATGCAGCAGAACAGAGGCAAAGCGTTCTGAGACAGAGTGAGGAGGACTAAGTTCAGGCTGACGGGAATTGTGGACAGAGCTGACAAAAGGTAGGTCCTCAAGAGGGAGAGAAAGCAGCCGGTCCCTCAAGCCAGGGCAGGGGCTTACAAGAAACGGAAGTGCCAGTTCTCTTGCTGACCCTGAGAGGAAGGAAGAAAGGAAGTGAGAGGGCAAGTTCCGATAAGTCCATCAGCAGGATCTGGGGTGCCCATGACTTCCTTGTTAAAAAGGAGGCATAGGCTGGGAAGGAAGCTGACTTCTACCTTCAGATCGGCAGTCTCTTCTGGAAGCCATCAGAAGGCACAAAAATCCCAAGAGCTCACTTCAGAATCACCAGGTGAACCTGAGCCTGAAGTCAGAGTCCCAGAAGGGACTAGCCACTCCTCTATAGGACACCTCCCTTGTGGGTGGGACATTCAGTCCCAAGAGCCTCCAGGACTTCCCTCTCAGTGGCCCAGGTCAGAAGCTTCCCCATCACTGCCGCCTCACTTTCTTCCAGTCCCACAGCCCTGCCGGCTACAGAGCCTTGAGTCACAGAGTCGAGGCCACTCCACTCTCAGAAGCACTGTGGAGCGACTGCAGGTAGGAGAGCTGACTGGTCGTTGGTTGGGGATGCATTTCTGGTAGAAGGGATCTGGGAACTCTGCGTTTCCTGGAGCCCTGGGGAGTGGCACACTGCATTATAGAACTGGAATCTTCATCTTTACTTAGCTGGTGCTGTATCAAAGCACTTTGTATAATAGGCAGGCTCCACATCTGCACCGTCTAATATGGAAGCCACTGGCCACCTGTGACTACTGAGCCCTTGGAATGTAGCTACAAATAGCTGATTGAGTGAATGTCTTCTTTTTTTAAATTTATTATGTGCATGGGATATGTGTGGAGATGAGAGAACAACTTTGTACAGTCAGTTCTGGGGACCCAACTCAAGCCATCTGACTTGCAGATGTTTGTTACAGATAGAACCATCTCCCCAGCTTCTGCGGAAGTAACTTTTATTCTATCTCACCTGCTTTTCATCTAGAGGGCTAACTGGCTAACTATAATTCTAAGTTGTGAAGACCTGGAACAATCCAGTGTCTACCAGGAGAGCACCAAGGCCCAGAAAGGATTCTCTCACCCTGACCCTTGAGAGCAAGACCAAGATTAGAACTCTTTTTATAAAACAAAGCAACAACAAAAATGAGAGAGGGTCTCAGGTAGCTACATAATAAGACAAAAAAAAAAAAAAACCACAGAAGTAAGTGATTGAGAAACGTCCAATCTGGGCTCCTTTTCCACACCAATGGTGTTTGATTGTCTGGGATAAAGTGATACCTAAGGACCTAGGAAAACTGAGGCTGGCTCAGACTGGACTCCTCAGATTTTAAAATGCATTTAAAATGTTGACAGCCCAGTTCAGCTGTGTCACCCTAGGTAAGCTGCTTAACCTCCTTAAACCTTAAACTTGGTTTCCTCATCCGGAACGTGTTGACTTTATAGATTGATGAGAGAATTGAAAGATAATGTAAACACTGAGAAGTCCTTTGCCTGTGAGGCTAGAAGCCAGTCTGCCATCCAGATTATGGCTCATATGACTGCTGGGATCTAGGTCAGAGGATGTGGAGGTGCTCACAGGAGTCAGCCATGAAAACTAGGCTTGCTGCCCTCCCTGACCTTGAGGATGTGATAGTCACCCACAGACACACTTTCTCGACGCTAAGAATCACAGTACAAGTTAACACTGTTGTATGTGTGTGTGCATATATGCATGCATGTGTGTGTATTGTACGTGTATGTGTGAGAGAGAGAGAAAGAGAGAGAGAGAGAGACATCTGCCACTGAAGCAGATGATCCTGTCGCTACCAAGCTTTAGCATCCACTGGCCCAGTGACATTGCATTCTTTCCCAGCAGGGGAAAGAGACCTGACAAATACTAAGGAGTGCTGGAGCTGGACTCAAAGACCTTTTCCCGAGGATAGACCACTTCAGTGAATGTTCCCCAGTGTATGTGCTCTAGATTCCGGGATACAGGTTAAGGAGAAGTGGTGGAATTTCAACACTGTCCTCTGGGCATGCTCGGAGGCAGCAGATAATGGGTGCTCATGACGCTACCTTTAGTAATCTTTTCATTAGTAATCACCAGCAAAGGGGACAAAACACATCCCCTGTGCCGAGTTTTCAAAATGTGTCAATACTGGGTTGGGATTTTCACTTTTATCAAAAAGGCTGTTTCCAGAGGAAAAGGCATTGGCTCCCAGGGTGGGTCAGCAATGCCATGGAGCCAAAATCCTCCAGCTCACTGCCAAGTACATCAGCCAAGAAAGCACAAACAGCACCAGAAACTGGGTGTATGGTCAGCACGGGGGCTGGGGAGAAAAGTAAAAGATAAGAGAGATGGAGCCCTGTGGTATTGGGGGGTGAGGCTGCTCAGAGGCACAAGCAAGGAGGCGTCTGGGTGCCTTTGAAGAGCTTCGGGGAGAGGGAAAACAGGCAGCATCCAGTCCAGGGAGGAGAGTGGCCAGACATCTCAGTGCCGGGATCTCAGTGTCCATCTCTGCTGCCTGATGGAGCTGCCCCACTTGAACCAGAAAGAGCAACACTGCTGCTGAGTGGCGAGATAGCAGCACCTGGGGTGTCTGGAGTAGGGAGAGTCAGACTCTCAGTTGCAGGGGCCCAGGGCTTTGAGATCAAAGCAAAGATAGGGGAGATGTGATCCTTTGGGTGTTTCTTCCCCTGAGACCTGGAAAGATAAGGTAGAAAACCTCATAAGCTGACTTCCCAAAATGAAATCTCTAAATCCACAAGATGACTCTTTCCATAGGCTGGGCTGGAAATTCATACTCAAATCATCAAATGCACCCACACCCTCAGGAGCTCCTCCCTGCTTGAGCAATCTAATCCACCCCTCACTTCCTCTAGAGAGCTCTCACTATCGCTGCTCTTCACGGTCACAGCTGCCTACCTTAGGTGTTCCACAGGTGAAAAGCCAGCACCCTGGTGAGTCTGGAACACCCTCTACCACCATTTAGAATTTCTCTCTCTGTCCCTTGACAACCAGCCAGACCCGGCGTATGTGCCCCCTCCCTGGTTGGATCCCTTTTACAGTAGGAGAACTTCTGATCCCCCTTCCTGTATCCTCTAAAAACTATTTAGGACTACTTGCAGCCCAGCCCCTCCCCTCAGCCCACAGTCTTCCCTTCTCCTTATCTGGGCTGCAGTTGGGTCTGGAGATGTACCGGGCACGGAGGACTCCCCCACCCCTGCAGCATTTGTGGACTGTATTTCTAGAGAGAATGAGAATTGTGGTCATAGAAAAACGACTGGGTTATCTGTTGTAAAAAGATGAGCTGAAATGTTTGGGGCCTTAAGAATTCCCACATGGATTGAGCTTTCTCATGTGCTTCACTAATCCATCCCCTCCATGGAGTTCCTGGAGTTTCAAGTATATTTCTAATGTGAGTTTCAGGGAGCTAGCATTTCCATTTAGTCCAGGAGCTCCTGCTGCATCGTGGAGGACATGACAGGACACTCAGTTGAAGACGTTTGGTTTACCATTCCAGCAGTAGCTATTTCGTAATTTGCAACCTAAGGGACAGCAAAAGATGTTGATGACCAAGCTTCCAAGCAATAAGAGGGGACTGTGCTTACATTGACTGAAGAATAATTTAAAAACTTAGATATATGGGGGTTGTACCTCTGTGGTAGAATGTGTGCTTAGCATATGCAGGGCCAATCTTCAGGAGGAATAATAAAGTAAAATGCTTAGCCAATGAACATACCTAACACAAGAGGTGTGATCTTAGAGCTAAAGACAAGAAAGTGGAGTTGGTAAACTAAAGACACGTAAGCAGAGTTGGATTCCGGCAGCACAAGTACAGCCCTGAGATCTCAGGCGGGTTACTGAACCTCTGCTGGGCCTCATCTTCATCTTCCCCCAGTAAACAGGGGCTAATTATACCACTTGTGACGGCCAAGGGAAACCCTGAACAAAGCAGATCTCAACTGTCGTCTTCCATCCTTTCCTTTGTCCCTTTAGCCACTAACACATCCTTCTAGAGACAAACAAATTCAAACACAAGCAACAGCGCTTCTCCCCTTGCCTATGGCTGTGCACTGCTAGTCCCTCCTAGTCCTCTCTTCTGAGCATCTGCCTTCCATCCTGGCCTGCATGGTCTCTCTATGGAGCACTGAGCCTGCCCTAGCTGCCTGGGAGTGCCCTACATTTTACCTGGGTTCCATGATCAATCTACCTATCAACCTCGGGTGGTCAACTTTGTGGAGCAAGCAACTTTTACCCAAAAAGCCACTTCTCTAACCTTATTGCTTTGGTTTTGATTGTTGTTGTTGTTGTTTTGAACAGAGTCTCATATAGTCCAGCTAGACTTGAACTTAACTTTGTAGCCAAAGATGACTTTGAACTCTTGATCTTCCTTCCTTCTTCCACCTTCAGTTTGCTGAGTGCTGGGATTACAGGCATGCACCGCCACACCTAGCTTATTCAGTTCTGGGAATCCAGCCTAGGACTTTGTTCCTGCCGGGCAAGCATTCTATCAACTGAGTCCACCTCCAGCCCATTTTTGTTACTTTTTTAAATTGATTTTTAAAAATTTTTTTCTGTATATGGGTGTTTCACCTGCAAGTATGTATGTATTCCATGTGCATGCCTGGTATCTGAGGAAGGCAGAAGAGGCCATCTGATTCCTGGGAACTGGAGTTACAGGTGGTTGTTCGCTGCCATGTACATGCTGACAACAAAACCTGAGTCCTCTGCAAGAGCAGCCAGTGCTCTTAACCACTGAGCCATCTCTCCAGACCCAATTTTTGTTATTCTTATTATTATTGTTTTAATAGCTTTGTAAGAGTGTGTGCCTTCCAATTACTCTTTTTTTATTTTTAATGTTTTTATTAGCATGCTTTAGTTATAATGTTATATTATATATTATTAATATATATACTATATATATTACATAATAATATATAGTATAATAGTGAGTTTAGGTATAACATTTTCATGGATGCATATAATGTATTTGTACATCCTTGGCTATACAACAAGTTTGGGGCTAACCAAGAACATGCTTCAAAAAAAATGTCTTGAAGAGAAATTTAGACCCAAAAATGTTTTAGTTATTATTTATTACTGATTTTTCTCAAATGATTACTGCTATCATTTCCAAATCTGAAGGAAAACGTCTTCCTTGTAATACGCAAGCCAATGCAACAAACCTTGTATCCCAGTTTCTTGGGTGGATAGACAAGAATCGGGATGATTATGCTATGTAGTAACCTTCTCTCCCCTCTATTCACAGGATTAAATTAACCTCAAAAATGGGAGCAATCAAGGTGGATAATTTCAGCTTAGACGATTTCTTCAGTGGATTTGATGACTTTTACAATTATAGTGTTTACCCATCTCCAGCATTTGATGCTAGCCCATGCATCTCAGAGAACTTAGAAATCAACAAATATGCTGTGATTGTAATATATGTCCTGGTGACTCTGCTGAGCCTCCTGGGAAACTTCCTGGTGATGCTGGTCATCTTATACAACCGGAGCACCTGCTCTGTCACCGACATCTACCTGCTGAACCTAGCCATTGCTGACCTGCTCTTTGCCGTGACCTTGCCCATTTGGGCCGCATCCAAGCTTAACGGCTGGACTTTTGGCACACCCCTGTGCAAGATAGTCTCATTCCTGAAGGAAGTTACCTTCTACAGCAGTGTCCTGCTACTGGCCTGCATCAGCATGGACCGCTACCTGGCCATTGTCCATGCTACACGCACACTGATCCAGAAGAGACACTTGGTCAAGTTTGTATGCCTTGCCATGTGGGTACTGTCACTATTTCTGTCCCTGCCCATTTTAATTCTACGTAAATCATTTTACACACACTCTTTTGGCCTAGTCTGCTATGAGGACATAGGTAACAACACAGCCAAGTGGAGGGTGGTATTGCGCTTCCTGCCCCAGACCTTCGGCTTCCTCGTACCATTGCTGGTCATGCTGTTCTGCTACGGGTTCACACTGAACACACTCTTCAAGGCCCACATGGGTCAAAAACACAGGGCCATGCGCGTCATCTTTGCTGTTGTGCTCGTCTTCCTGCTCTGCTGGCTACCCTACAACCTGGTCCTGTTCACAGACACCCTCATGAGGACCAAAAAGATCAAGGAGACTTGTGAGCTCCGCTATAACATTGACAGAGCCCTTAATGCTACTGAGATTCTGTGCTTCCTCCACAGCTGCCTCAACCCCATCATATATGCCTTTATTGGCCAAAAGTTTCGCCATGGACTCCTCAGGATCATGGCTACTTATGGCCTCGTCAGCAAGGAGTTCTTAGCCAAGGAGGGTAGGCCTTCTTTTGTTGGCTCTTCTTCAGGAAACACCTCCACTACCCTCTAAGACTGTCAACATAACCTGTGGCCCTGCAGGGTTCCTTCTTGTCTCCCAGCATGGCTCATGTCCACAGCCTGTAGTATTTGGACTGATGCAGGCCCCCTCCTCACAGTTCAAGGAGACAGAAGCCACATTCTTACCAGAGTCCCCTTTGCAGGGTTTAGAACCCCTACGCTGGCTGTTCACTCCCTCCATATTAGTATTCCTACTGATAGAGTTGGTCTATCCTAACACTGGACCCCCAACACTCTTTTTCTAAGAAGCACAGATTATAATCACACTGAGATACTACCTTCTACCCATCAGAACTGTTTTTATCAGTAAAAGGAAGAGGTGGAGGAAGAAAAGAAAAACTAGCAAGTGTCAGCCAGGACACAGAGAAGGGAAACTCTTCATCTTACTGGTAGACATGTCCTGTAGCCCATGCACAGTGGAACACAGCATAGAAGTTTTCCTTAAAACATTAAATGTAGAATTACCACATGCACTGGCAAGTCCACCTCTAAGCAGGTACCCAAAGGAATTGAAAGTGAGGGCTCAGACATTTGTGTGCCAATGCTCACAGCAGCGTTATTCGTAAGTGTCAAAGGTCCAAACAACTAAAATAATGGCCAAGGAATGAATGGATACGTCAAACATGGTATATGCACACATGGGCGGGGCCATCCCACAGTGAGAAGAAATAAGAGACTGATCCATGTTGCCACATGAGAGACCCTTGAGAGCGTGCTTCCAAATGGAATAAGCAAGACCCCCCAAAGGACAAGCCTTGTTTGATTACATGCAGGAAGTACCAAGATTAATCAAATAGTGATGGCTGGAAACCAGATGAGGGAGGCTGGGGAGTTCGTGTTTAATGGCACAGCACAGATGGTGGAAAAGTCCTGAAGGTGGACCCTGATCACAGGAGGTAGTGTGAAAGTGCGCATTGCCATTACATTAAAAGCACTAAAATGAGGGCTGGGTATGGTTCACTGGTAGAGTGTTTACTTAAGATTTCTGAGAACTCAGGCTCAAAAGCTAGCACCTCAACAAACAAAAAAAACTAAAAGCTAAAATGGTAATTTTGTTGTGTATGTTTTACCTCAGTTTACCAAAAAATAAAAAATAAAAATCTAAGACTAAAAAGGTACTTTAACCACTGAACCAATGCAGAACTATCTACCTTATAATTTCTTGTAAGGCGTGATCATTAAATGTCTTTTTAAATATATATATGAACCACTTGGAGTTGGGTGTTTATTACAGTGTTTCCAAGCAGAGACTGGGCTATGGTGAGCAGAAGTCCTGAGTGAGAGTTTTTGTTGTTGTTTTAATTGTTTTTTACATTCTCCCCCCCACCCTATCTCTCTCTCTCTCTCTCTCTCTCTCTCTCTCTCTCTCTCTCTCTCTCCCTTCCTCCCTCCTCTGTGTGTTGTGTGTGTATGTATGTGTGTTTGTATGTGTCAGCAGACATGTAGGTCAGAGGACAACTTGTCAGAATCTGCTCTCTCCTTCTGCCATATAATTCCTGGAGATCAAACTCAGGCCATCTCACTGCCCCACCCCCCACCCCCACCCCCCTACCCCCGAATAAGGAGATGGAGACAGAGCTCTTCCTGTCTGCCTTTCATGCACAGCCCAAGTCCCCTTCAGCTGAACATGGATCACTAGAAGAATGTGTGCTGGATCCCTCTGGTGTTCCAAGGTTCTGGGGTGGATCAGCATTTGAAAGCATCAGGAACAGGCTTAGAAGGCACCAAGGGTCAGATGTTCACCAGCTCAGCTCTTTGGAGGATCAGGGAGGCCAGAGGACTACAAAAGCTTAAGCAGCAGATCCCACTGAGAGTTCTCCCCACCTCCATCCCCTTTCCAACACCCAGCAGCCTCAATTCAAGGTGTGACAAGCAGGCACTAGTTCAGAGTGAAGATGTGATTTGTAATCTGCCAGAGAGACAAAGGATTTGAATCATTCTTTTTTTTTTTTTTTTTTTTTTTTTTTCAAGGATTGGTGGGTTTGAGCTTGATTTAGGTTGGGTTTTGAAAAAAGTCTTGGAGTTTCCAGGTTGACCTGAAACTCGCTGTGTAACTGGGGATTAAATAAATCAGAAGACCACCCTCCTGCCTTCACCTGCCTTCACCTGCCTTCACCTGCCTTCACCTGCCTTCACCTCCCAAGTGCTGGGAATACAGATGTGCACGAGCACACCCAGTTCATATGGTACTGGGGTTGAACCCAGGACTTCATGCATGTTAGGCAAACACTCCAACTGAGCTACATCCTGAGACCCTGAATCAACCTTTTGTCAATTTACATTGACTGACAGATCTTCCAGGGGACTGGGACACAGCAGTACCCCAAACAAACAGGGTTTGTCTCTAAAGAGTCTTTGTCAGGAAGGGTCCTGACTCTGAGCAGCCTCTGTGGACATAGAAAAGCAGGAGGAACTGAACCATATTGTTCAGCAAGGTTGAACAGGAGGGCAGAAAGAGGCTCCAGAGTAGACAGATTTCTCTCATAACTCATGAAAGTATTCAGCCAATAGATTTAACTCAGCATCACGGTCCTGTTCTATGCCATCTGATGCCAGGCCTTGAACTGAACTCAGAATCAGAAACAAGTGTGACTCAGCTGTGCCTCTGATTCAGCAGGATGGGAATGCAGAAGAACACGTAGAGGAGGCCAAGTTAAGGCTCATCTTTGTTCCAGGTCTCTGCTTTCAGCTCCTCCAACAAGGCCTGGAAATCCACAGATTGGGAGGATGCAAGAGCCCAGGGCAAAAGAGGCTGAGATCGAATTGCTCTGATGTGAATGCTGCTGATCCCCCTCCCTAACTCGCTCCCTTTCTCTCTCCATATAATCCTTCACCAGTCAGAACATCACCAGGAAAGGGCAAACCCAGAGCTGACTTTGAGCTGTTGATTTCTTTCTTCCTTGCCACATTTCAGACCTGAGTCCCACTAAGGGCCCCATTCTTCCCTGCTTAGGCTGTCCACTCTAAACCTGCTTGTCTTGCTTCTGAGCTATGTTCCTCTGCCTACAAAACACCTTCTGTCCTGATCCTGATCAATCTCCCTCTGGGTTGATGATGCCTCTCCTCACACATTCCCAGTCTCAGCAGGATGAGCTCCTTTTATTCAGCAAATCAAGACAGCTTCCAGTCTATTTGAGAGGCATTTAAAAATATCCCCAAGGAGCTAGGAATGCAGCTTAATGGTAGAGTGCTTGCCTGACATGCATGAAGTTCTGGGTTCAATCCCCAGAACAGCATGAACCAAGCATGGTGGCACACACCTGTCATCCCATGTCCTAGGAAGAGAGGAGGAGACTAGAGGCTCCAAGTGACTACACAGCAAATTCAAGACCAGCCTGGATTGCATGAGATCTCAAATAAATTGATTAATTAATAAAATATCCAGGAATATTTCCTAGGACTGGAGATGTACTCAGTGGTTGAATGCTTACCTAGCATGCTAGAGGCTCTGGGTTTGATCCCCAATCAATAATAATAATAATAATAATAATAATAGTCATCCTTCCCCCAAAAGAAGTACTCCTTGTTTACATGCTGCATTCACATACACTGCGCACACTACCATGCCACAGAAGGGTCAATGAGGTCTGAAGTTTCCCAGGCCATATGTACTGAGAAAACCGAAGCTAAGCCAAGCAAAGCAACTGAGTACTGCCTCATGGCTGGATGGTCCACACCTCAAATAAAGACTCTTAGTTCAGCTCAATTTTTACCAGATGTTTTGCTTTTGTGACAGTGACATTTCAGGCCCCTGAAAACTAGTTAGAAATTGTGTGGGTAGCTGTGTGGAAATCCCAGGGGTCTCTCTCCTCGGGTTAAGACCTGTCCACTTTTTCTGTGCCTACATTCATGAGTGTGTTAAAGTGACATCGAGTGTTGTGGCGATGACAGAGATGTGGGCCAGCTGAGGCTTGGGGACACAGATGCAGGATCAGGCTTGGACCGCTCACCTGCTCTGTGCTAGTAAATGGTCACGGAAGCCATGGGAGCCCAAGATAAACATCAAAGACAGGCAAAGTAGACCCCTCCGTTGAGGATTCCTGCTGTGCTATGAACCCTCAGGGTTCAACCTGAGACACAGAACCACAAGGAGAAATATGAGGTGTGGCTTCATATAATGATGGGAATTGGTGAAGTAGTCTGTGCTTAGCTGTTGGCTTTGCTTCTGGTATGAGACCTGAAACTAGCAGATCAGCCTGGAAGGAAAAACAGACACGAAGTGGGGCACATCAGCACACGTTGAAACTTACGTTGGTCCAAGCGTACATGAGTGACCTTCTGCAGATGCTGGTGTGCTGCATCATGAAGAGACACACGCTGAGGGGCTGTGGATACAGCTGCCACTCTACACCCACAGGACAGCCACAGGCCTTGGGCTGACCTTCCAAAGCTTACCAAGTACAAGGCCAAATGCTCCTTTCCGCTGGTTTCTGCTCTTCTGAAGTGAAAGGAAGAAAACTGGGCAAACAGTTCCATCTGAGTGACTCAACATAAACCCTCCATTTACATGCAGCAGAAATGCTAAAGCAAAGGAATGCTGAGCACAGACATTAGGGAGCCTTCACTAGAGGGTGAGAGAGGGATACTTCAAGCAGGCAGGGTTCTTGAGACAATGGTAGAGTTCTCTTTCTTAACCTACGTGATGGGTGCCTGGGAATCCTAGTATTATTGTACTCTTTAAGCTATAAATATAAGTTTTCTGTGGCCACTAGTACATATACTGTTACAATGAAAATGTTCCATTCACTAAAGCAAATGGAAGTCAATATAGAGAAAGAGGTGAGAAGACAGCCTGGGTCATTTTGAAGAGTCATTTTAGGGAACTGAATTCAAGCTTTATACTCTACAATTTGGGGCCAAACTCATCTGATTAGAATATGCTTTCTCCTCATTGTTGGTAGGACAGAGACCTAGATATCTTCAGAGAAGGCAATCGATGCCTTTTTAAAAATGTGTTCGTTTTGTTTTCGAGACTGGGTCTCATTATGTAACCCAGGCTGGTATTGAACTTACAATCTTCCACCTCAACCTCTCAGGTGCTGGGATAGCAGGTATGCACTTCCACTTCCGGCTGATGATTTCTATTTTAATGCACACACTCTTTAATCCAGAATTACCCTTCTAGAACCCCGTCCTAAAGGCCTGCTCACGTAGCTCACACGGAAAGGATTCACCACAGCACTATGTGTAAAAGTTAAAGCTTGAAAACAACTAAAATACCCATCACTAGGGACCTGGTTAGAAATACTATGAAAGCATAGCCCCATGGCGCGATGACTTGAATGTGGCAGTTTAGGAACAAGACTTAAAGCAGCATGCAGCCAGGCCTGGTGGCTTCTATCTACAGTCCTAGCACTCAGGAGTTTCAGGCCATTTTGACCTACATAGTGAGTTCTAGGTCAGCCTGGGCTTTGGGAAGAGGGATAAGACAAAGTGAACATAATAATAATGTACTAGGTGATTCTTTTTTTAAAGAAAATGTCCAGAGAAGGCAAATGAAACAGAAAGTAGATGGGTGTCTGTCTGTGACCAGAGGCAGGATACGGAAACAAAACTGACTGCAAACGTGAACAAAGAGTCTTTTTGCTTCTTTTTCGTGGTACTGAAAAATCAAACCTATTTTAGTTACTCTCCTGATGCTAAAATGCCCTGACAAAAGCAACTCAAGGTAGAAAAGGTTATTTTAGCTTGCAGTTTGATGGCACAGTTCATCATGATGGGAAAGTCATGGCCATTGGAACTTGAAGGAGTTGGTCACATTTCATCCACAGTCCACAGTCGGGAAGCAAAGAGCAATGAATGCTCATCTGGATTTCTCCTTCTTAGGAGGTCCAGAACCCAAGTCTAGGTTTCAATTAATTATTATGTCCAGCAATATATTAATAAAGACTTATGAGCCATGGTTAAAGATACAGGACAGGCAGACTTGAGGAGAGCTCACAACTGGCCATCTTCCAGCTCCAACTCTCTCTTTGTCTGGGCAGTTTATTATCTTAAAAGCCCCTCCTCGTTCTCTCTTAGCCATCTATTTGCATGATCAAACAGGTAAAATGGTTTACTTCTCCCAAACCTTTGGCCATCAAGGTGTGTCCACGTCTATAATGGG